>VZTF01002825.1:2259738-2307705 GCA_013397755.1 Cnemophilus loriae | reverse complement strand
GGGGACTCCCCTGCCCCGGGGGCTGCCCCTCGGGACCGCCGCCCGCCGCCAGCTGTCACAGCCGCGGCCCGGGGCGGGCGCTGTCAGCCGCCGCCGGCGGAGCTGGGCGCCGCCGCTTTACTCGGGCTGAGTTTTAGAGGTGTGTGCACTCCCCGTGTTAATCAGCATGCTCTCGCTTCCTCTCCATCTGACAGTGTGTGTCTGTGTGGTTTCTTTTCTATATTTTTTTTTCTTCCCCAAAGACAAACTTGCTGCCAACTGTGCACGTAAACCCCACAAAGCTTTCCAATATAGGCCACGCATTACAGACGGATGAAACATTATCGAATGTGACAGCGCGTTATGCATCTCTCTCTCCTTTTAAAGGGCTTATTTTCTCAGGCAGTAAGATGTCTACAGGATAGGATGCAAAGTCATGTAAAGCTTAGTAGAGTAAGCCATGTTTGCTTGTTCTCTAAAAATTTGCGGGGTTTTGGGGGGGGTGTTTTTTGTTTGGGAGCGGAAGTGGGGAGAAAGTATCATACAACTGATCTTTTTCTCCCTTTCTCCCCACCTCCCTCTTACCCTTTCAATAGTCCTTTACAGCAAAAATATGTCTGTGATTCTGTACAACTGACCTCTGCCTTTCAAAATGGGCACCCTCTCTGAATCTGAAATATTTTTACCAAACTTCCTAGTGATTGGTAACTGACACTTTTTCTACTCCCCAAATATGCAACAAAAAATTTGCATGTTCTTTTACCTTCTTGGATAAAAGGGCCCCACAGCAGCAGCAGACTGTGGTCACCTGATGGTCACCAAAATGAGTCACCTGGTGCCTTGCTTAGCACTCAGCACTCCTTGCTCAGTTGGAAGCCTCTGACTGTAAGGACCATGGCATGTCGGAATGATTATTTACCATCAGAAGCTAAGATGACACAGAGAGATACTGTTGTGCCACTGATCCATAAGGAAAGCTCTAGGGGAAAAAAGCCACCAATTTCTGGAGCATTATGCAGCAGTTTAGGGAAATCTCATGTAAATGAAACTGGTTGGTTTTCTTTTCTCCACTCTCCAACCTCATCCACCCCCACTTACAGTGGTAAGTTACAGTGAAGTGGTGCTAATCTTCTTTTTTTTTTTTTTAGGTGATAGAGATTGACTTAATAATTCTTTTCCTACCTTTGGCTAGTTGTAATTGGAGGGGATACATGCAAGAAACACAGTTTAATTTTGTATTGGGTTGTTTGAACTAATTTTTCACTTATGTGGATATCCTCATGTGATTTTTCTTCCTCTCACAAATAATTTCTTCTGTCTTGAGGGGAGAATGAAGCACCAGTTTACTTGACTTGAATCAGCTTAATATGAAATTTCGTAAAAATTGCCACTCTCCTCCTGTTACCTTTACTTTTAGCAGAATTTCTGAATGAAGATACTGCTGCCTTGTCCATCACTGACAGCTTGAATAAGGAAGTTGCAGCCTGAAACAGGGAGAATTGAGAAGTCTCATATATATATATATATATGTATACGTGTATATATATATATATATATATAAACCCTTCCAAAAACATAATTACAAACTGATCCCTATTACAACAGGATAACATTCATGATGCAGTTGTGTAGGACAAGGGGTTTATTTCCACTTCTCTTCTGTATGTTGTAGAGCACTCTTAGATTTAACTTCTTCCTCTAGGCTTTGTGCTTTACTCCCTGTGAAAAGAATGTCTTTGATAGCACCATTTTAAATATGCTTTCATATTTCTGCATCATACTTTCTCACACTCTGTGGTTTCCAGTTTACGTGGTTAACTGTGGTCCATTCTGTGCTCCTACCAATGCAGTCAAAGACAGCTACAGAGCGCTCTCCTGCCTTAAATCTTTTATTTTGTCCTATAGAATACTTAACAACAAACTTTGTAACATTCCAATCACTTAAAGCTGCAATGTAATGGTAGTCTAGACTTTGAATTCTGATGTATTTTCATAGGAGGATGTGCAAGTCTTGGAAGTGGTTGTTCATCTGGTATTAAACGTTTCTTCAGTACACTGTTTGGAAAAGTGCTTTACAGTGCAAATCTCTTGCTGCCAATAAATCAGTAGTTAGCAGGACGAGTATTACTCTGAGTGGTATTTGAATGCTTGCATCAGCATTGAGCTGATGTCTGTTCACTTTGCCAACCCAAATTCCAGTCCAGGTCTTCACGTAATGCAAATCAGATTATTGAAATCCAGGATATGCTGATCTGGAACAGCCTGTCAAGATGTACTCAGGGATCTAATCTTAACTACGAGTTTAGTTTAAAATAGTAGTATTGTTCCTTTCCCGCAATGCCTCATTCCCGTTTTCCTCTCGAATTAACAGTCAAGTTGAACAGATTCTTACCTAGGTAACTCTGTGAAAATTAGTATTGTGAGTGGCTGTGATTAGCTCTGCAAAATCAAGCAATTTAAATTTATTAACTATTGCCTACGTTTTTTCAGATCTAACAATACAATGTCAATGGGAAGGGTACGAACGAAAAAAAAGGCATGTTCTTCAGATCAGTCTCCAGACAATCTTCCTGTGAGGAGCTCTGGAAGACAGGTATTTATAATAATTTAAAAACACGTGGGTTTGTACTTTGCTATTTGTTATTTTCTGTTGACATTTGTAAAGAAAGTGGGCTTTGTTGTGGGTAAGTTAGATCTTACAGTACTTACCCAGAGAGAGGAAGAATGAGTTAATTCTGTGAATAAGCAGGTCAAGTGTCTCATTTTGTAAACAATATTCAGAAAAGATAAATACTTAATACAACCTGTAAGTACTTTATGTGTTAAAAATACAATCACAGATTTCTGTACAGTCAGACAAAGCTTTCTGCCCCTCCAGACAGGCCTAAAACAACATAATACACAGTAACTTTGAGGCCCAGAAGAGACATTTGGTATACAGATTTGTATCCAAAAAAATGCCCTAAGCCTGCCCTAATATTTTGTTTGAGGCACAGACAGGATTGCCACTAATTAATATCAGTAAGTATTATAAAAGAGGAGATTTTCCGAAGGAGAAATAAAATGAATGCATGAGACTTGACTCATTAACACATGATGGAGCTTAAAATACTATTTAAACTGTAAGCTTTGCTTATAATTTTTTCAGTAACATCAATTAGACTAAGGCAAGACATTTTTAGATATAAATCATATTTCCAGCCTTACTGTGGGTTTGGGGGGTTTTTTTGTGAGGTGGTTTTCTTTTTTTTGGTAGAAAAAACTGACCTAATTTGACAGCTGTTTCATGCTGCAGCTACTTCACAATGGCTACAAAGATTTTCATTAGGATCGTTTTAACTACAGGATGCCACTTACAAGCTGCAAAACTGTCTGAATGCCACTTTGTAGAAGATGTGTTTGTGTCATTTATGGTCAGATTCCAGCTATTCTTTATTAGGTGAAGAAGAAAGCGGCTGAAGCAGCAGATGAGGATGATGAAGCGTCAGAGAAGAAATATAGGAAGTGTGAAAAAGCTGGATGCACTGCAACATGTCCTGTTTGCTTTGCCAGTGCAGCTGAAAGGTTTGTTACTTTTTATTTGCATTTTTCACGGACTTTCTAAATCTGCAGCTTAAGTTTAGGATTCTAACTATATTCTGAAAACTTCCTTCATGTCTAAATGTAGAGGGAGAATTGAAAGATATTGCTAATGGGAGACTTAAGATGCCAGGAAAATGTCCAAGTTATTCCTGTTGTGGATAACTTTCTCCTGTGCAAGTTGCTAATTCAGATACAGAGTATCTTTGGGATATACTTATTTATGTTATTAATGGTGTCCTCTGGAACATGCCTTGCTTCTGTGGAAGTGAGAGCATATTAGTGTAATCTGAGAAAGCTAAACTTGCTTTCAAGATGGAAAATGAAACTGTCACTTACTGTAGAAAGTTTTTACCACTCTTTCATTGGAATGCTTTGCAGTCTGTGGTGAGACTCTAGCCTTGAAATTTTAGGTCTTAGGAGAGACAGTCATACTTATCTGAACTCTTTGTTCTTGTACACTTTCTCTGCACTTTCAGAAGTGCTTTTGCATTCTGACCCTGGTGGTTTTGAATGCATGATACTGGCAAGGTGAATCTATAATAGGCAACATCTTAAACCTCATTATGAAGCAGGCACACTGTAGTTATGTAGCACTCCTCCCTCCCTGGTAATTGAGACAAACTTTCCTTCTTTAGAGCATTGAAAAATAAATAAAACTAATGAGGTGCTTCATTTAGTTATATCCATGGATTGTTCTTTGATGGGAGGAAGTCAGTGTATTCTGGATGTTGTCATAGGGAAGCCAAGTGTTTTGGCAGTTGCCTGAGAGACTTGTCCGGGAAGTGAGCACCTGTGAGATCAGCGTTGGTGCTATTACAGTTTTTATTTAGGAAACAATGCATACTGCTTACTCATCTTCTTGAATTGTTATTTTAATATTTTGATTTTCACCTTTCTCACTCCTCCAAATTTATTTGAGATGAGCTCATTTCATGGCTATTTGAGTTAGTAGCTTAGGTCACTGCCTTTTACCTTGTGCATTTATCTTGAACAATTTCATCGAGTTTAATGAGAGTATTCTAAGTGAAGAATGATTGCTTTGTCTGATGAATGTATTCTTTGTAATGGATATTTCTTTTTGAGAGTAGTAAAGAACAAATGCCCAGAATGTGTAACTGCTTCCTTAGGGTTTTGTCTCACTGGGTTAAAATCACAAGTTGTTCATGAGAAAAAAAATAGGCAACATCTGGTTTATGCTCAGATTTGCCTTTATAGTTTTGTCAGTTGTTCTGGGGACAGAACATTGTAATGAGTTGTGAATCAAGTGATCACATATACAAGAAAAATGCTAATTCAAATGATCCCTCCCAACTCTGCACTAATATTGGAACAAAATGCAACAAAGTAAAGGAACTCTAAGTTCTTGTGGAGAGGAGCTTTGAAATCTTACACATTTGCAAAATGCTTAATGTGTCACAGCACATATTCACTGTTTCATGTTCAGGAAATGCCTGCTTAAAGGGTACTAAAGACAGGCTCAGTTGACCATTGTTAGAGGGAGGCTGCTGGAAGCCAGACCAACTATAAAACTGCACATTGTGTACACTTTGCCTCCTTTGCATCTGGTGTTGCTTAGTTTGGAAACTGGAAATGTTTGAGACAATTGAAATGACCTTATTGTTATTTTTATGGCTGTAGTGCCTTGTGTAAGTCAGCCTTCATGAATGTAACATAAAGCCCTGGCTTGTTCTGAGTATTTTGTTCACATTCTAGAACGTGCTACTGTCAATAGAAAGATTTTTTTTTTTCCCCCCTAAATGTACTGCAAAACTATTTCTATGTCTCCTGCCTTACAGATGTGCGAAAAATGGGTATACGTCTAGATGGTATCATCTGTCCTGTGGGGAACACTTCTGCAATGAATGCTTTGACCACTATTACCGAAGGTAGATTTACCAATTAAGGTTGTGTCTTTTCAGAGCTTATACAAATTTGGCTGCTGTTACAACTGTTGAAACATCATGTACATAAACATAATACAAAGACTGGTCCTCTGTGCTTGCTTTGGTCAGAGTGAGGCTTAGATATTGATGATAGAACTGCAGGTGTCGTATGGACTAACCAACTTACACAGGGCAGCGTGAACAAAACCGGTTAATTTAGGCAGGCTGGTTTGTGTGTGCAATTATTCTGAAGCTTTTGTCTTTTTTAAAAACAGTGTTAGAGAATTTTAAATTATGAGAACAATTATGAGTAAATGTGTTTTCCTTTATAAGATAAGTTCACTTTACATTGTGCATTTGGGAGACCTTGCCTCTCTAAAGCAGTACAATAAAAAGCAGTTAGAAATCAGTAAGGAGATTTAACTCTTGCGGTTCAGTGACCATGAAGACTCTTGTCAGGCTGTCAGAGTGCTTTCAGCTCCAAGCTCCTTCCCATTTGAGTGGGAGTTACACCCAGCTCTACCAAGACTTTTGTGTGCTTATGTGCTCAGCAGTACCCATCACTCAGTCCAGGTCTTAGATATCAGGAATTGTGCTCATAAGCAAGAGTACATAATGGTCAGGATGCAATTTATTGCTGTCGTAAGAACCATGACTCTCCTTTTAACAGCAAAAATACAGTACTCTCTACAGACTTATTTCTCTGTCCTTATATAAAATGTTTAATTTTAGAGTAACTGCTATTGCTTGAAGTGAATTAGATATTCAGTTCTCTGACTGCTTGCTGTTTTCTCTTTCTTCTTAGCCATAAAGATGGTTATGAAAAATACACTGCCTGGAAAAGGATTTGGACAAGCAATGGTAAAAGTGAGCCCAGTCCAAAAGCCTTTATGGCTGATCAACAGCTTCCTTACTGGGTAAGGTGAAAGGTGATTTATTTAATAGAAATGTGATGTTCTGGTGTGTTTCTGATATTCTGCTGTTCAAGCAGCAGGTCAGCTGAGTTTTTGTGGGTTTTTTTTCTAGTATTAGAGGATTATGGAAAAGCTCAGGATAAAAATTCTGATCAGCTCCTCCACTGTTGGAGACTTTCTCCACACCCCACAAATACCAATCTTTTGTTACTTTTCAGTGAAGTAGCAGCTGTGATTTTCAGGTAGAATAAGATTTGGCAGGGAAAGTATGAGTGTGAAAGACTTTGAAATCAGATTATGTATTTCCCTGGTAAACAGAGCAGAAGAAAGATGGGAACGGAATGAAGTTTGGTGGTAGCGATGTTTTGTTTGAGTTTTTTTTTTTCTCCTTAAAGTGGTGAAGAATATATTTTTGAAGTAATGCTTGCAAAATCCATTGAAGACTATAGTAATAGGGCGTTGAATTAATTTTGGCCTCAGGTTCTGTGCAGAAAGTCAGTTTTGTAGGAAATGGTACGATTTCTGTAGATCAAACACTACTTACAACCTGATGGTTACACAAGAACATATCTAACAATTATATTTTACAACTTTCTCACGTCTCGCTTCTTTTTAATTGGTTATTTAAGTTGCATTAATCTTATCTGTAATCACAAGCAACAAGTAAAAACATGTTTGGTTTTTGACTTGTAGGTGCAGTGCACAAAGCCAGAATGTGGTAAATGGCGTCAGCTGACAAAGGAAATCCAGCTGACACCACAAATAGCAAAAACCTACAGATGTGGTATGAAACTGAACAATTCCACCAAGGTACCACACAACAGTTTTGCTCATACTGAAACTTAACAAGCTGGTATTTCTTGTTTGCAGAAATTAATTTCTTCTTGCTTGCTGCTCAGTGTCTCTAATATCAAAACGATAGTCTGATGGCCTGGAATGCTGCGCAGTGACAGGCCTACATGCTGCTTGGACTTTTTGTTTTCTGACAGGAAACGTCAAGAAAGAAGTATCTGAAATATCTATGTCTGCACAGTCAATTGTAAAACCCTTTGGCTATGGGAAGATTATCAGCATGTACAAAACAGACATACACCAAAATGCTCATTTCAGTTTTGTTCGGCCTTTCTTCGTTATTAAGGAAAGCATTTGAAAAGCTCCATGAGCTTTTCCTAATTGCTATCAAGTCTGTCATGGAGCTTTACATGAAAAGTTTCAGCTTTGGCATGGAGATAACTCCTGAAATTTGAAAGAGTCATTAAAGTGCCATAGAATCTATATGGCTCTTATGAAAAAACATAACATGAAAATAGTGACCATATGAAAACCTGAAGGGTCAGCATTTAATTTTGAAACTCTGTGAAAAAGACACTCTTAAAATAAATAAACTCTCTTTTATAGTCTAGACTAGAAGAGTTGCTCTGGAAAAATGTGGGGTATTTCCAGAATTTTTCTATAAAATTCTGTAATTTTTTCTTAATTTGTTTGTTTCAGTGTTTCACCTCATTTTATAGAATAGAATGTATATTTTAATGTCTGACCAGTAGAAACTAACTTAACAAATGAGAAACATTTTTTAGTGCTTTAGCTTTATGATGTGTTGTTTTTAACCTACACATTCTCTACTTTTTTTTTTTAAACAATCATGTCTACTACAGAAGGCTAATATTAAGCACTTCTTTTTGTTTGTTTAATTTAGAAAATTATGCCATAGAAAATTATTTTGCTTTATACTTAATTTTTTCCATACAGCTTAAGAATAGCTCTCATACAAATCACTTTTCTTTCAGGCTGAGGGCTCAGACCAGTGTTCCATGCCTGAGGACTTGGTGAGTAGTGGCTATTCCTCCTCATTTGTCCTAGAATATGAAAGCAATCTTAAAGCATGGCATATTTATTTCCTTTTTTATTTTGGTTCTTTGGCCAGTTATGTCAGTATTTATGCATTTTGTTCAGGAAACTGTCTGACACTACTTGCAACAGAGCCTAGGGCCTTTTACTTTCTCATCTTTTTCCTCTTTCCCCTTACCATACCGAGTAGCTTTCAAGTGGTTTGTGGTCCTTCAGTCGTGGCCTGTGACTCAAAGTTTACCCCTAATTCTCATTTTTGACCAGGCAAAATAGTATTCAGTTGCCAGCTTTCAAGTAAAATTCCCCATCCTAAAATTTCCTTGTCTTTCAGGTGGTTTCTTTCTTTAGTCAAGCTAGTCTCCTTTTTTTGAAGACTGCATGAGAACACCTAAGCGTTTTCTCTCTCCTCTCCCTCTTAATACAAAATGTACATACAAGATGTATGTTGGTGTTTCAAGGGCTTTGTGATCATGTCACCCTGCATTTCAGGTTTCATATAAACTTATGTTCAATAAGCCAATGTTCACAAGTGTACCTGAGGTACCTCTATCACAGGCAACACGTTCAAGCTTATTGTTGACTCTTGTAGAAGCTTTGTGGCTTTGTTTCCCTAATGCATGTCTGACTTGTAAATTAAGGGTGAATCATTAGCGCTTCTTAGGGTTCTAGAAGGTCTTTGATGAGGATAGCAGAATCTAAATTAAATTGATCAGTTAGTGTAGACTTTTCTAAGCTCAGATTTCTGGGTGCGTAAGTGACTGTAAATGCTTTATAAAGGGCCTGATAAGGTATAGATGTGTTGTTATGGCACATCTCATTTGTTTACTTTCCACGTGGTGTGGAGTTTGTGAAGTTTCAGCTCCATGTCTGAGGGAGAGATCAATACTACAGGTTTTCTGTGTCAGGCTGAGGAAGGGGAAAGAGGGAGAGAAAATGTCTTTAACTTGCAATTCTGAGATTGGTACTTCTAGTGCTTTTTGGTCTCAGTTTTTGAGGGAGGGGGGAAATTGGTCCATTTTCCAACATTTTTAAAGTACTGACATGTTCTCTTCTCCCCTCTTTCCTTCACTTCTCCGCTTGGCCAGAGAGTGGCTGAAGTTTCAGACCATTGGTGGTACTCCATGCTCATACTCCCTCCTTTGCTGAAAGACAGTGTGGCAGCTCCCTTTCTAGCTGCATATTATCCAGACTGCGTGGGCATGAGTCCATCCTGTACCAGCACTAATCGGTTACCTGGTGAATCCAACCTTGTGAAGTTAGAGCACTTAAAGAGCGTGCCTAATGTGACTGGTAAGGGCCATCTGCAGGGTTCTGTGGCTTAAATAGGTGTGATAAATTTGGTCTTATAACTGAGTTTATAAGGCACATTAATTGTCCTGATTCAGAACACTGGTTCTGTTCTCAGCACTAATACACAGTCTCTGTGTGACTGCCTCTGTAGTTTGATGCCATTTGCTTGTTTGTAAGATAAAGGTAATACATTTCTTACGGCTTTTCTTTAGGGAGTAAGCACAGACTGCAGAGGCTTTCTGTGTACCACTGTCATTTGTGTATAGAAACAGGAAATTACCATGTTGGTAGTTAAAGACTGTTTGCATTGTTAAGGAAATGAAGATTCATCAAAAAAACCCCAGGATTCTGCTAGTTTTGGTATTGTGGATGTTTGGGGCTTGGAAGAAAAGAATTTGATTTCTTAAGGCACTCAGATTCTGTTTAGGTTATTTTTTTTTTTTTGCTAGTGACAGCTTGGGAATGCAGATCTGCAGAATAGGTCAGGTATAGAGAAAAGTAATTCAGGATTGTCATACTCACCTCCAAGAGAATGCTTTGAGGAAATTTCAGCTTCTGTGTTGTCTTAGCAGGCTTTGTTCTCCTTAGGTGCTGATAAGAAATCTGTTCATGTGTTCAACAGATGTTTATCTGCTTAACAGAAAAGTTCATTACACACAGCTACTGATACTGAACATGGAAGATGATTAATTATTACGCAGTCTGGGCAGTATTGGGAGTTGAAGAAGAAAGGAGTTCAGAGTACTGCCTGAGTCTGTACAGTGATGCTAGTCCTCAGACTTGAATTTAGATCCTACTCCTAGTTGGATTCCTCATGGCATTGGAGGGTCATGAAACATTACTGTTTCTTTGACAAAACTTCAGCTCTGATAGGTCCAAGGCGTACCCATCAGGCAGCAGGACAATAATTAATGCATAGCCTAGACGGCAGGAGAGAGGACAGCCATGTAAAGGGAATCATTCTGGAGGTGCCTAGAGGCTGGAAAGCTTCCATAGTTGTTACTTGTGTGAGGTCAGTGGATCGTTTCAGAGGGAGAAGGATGCGATGAAGATATAATGGAATATGACTAACTCCTGGTGCGTCTTTATTCAGTTGCAGGCATGAACAAGTATTTCCAGCCTTTTTACCAGCCCAATGAATGTGGGAAAGCACTTTGTGTGAGGCCAGATGTCATGGAACTGGATGAGCTCTATGAGTTCCCAGAATATTCACGAGACCCTACCATGTACCTGGCTTTGAGAAACTTGATTTTGGCTTTGTGGTACACAAACTGCAAGGTAAGAGATGCTGATAGTTCGTTTGTTTGTTTAAAAGTAATAGCAGCTTTTCTGAGATGTGGACTCACTTCTTGGATGTCTCCTTATGCACCAGAAAAATTGCTCCCATGTTTTTGAAAATCCATTCTAAGATTGGCTGGGTTTTGGGGGGTTTGTTGGGGTTGAGAGTTTTTTTGTTTGGTTTGATTTGGTTTTTTTCCTTTTTTTTTCCTTCTTTTTCTTTTTTTTCTTTTTTTATTTAATACATAGGAGCTTCTTCTGCAGTAAAAATCAAAAGTTTTTAAATTATTAAAACTCTACAGTGCCTGCCCAGCTATTAACTTTTTAAAGGGATGCTTGAACACATCTGAACAGTGTTTTGTTGGCGCTTTATGATTTTTTTTTTCCTACCTGATTGTTGGACAGGGAAGTGATTGTCTCTTTACTTAGGCTAACACTATGGCACTGCCTTCAATAGAACTGCTGAAGTTTCACATACCAAAGCTTTCTGATGTGGATGTCTGCATTTATGTGAAGGTTTTGGATATTAATCTCTTTTTCCCTTGGAATGTCATCTTGGAATGGATTTTACTGGAATGCTGTTGTGAGCATTGCCACCGTGTAGATTCATTTTGTAAACAGGAATCCATTTAAATACCATTCCTGTACTAATGGAACACGCCATGGAGTTTGCAAAAGTCTCTTGTAGACTCATTTGGTTTTATTCCACGCTAATCTCTCTTAATAAATTGTTACCTTACTGTGTAAAGCCGGCTAACAAGAAATTTCCACAAAAATTATTTTAAAATGCTCTCAGAAGCCTGAGTCATGATGTTTTACCATTTGGTTTACAGTTTAAATATGATGTAAACATATGAAAAAATGGAATATTAGAAAATCAACAGTTTCTGTTCTTCCTTTGTCCTTTGCAGGAGGCTCTCACCCCTCAAAAATGTATCCACCATATCATTGTTCGGGGGCTTGTGCGGATCCGCTGTGTACAGGAAATGGAGAGGATCTTGTATTTTATGACAAGGAAAGGGCTAATTAATACAGGGATTTTGTCAGTCAGTCCTGACCAGTACCTTCTTCCTAAGGAATACCACAATGTAAGTTGCTGTAATAATCCCTACATTATTAGTGCTATAAAACTACACGGTGCATTGGTTCTGGATTTTTGGCTCATTTACATAAATGGATGGAATGACAGATAAAATTACATCTAAAAACTTAATGTGGCAAGTTTTTCACATTGTTCTCATATGCCTTCAATGGGTATGGAAACTACATAAATTAGACTCCTTCCAAGAAAGATTTTTTTCCCGCTAAAATCTGTGGAATTCATTCCCATGGATTTGTGCTTCCCATGTGCTGTTCGAATGGATGGGAACTGTGTGGAAAATATACAGGTTCTGTGGCTCCTATAATACATCTCTGCTTCCCTAGGTGAGGAAACTGCTATTCCATGTTGGTTTGCAAGAATTGTGATTAAAAGGGAACATGTTTATGACTAGCAAGTTGTTAGATATCACCCAAAACTTAGTAAATTAATGTATTCTGTAACAGAATACCTCCTAGAAATTGTAAATCATGTTTGGAAAGTGTATTTGTAGATGTTTTTCATTTATAAAATAGTTTTTACTGGTCAACCCAATCTATGATTGAAATCTTTACAAGGTAAGTATGTTTCTTGTCTGATAAATTCAGTTAGATTCCTACTTTTGTTACTGATAACTTAATCTCTTTCTGTTAAAAGAAACTGAGGCATCTTCTTCTGAAGTCCTTAAAAACTCTAACTATTTTCAAAGCTACTACTTATCTTTTTTCTATATTAAATGCACAGTCATCTTTAGAAGTTATCACAGATTAGAGTACAAGAAAACCTTGACTTCTGAAACCTACAGACATTTTTACCTTTAGCAAAAAGAAAAATGAGATTGAAATGACAATTTCTACTTTATTTCTAACTATTTTCATTTAAATATTTTAATATGTTTTAGAAATCTGTCATTATTGTTGGGGCTGGTGCAGCAGGATTAGCAGCAGCCCGACAACTGCACAACTTTGGAATTAAGGTAAGAAGCTTTAGAGCACATTACTTAAAAAAATGAGACTTCCTCTGCTTTGAAAAGTGTTGTGCCTCAAAAAAAAGCCTACATTCTTGTTACAAAAATGTATGTATAGGGCATCTTAATTAATTTGTAAAATCTGGGGTTTTACTGAGTAAATCTGCCATTTAAAAACAGCATTTATTTGTATCTAAAATTAACAAAGCATGCAGCATATATTTTGTACAGACACTGCACCCAGATCATTGTGTTTAATAGCCTGTAGCATGCCTTAAACTCTAATTTTGAGATTTCCTGAACAGTCTTCAGCTTTTTTAAAAAGAAGGCTTATTTTTGTTAGGGTTGTTTTTAAAGTAACAGTTATATTTGTGTATATATATATATCCCGAAGTGTAACCTTTCTAAGATGATTTAAATGCATAAATTAAAAATTATCCAGAAATGAAAATAAAGTGTTAAGATTGTTAACGCTGCTGGACTGCTCAGTGGTTTTTTTTGTGTTTTGTTTTCTCTATTGCTCTGGAGTTGAACAGATATGTTTAACAGAATTAAATCTTACCATTTACTAAGCTGCATTTTGCCACAGGTCATTGTCTTAGAAGCTAAAGACAGAATTGGTGGCCGAGTGTGGGACGATAAGACATTCACAGGAGTCACTGTCGGAAGAGGCGCACAAATCGTCAATGGATGTGTCAACAACCCAATGGCACTAATGTGTGAGCAAGTGGGTTCCTGCAGTGGTCATGATTATCACTAGTGAAAAACTGTTGTTAAAGCCAGGGTCAGATGGCTGGGTAAGGGTGGGAGTCCTTTTCTTGTCACATGATTAAAATCCTGTTCTGCATTGTAAGTAAACTCCATGTTGCTGTTGTATCTTTGATAACAGCTGGGAACAGAGAAGGGCTGTAGAATGGTTTCAGGCACGTTATGTAAAGAAAAACAAGGTGGCTCCAGCTTCGGAACCAGAAGAAATCACTTTTTTCCTCTTTTCTAGAGATAGTAACATAAAAGGTCCCCAGCAGACTTCCTTAGGGCTGAGAAAGGCTTTACTGTGAGAAGCTACTGCTTCTGTGACGGACTTGCCTTTGCTGCCTCTTAATATTTCTAGTTAAATTCTGCACAAGTTAAGAGTAACATGTCTAACAACTAAATTGCTACTGATACAAACATGCTGCAATTCAATTTCTTTAAAAATTTTTATTACTTGCTGGTTTGGTTTAGGTTTTTTTGAGGTAGGAATCCTAATTTCTCCAAGTGGAGCCTGAGTATGGATTTTGCTCAGAGACACGTGTAAACCCAGCCCATACAATTTTGTTTAGTGCCCTATAGTGCCATGAAGAAATTCTAGGCTTTTTAAAAAATCATGTTTTATTTATGAAATGGGGAACAATGACTTCTGGATACACTTCAGATACTCATGCCTTTGTGGTCATTTAATGTAATTTTTCATTGAAAGTACAGCTGTATCTTAAGATCTGCAGTGGAGACCAACAGCCTAGAGAGATGTGAGGATACATGAAAAACACTGGAGCGTGCCCTAAGTAACAAGGCCCTAGGAAGAAATTAGCACTATGTGCTATTTTCTCTGGATTAACTCTATAGAACACAAAAACATCTTTATTTGAATTTAGCTCTGTTGTGTTTTCGATGCAGGTTGGACGAACAAAGCAAGGTGTACCAGATTTAATTCCAAATAATTTCTTTCTTTGCTTGGTTGTTAATAACATTGGTGGTAACTGGCAAGCAATATCCTGTCAATTCCTGAATTCAGGGAACTGTTTGGGCCTCAGACACCAGAAAGTTGTAGAAAGTAACTGATTTTAATTTTGACTTAGAAAATAAATTGAGGTAGAAATAAAGGAGACTGGTTCATCACGTTTGATTACCAGACTCTAAATTTCTGTACTAGTCCTTGCCTGACAGGAAAGTTGCAGAGGAGGTTTCTGTGAATCCACAATAAGGGAAAGGACAGAAAATTGGGAAAAAACCAATTTGTAGACAATTAACAGATAGAAAGATTGCTGGTATTCCAGTTTGAAGAGAACAAGAGTTACTCGGACTAAAGTTGTTGATGTTTTTTAAATGGTATTGCTTAAATCTGAGGCATTCACCTTACGTTAAGTAATTTTGAGCAGTCTGGGTGCTGTAGTTTTTCCATACTTAAAAAAACAATCAAATGTCTTTTTTTAAGCTTGGCATTAAAATGCACAAACTAGGGGAGAAATGTGACTTGATCCAGGAAGGTGGAAGGATAACAGATCCCACTATTGATAAACGTATGGACTTTCATTTCAATGCCATCCTAGATGTTGTCTCTGAGTGGAGAAAAGATAAAACCCAACATCAAGATGTTCCTCTTGGTGGTAAGTGAGAGATGTATTGCAAAGTGAAGATGTTGGCTGTGGTCATAAAGTTCTATGTTAAATTGGCTCTTAGATCACACATTTTTAAAAGTGTGTGGCTGTCCATCGGACCTCAGATCCAATAGATACTTCTGATATTGTATCTTGTTTTCATGAGGTAGCTTTCGCAGTATAACTAGTATCACTAGCAGTTCAAAATACTTGCTTCTGGCTGAAGCAGGGCATAGCTAGCCTTAGCCGTTATACTTTTTGACTAATCTGCCTAAAAAGGAGCCTGATCAAAGCCTTCTGCTGGCAAGAATAGTCCCATCTCCATTGGTAACGCCTCCCACCACACTTACAGCTTGTAAACTCAACAGCAAAAAATAAACTTGCTCAGAAATGTTTGCCTCCCAAATCTCTTCAGCATGGATTCTGTAAGACAGAATTAACACCTCCTATGTTCTTTAGTGTACCCTAGATCAAATTTCTCAGTTCTTTGATTTTGTAAAAATTAATCAGGATTTATTTGCAAGGATCCTCCATTATTTTAAAGTGTATTTTACCTGAAATATCTCCAACTGTATATTGGTGATAGCTAAACAATTACTTTCTCTCCTGTCTCACTCAGAAACCTATGAGTAAACAACAAAGTTGTACCATATCACTGGAAAGATCTTGCGGTTTTGTTTTTTTTTTTTCTACGAGAAGAAAAACATCTTGGTACAAATTAGCAATAAGCTTGAAAATCTTGTGATCCAGGGAATAGCATGTTGAAATGCAGTAGGACTTCTGACAAATTGTCATACATTCTTATTTTAAATGTGTTCTTTCACAGAAAAAATACAAGAGA
Organism: Cnemophilus loriae; assembly: GCA_013397755.1. Lineage (NCBI taxonomy): Eukaryota > Metazoa > Chordata > Aves > Passeriformes > Corvidae > Cnemophilus > Cnemophilus loriae. The sequence continues at coordinate 2,291,688 of VZTF01002825.1, read as the reverse complement.
TCTATAAAGCCTTTATTCAGGAGTCTGGTATCCAGTTCAGTGAGCTGGAAGAAAAAGTGCTACAGTTCCATCTCAGTAATTTGGAATATGCCTGTGGCAGCAATCTCTCTCAGGTGAGTTTTGACAGCTGTGTTCTGAAGTGGTTGAACTTCACAGAAGATAGAGTCAGAAGTAACACTGAGAAATCACCTGATCCATTCTATGGCCCTAGAGGAAGAATCAGCTATCCTGACTATTCCCACACCCATAACCTGTTCTTTGAAAGCACTGAGACACTGACTCCAACACCACCTTATTTAATCTGATGGGAGTTCCTGATGCACTTCCAGTGAGATGCTCTTTAAGCAGAAAATGAGAGTAGATGGTTAGAAGGGAGCAGGGCATTTTGCTGAGATGCTGGGTGATATGGTTCACAGGAGAGTTACTCCTCCTCAGACGTTGGGTGTGACTTCTGCTTCTCAGTTCTGTTTAAAAACTGAGGTATTTCTCTACCCTGCTATGTATCTTGACAATAAACGCATTTAACTCCTGAAGTGTTCCAACCCCCTGATGGTGAGCCCCAGTTCACCACTCCTAGGTACTCTCTTGGTTACGTGATACCTGGCTGCTTTCCTGACTTCAGTTTTAACCAAGCAGCTCCAGGAAATAGCAAAGTATCATATTGTTGGCAGTGTATTGTTTACTCAGTCCTGTTGCTACATTTAACAGCAGCAGTGGGAGGGGTGACTGATACATGCAGATGCACAGACCTGAACTGAGAAGTGCACAAGAACATAACAAAAATCTGCAAGACAGTGCTATACCAGAGCAGTCACTGGAAAATATTTTGATAGGTCAAGTTTTCATATTCCGTGAGCACCCAGAGGAAATAAGAGAGATGCAAAAATCTACCTTACCTTCAATTTAAAAATCAAAATATGATTGATTTTATGCAACTGCAGTGATAGGAATTGGCGTCTGAATAGTAGTTTTAGAATTGTTTCAGATTTTTCACTGCGAAGTGGCAATTGCTTAGTGCAAATATCACTGTTTTGTTAACTATAAGGTTGCAGGGGCTGGGGGAGAAGGTCAATGAAACCTTCATGGAAGGTATCATGGAAGAACCTCCAAAGTGACAGAAAAATTCCATTGAGTTGGGTTTTTTTTGTATCTTATTTTCCCCTTCGTATTAGAAAATAAGGTATTTCCATTTTTATATGAAGTCCTAAGGCTGTAAAATCTGATTACTTCGCCAGATATGGACAACTGAAATAAGTACACTGCAATTCACCTGGATTTTTGTACTACTTCCCTTGTTTTCTCTACTAAGCAGAACTGTAAATTCCCTGTTAGTGAGCAACTCGTGTAATGACTTTTCTCAATCCAGCCATTGATATGTTATATACTAGTATTAGGTAAATAAGCATTTTGATTTTGTCAGCATTGCCATAAATTCTGGTGATACGCTTTTTTTTTTCCAGTTGCAAAGGGGACTAGGGTGGCTTCTTCTAAACTGTGGAACTTTTCATACTACCCATGTCCCCTCACCAGTAGAAACAGCCAGTTATGTTCTGTCCACAGGTATCTGCACGCTCATGGGACCACAATGAATTTTTTGCCCAGTTTGCTGGAGATCACACTCTTCTAACTGTGGGATATTCAACTGTGATTGATAAGTTGGCAGAAGGGTTGGACATCCGGCTGAATTTACCAGTGAGTCTGGAAAACCTTGATGCAGTGCCTGTCTTGGATTGCTTTGAAACACTCAGTCATGTATTTGTATTCTTTGGGACAAGGCAAATCTGTGCCTATGACTGTTTCAATTCATCTTTTAAAACAACTCAAGAGGACAATTTCAGCATTTCTGAAATTCTCTCTGAGGACTATCAGTACTTAAATAATATAATATGATGATCCTACATGTTAGAATCATGATGATTTTTCTTTTTCAGCTTCATGGAGGCTATTGTTTGCCTTTCAGGATTTCTCTGGAAATTTGTGTTATTCACTTTCTAGTTTGCTTACCGGTGCTATATTAGCTATTCTTGCTGGAATTTGCATTTCATATGTACATTTTGTAGTATCTTTCAATGTGTCTTTCAACAGGTACAGAGCATTGATTATTCTGGTGAAGAAGTGCAAGTCACTACTGCAGATGGAACAGTGTGGACAACACAAAAGGTACCAAGTATGCTTCAATACTAAGAATTTTAGAGAACACACAGTACATGTCCTTTTTGTCTTTTCCTTCTCTCAGAACGCTATTTAGTTCAATTTCTCCCCATTCAAAGATGAACACTCATGTATTTTAGTGGCCTGTATTTGGGTGTCCTACAGCCTAATTTTTGGTGAGCATGCTTGAGATTAGAGTATGAGTTGATTTGAAGAACTAAGGACTATAAAGAGTAGTACTGAAAACGTGAAGCAAATAGATTTTTATCTGGTCTTTGAAGTGACATTTATGTTTTCTAGTTCTATTCCCTGCTCGGCTTTACCCCATTTAGCATGTGTATCTGCCCTGTTAAAACTTCCAGGATTTGACAACCTCTATTTCTCAGTCTCTCTTATTCTCTGTATCCCCACCTTCTTCGTGCTGAGTAATTTAGCTTTTAGTAATTTTTAAAATGATACATAAACTTGATAAAGTTTGGATTGACATCAACAGTGTTACTGAGTGTATTTTAAAGAGAAGGAATCTCTGAAGGAATTCAAACCAAACCAAACCACTGACTATCTATCTCTTATTTCAGACAAACAGTTTTGTTAATCTGAGAGCCATTGACTATCATTTACTGGAAGTGTTGGTGGCATGGTTAGCTACCAGTGAAACAAACAGATCAACAGACTATGACTTAAAATCAGTGAACTGTGGGATCTGTTCTCACCTGAATGTAAGGCATGTGTTTCCCATTAATGGGAACTAAAACCAGACACTAATCTAGAAATGTCTGGTGCATTATTATGCTGCATCCTACAAGAATAATCCAAGATAGTTAGGAGGATGCTGTGAGGCTTAAGTGCTGTATTCAAGTTTTGGTACTGTTGTGATTGTAGCTATTTCTTTCAGGTATTAGTGACTGTACCACTGGCCCTTCTTCAGAAAAATGCCATTCAGTTTAATCCTCCACTGTCAGAAAAAAAAATTAAAGCCATTAATAGTTTGGGAGCAGGAGTCATTGAGAAAGTAAGTGATTTCATATTATCTTTAATTTTCTTTTCATAGAAGCATTGTCTGTTTTGTCCCGGTTGCTTTTGCAGTGTATTTATCAGGATTTATGCTGCCTGAACATACATTTATGTTTCACTTGTATACAGTAGCCCAGGAGAGCAAAATGTTACCAGGGATCACATATATTTCTGTTTCTTAGACTTCACAACTTAATAGTGTTTTTAAAAAAACGGTTTGCAGAAGAATTTCATGGCTTAAACATTTTGTGCCTAATTTTGACCAAGCCTTCATGATGGTCTTGGATCTTTCAGAATTCCAATAATGTGTTTATTTCAGGTCATTTTAACCTAGTAAATTCATAAACTATTTGCAAAGAATACTGGAAGTTGTGTTTTTGACCAGTGTAAAATCTCCTTCCCTTTCCTGATACAAAAACACAGCCTCTCCTGAAAAGCTCCCCAGGAAGATGTGTGCTTAGAACAAAACAGTAACAAAGTAATGCCACAAACAGGATTATAACAATGTTGAAATTTAAAGACAAGATTAAGAAACTCCAAATACAGGATGCAGATCATTTAAATTATACATTCGGTTTTAAAAAAAATCTGCTGCATTTCTTGAGCATTTTACACAATTACTTCCATAGTGAATTTGATATTCTGTGCATTTGCAATTTATGAGATCAGCATTTTTTTTTCTTTGCCTGTCCCCCTTGGAGGACAGGTCCATATATTCTCTGTTGAGGCCCACTCATAGGAACAGCTGTGCGTCTAAATGAGTGGAAACAAGAAAATGTATTAGAAGAACATATACCATATCCTGTTATGAGTTTTGTGGTATGAAATGCTTAAATTCCATTTTTCTGTATCTTTCTAGATTGCCTTGCAGTTTCCATATAGATTTTGGGACAGTAAAATTCAAGGAGCTGATTTTTTTGGTCATGTTCCACCCAATTCCAGCCAACGTGGGCTCTTTAGTGTCTTCTATGACATGGATCCAGAGGTATGATATATGCCAACTGTATTTTCTCTTGGCCCTTCATAAATTCAGTTTGAAATCTAGGTGCAATAATTACTGAAACAACAAAATTTTTCTTCTTCCTCCCCACGCCATCTGTAACTATTAAAAGCAGTGGAAGCAGTGTTATTTATCAAGATAAAGCTCATCAATATTCTGTTGTAATAAATGGGAATGTTTTCCATTGTTTGGATACAGATTAATATACAAGCAAGCACATTCTCAATCTCTACTGAAAACAAGGCTGTAATACCTTACTATAAACTTACTAATGTGGGAAAAAGGCTACTAGTCACTTCCAGTTTAGGACTTCTGTTCCTTTATTAAATCAGCTAAAAATCCTGTTAAAAAGATCATGCTGACTTACTAATGCTTACCGGCCTGCAGTAGTCTGAATAACTATGTGTAATAGAAGAAGAAAAGACAAACACCAAGTTCTGCATGAAACTGAGATATGTAGGGTCAGTCTCATTAATTTCAAAGCAGATTCAAACCAGTGGACTGACATCAGGTTTCTCTTCCCTGCCAGTTCCAAGCAGACACATTACACGTTTATATTCTTCATACTTTTACAACAACTGCTGCTTACTACTTGGCAGCAATTAAAAGGCCATTTTGTAACCTGATGTCTTACTCCAAAAGGAAACCATCCTATGATGTTTGTGCTCTGTTACTACCTGATTTGTACTTATATACAACTTTGCTTAAAGGACTTCTCTCCAGTACTCTTAAGCTCATGCTACAAGAGGTTCAGTGTGCTGGTGCTGTCCAGAGACCCTAAATGTAATTCTTAATTTGCTTGATAGCTATTCTCTGCTAGTTATCAAATTTAGTAACAGAAGAATTACTGCCTTATAAAACAAGAGAGGCAGAGTTCTTTAAAGGCACTGAGAACCTGTGTGCTCTTCCCTACTCACCACTTCACCTCTAAACCTTCTGCATGGTAGCAGATGTCATGAAGTGGAAGGAAGTGCCAGTAGACGTGACCTTTCATTTCTTGGTCCAAAATCTGCTGGTAAGAACCTAGTATTGGTCTAACCAAAACCATATCTAACTAGTATTTAAATAGACTCTCTCTGTCACCACCTTTTGAAAATGGAGTACAGCTGAGGTGAAATTTTGGCACAGAACTGAAGCTTAAGAGGGTGCACAAAGAATAACACTATCAATGTAATTTTTTTTTTGGTATAGCCTTTAAGTAGGTAGATAGGAAGTTTTCAGTGAATTCAGCAAGTTGTAAAAGGGGCTGACTGTAACAGATCTGCGAACAAGACATCAGAAGATGTAGTAATTTGAGCATAAATACTGTAGAATATGCACCCTTTTTTCCAAGGAATCAAACCCACTTTTCTCTAGAACAATAGTTGCTTTGCAGCTGAAAACATCTTTGCAATACCAATTCAAAGAGACTTTCGATGAAATACTTAATAATGTCTTGTTTTTAGGGCAAAGAAAGCATTTTAATGTCAGTGGTCACTGGAGATGCTGTGACAACCATTAAGAATTTAGATGATCAACAAGTACTGCAACAATGTATGACTGTACTCCGAGAGCTGTTTAAGGAGCAGGTAAGAGAAGCCTCTTCTTAGGAAATGAATTAACTTGTCACCAGAATAAAGCTTTCAAATGTAGTACTTCATGATGTATAGGCAAACCTTTGACATTTAAAACTATTTTTCTTTTCTTGTCAGTTTCAGAGAATAGGTTTTCTTTGAGACATACTAAAATCACAATTTTTGGTCTCTTGTATGAAAAATGTATATTGAAATATCTTAGATCTCTCTGAGGGACAGTAGTAATTAACTGAAAAATAGAAATGAACTATCATCCTTTAAAGTGCTTTTAAAAAGCAAAATTAATTAAAAGCAGTACTTTAGGCAGATAACACAAAACATACTTCTTACTTAGTTGTCACTTTTTTTCCTGGTCATCACCACTTCTAATATGGGATAAGATCTTTAAGCTAGATGCATTTGATTGATTTCTGCCTTCCCCGATCCCAAGGCAACTGAAATTACAAGACCCCCAAACCAATCCAATCCATTTCTCTTCTACTAACTAACAAGCCTTTCTCAGCTGTCTTGGGATGGAGGTATGGGCAAAATGATCTAGCAAGGGTCCTACATCCTGAATGTAAAAAAACCCCACACTAGATAAAAATTTCTACCTTTTTTCCTTCCCCCAAATCATCATTAGGATAAAAACTAATAGGAAAATCAAGGAAATCTGGGGTAAGCAAAACACTATCACTTAGCAATGTTATTTACGTTCCACTCTAGAGACAATAACGCCTCAATTAATTTACTTAGAGCAGTTACATCCCCAGGAATGACTGTGTTCAGGGGTGATCTCTCAAGTTTTACTGATGGTTCAAATGTTAGGATTAATGATCTTGGAAGAACTTCAGTATCTGAAAACTCAGCTATTCCTAGAAACATACTTTTGGTAATGGCTTTATTGTGACTAGAACCACATGCAGTGGAAGTTCACATACCTGTATTTTGATCTCATGAAAATGTAGCAAATGGATCTTTGATTTCAGTGCCACTCTGGTCTAGAAGAGTGATTTTCATGGCTGTCTCCGTGGTTTACAGCAGTTGTGAATTTCAGTCACCTGATGACAATGCAGTGGGATTTTCAAAGACAAGATAGCTTCAAGGGTGTATCAGGGCTACTTCTGCGACATTCATACAACTTGTCATATTTGGCTGGTCGTTGTCTTGATTACTTGAGCTTGAGTCTCTCATGTGCTGCCTGAATGGAACAGTCTATTTGTCAATACCAGACGTTGTGCAAGAGGCAACCAGAGCTGCTTCTGTCTACTTGTCATGAGCTCCTCCAGAGTAAGACACAACTGCAGTTGACTAAGCCTTCATACAAGTATTATTCAGGCTCTTTTTGGTAGAAATCTGTGGAATTTACATGCTGCAATGTGATGAAGAATACACAGTATTACTGTCATGGCTCAGCCAGACCCTGACTTCCTATTTTTTGTTTTCTCCCTGAACCTAGTTTTCAAGACAGCTCATTTTCTGATCTTAGATCAGTAATCTTATTTCTCCATTGAAATAAAATTATCTCCAAAATGAAAACTGAATTTTGATATTTAACAATCTAGATGTAGCAAGCATTATGCCTAATCAAGACAAAAAATTGCTTACATTATACATACAAACATGTTGAACAGTATCAGTATTATATTTGTTTACAAGAGTTTATATATTTTTTGAGGGGAATTTTTTTCTTGTGTACTTCTAGGTGTATTACAATATACAGATTTGTTGCATTCAGAATAGTGCAGCTGTCATGTTTCAGGCATCAGGCGAGTCCAGCAAATGAAGTTATCTTTGTGGTTAGTACTATAATAAAAAAAATAGGAATATAATTCTGGAATGTGCTCTAATCTGTATCTTAATAATACTAAATACTCTAAAGATTACAAGAAACCGTTTGAGAAAATGCCGTGCAATTCTGAACTTTTCTTTGCAATGTTTAACCTCCGTTTTGGTTATGCAGGAGGTTCCTGACCCAGTGAAGTTTTTTGTTACTCGATGGAGCAACGACCCTTGGCTGCAGATGGCATACAGTTTTGTGAAAACAGGGGGCAGCGGTGAAGCTTATGACATGATAGCTGAAGACATACAAGGAAAAGTTTTTTTTGCTGGTGAAGTAAGTATCTTTGTTACTGCTGATTAAGGTTACTGGGAGCAGTTTCTTATGGAAGATCATCTCTTGCTAACCAACACCATTAACCTAAAGGTAGCATATACAATATTCTGTTAAATAAATATGCTAATGATTCTTGACACAGAACCCCGTCTATTCATAATTATTACTGGGCATGGGAAGTCTGCCAAATATTTCAGGTCAGGAGTAAAATGCATTTTTAGTCAAATTGTCTTTCTCTTACTCCACTTGTGGGTAACATACAAATGCACCCTGATGGTGTAGGTGCATTCTGTAGTGGAGCAGAACTTAACCTGCTCCACTAAAGTGCAGATAGCAAAACAGACTGCTACTTTTCTGGCTGACTTGATTGCGAATTTTGAAGTTGCTAAAAACCTTGAGTGTTTCCTTTAATGTTCTTTCTAAGGAGTTGCCTTTTAAAAATGTAGGTATATGCTTAAGGAAAACAAAACTGGTCTTATAAACTAAAATTTTGTACTATTAGTTTTAGAAACAATTGACTTTTTTTCTTTTTCTTTTTCTTTTTCTTTCCTTTTTGATACAGGCCACAAACAGGCACTTTCCTCAGACCGTTACAGGAGCTTACTTGAGTGGGGTTCGAGAAGCGAGCAAAATAGCAGCATTTTAAGTACTGAAATTTTGTGTTTATAGATATATTTTAAATTGATTTCTGTGGGTAAAACTATCTTCAAGTTTCCTATTGCTGCCTTTTTCCTACGTGGTACTTGAATAGTATATGGTACCTGAAGATAAAATCTTCACCTTCCTTTTCCTCTTTCTCCCCCACCCCATTTTTAAGCCCTAATGATACATATCGTTGGGGGCTTTTTTCCAGCTAAGGTATTACTAGCAGGAGTGACATCAGAATCGCTGGCCACAGCATAACTAAGAGAACTTTTGTCAAGAGTCCTCTTCTGTATGGCTCAAGTCATGCTATTGAGAACCTTCATTTCAGAAGGTCAGATTAAAACAAGACAAAGTTAACATACAGCATTAAAAATGCTGGCAGTTAGTAATGATATGGGAATTTTCCACTAACTGTGCTTCTCAGGTTGATTATGCTCATAGGAGTTCAAACTGGCTTCCAAGAGCCTGAATAGCCTAGAAAAATTCTAGGACTAATGTAGGAAGGAACTCAACTACCACTTTTCCCACTTGCAATCAATAACCTTTTCTATAATATTTTTTCATATTTTTAGCATCTACTAAGTGGGCTGTGGGATATGAAGTTTGTTCCTTTAAATAAGAGAGCTGGAATAGTTTACAGTGCAATCATAGAAAGGTTATTGTAGCTAATCAAAACTTGAAAACTTTTACATTACTTTTAAAAACTTTGAAATATTATCTCTGCTACTTATTCAGAGAAATTCTTGTTACAATAATAGGCTAAGAGCTTAGATTTGCTCATTGCTTCTGGTCATGTAGAAACAGGACAGCTTAAAAATACTATATTGCTATGATTATTTTGAAAACAAATTTCCAGATTCCTTTGGGCTGAGTAGAGGAAGTATCTGCTGAGATGACTGTATGGGGGGGGTGCAAGACTGAAAGTTCCTAATAGCTCATTCAACTTTTATATTAAAAAATAAGTGAAGATGAATGAGGAAAAATATTAACACTCTTATGAAGGGCTGAAACAAGGTGGCTTGCACTTTGACTTGAAGTTTATTTTTTTTCTTTTATTATGAAAGTATTATTAGAAACAACTTGGGAGAGTAATTCAGTATGGGCTAGACATCTATTTAGTAGCTTTTTCATGGGACGGGGGGAAAATATTTTTCAAGAGAAATAAGAGAGATGCAACTGGGATACCTATTGTACTACTGTTCCACTACATTGATATTAATGAAAAAAAATTAAAATCCACCTTTAGATCTCTTCCCCCACATCTTCTCTGTAACTTGGCTGCATAGATGTCATGATTTCTGAAATGAACATAAGCACTTACTCTATCCTGCCCCATTCTCATGCGTAGGCTTTTCTCTTTTATTAATCCCTTCATTTAAGAGTGACACAGCAAACATTTTTGACTTACAGTGTTTATTTCCTTAAAGCTGCATCCTTGGAAATAAACAACACGCAACCTTAAGAAAAATCACAGAATGTTAAGGGGTTGGAATGGACCTTAATAGTCGTCTAGTCCCAATCCCAACCCCCCCTGCCATGAGCAGGAACACCTCACACTAGACCAGGTTGCTCAAGGCCTTATCCAGCCTGGCTTTGAACATCACCACGGTCCTACTGAATAAATGCAATTCTTCTTTTCAAATATGTAATATTTTGTTTTTAGAGTAGGTATGATATTGTTAAAAACCCTTTATTTAATCTCTAATTTACAAGGTGAAGATGTTTATATAACTAGATGTTTTTCAGATATATATTCTGTTCTGCTTCTTAAAGCTGAGTTATATGGACTAATAGGAAGAGTGTAACTGTTCATAATTTTCCTCTACATAAATGCTGGTATGTACAGTTTTAAGGTATTTCCAATTATTAAATTGCAATTTGAAGGCTACAAGAAGCAAGACAAAGCCTTCTGATGATAAAAAATAATCAGGACATCAAATTTTGCTTTTGGCAGTCATTTGCACTTTGTTAATTTCATATATTACAGGCCAACTTCTGGCAGAGCTAGGAAAGATTGAGGGCTATGTAGATTTGAGATCCAAGTTTCTTTCCCACTTTATTATGTATGACAAAGTATTAGGAGAGGAGCTTCTGGTGGTGGGAAAAAAACCTTATTACTACAAGCCCAAAACCTTATATTCAATGGCTGCTTCAGCTAACCTTGCTTAAAAACTTCAGTGAGCTTAGTAACAGATACAAACATGTCACATTTCAGGTAGGAATGGTCTGGAAAGTTTAGCTCAGCATCCATTTTTCCAGTCCAAAGTTTGTATGAACATGCTTGATGTCATTCTGTTAATTTGTACTTGGGGTTTTCAATTTTCCTAAACTTTGCACCTAGATAAACTCTATATTCTAGAGAAGAGAGATGGACACAAAGAAATACTATCACATTTGGCTTTAGATGATGCACGCTTACAGCATTAGAAAAACTGATAACAAATCATAAATTTACCAATGGCCTAGTCTACTAATTATTTGTATATTGTTTTGGTGCCAGGGCACTTAAACTGTGTTGTGCTGCACTGAAGTTTGAGGAGTAAATGAAATAAGTATGGTCCATTTTAATTTACATTCATTTGAAATATGTAAGAACATCAGGCTGGTTCTGAGACTTCATTCTTTAATGTTGCCCAAAATTTTTTTAATATCTATGTTAAAATTTATTTCAAGCATGTATGTATTTTTTCTTTTGTGTTTAATTTATTCCCTCAACTAAAGAACTGGGGAATGTTTCCTTTGAGTAGGTTTGTTTAAATGTTATTAAAAAGATTTGAATGCAGAGCATGATCTGTTACACTTCAGTTTTTCTGTGTGACTATATTAAGGCAGCAGAATAAAACTGGAAAGTATCCACAGGATGCCCTTGTTGTGGTTGGTTGGTTTTTTCTTTAACTAGTGGCTAAGCCTACTTTTTTATTTCATTTTATATTAAGATTTCATTTTATTATATTCTTACAGCTAGACAGTTCCTCAGAAGTGCTGCTTTATAGCCTTCTCTGAGCTCTAAGTCCTAACTGTGCTGTTCTTTGGATAATAGTGTAGCGACTGTCTTTTGCCTTCAAGTTGTACAAAGAAACTCATAAGGTTGTGTTAGATTATTTACCTTAGTCCAGAGCAAATTTAAGCTAGTAGTAATTGTTTAGAAGCACGGCCCATAATTTTTAAAATATCACCAAATAACCATTTAATGCTTTTCACTGAATAAATGTAGCGTGAACACTTTGTAGGATCGTGGTCCTGAAAGGTTCCTACTAGCACAGACCATTATAAGCATGTGCAAGCCTGACTACATACTCAAAATGTTTAAAACACAATGACAAATTCTAGTAACACTTATTGTTCTTTGAACACATTGTTCTTTGTGAAAGGGAGGGTAGGTGTTCATTTAGTTTAAGTTTGACTGCAGCTGCCTTAAGAGAAAAATACTCTTACTGTGTTGAAAGTTTATTTCACCCACATGTAGGTCTGAACCAGCTGAAAGCATTACTGGGGGCATGATTCACTGCTTTCCCCTACCCCTGTCATACTGTGTGAGCAGTTCGAAGTTCAGATCCTGAAGATGTGTTTTGTTCTCCAAATGCCAACTCATTACACTTGATACTGCTTTTGAAAAATGATAGCTTCATTCTAAGAAAAACAAGCTTTAAAATAGAAATGAAAAACTGAAGAAATACTTTAAAATAGAAACAAAATACTGCTTTTTAACATAATGTACAAATCAGCAGATTTCATCACACTCCCCATAAAAATTACGATCCTTCAAGAAAATGGTATTTTTTTTTTTTTTACTCCAGCTGTCTAACACTTAGATCAGAAATAAGTGAAATAGTGCAGGCCAGTGAATGAAGTCAGGTGAAAAGGCACGGCCTGTTATGTGGTACTGCCATCCTCTTACATCCAGAAACTCTGGAGATCATCTGATACCAAAGCTGCTACTTGGACCAGGGCCAACATGGAGCTGGTTGCCTGGGCCCCTGCCAGCTCGATGTCCAAACATCTCCACCAATGGGGATTCCACAGCTCATCCAGGCCCCATTTCTGTGACCACCCTCATGCTGAAGTTTCTTCCCCTAACAAACAACTGCAGCTTCCCTGGTGGCAGCTCGTGCCTGTTGCCTCCCATCCTCTCACTGTGCACCTCCAAGCAGAGCCTGGCCCTGCCTTCCCCACACTCTCCCATTCGGGAGTTGCAGCCTGCAGGATGATTCCCCTTCCTCTGTCTCTTCCACAGGCTGAACGAGCCCAGCTCTCTCTGCCTTCCCTCCTCCAGCCTGTGCTCCAGCCCCCTAACCACCTTGGTGCCCCTCCACTGGACTCACTCCACGCTGTCCATGTTTGCCTTGCCCCAGGGAGCCCACAGCTGGACACTGGTGCCAGGGCCAGCTCACAGGTGCTGAACGGGGGTGCCAGCCACTTCCCTGAGCCACTGGCTCCACACTTGCTGCAAGAGCCCCGAGTGCTGTCAGTGTTCCTTATCGGAAGTGTCCATTGCTGAACGGCCTCACTGAGCTGTCTGCAAGAACCATGTGCCCCTGCCCAGGCCCTTTTTGGCAAACCTGCATGGGAAGACACCGCTGTCCCCACCATCACTGTTCTGTGGAGTTACTCCATCCCAGAAGCAAGATACTGCATTTGCTTTTGTTAACCTTCACGAGATTCCTGTCAACCCGTTTCTTCTGCACGTCAAGACCTGTAATTTCCAGCATCTTGCTTTAATAAATACTTCTGAATTCAAAGGCAGGAGACACATTTCTTTGCAGAAGGAAAACAATTGTCAGCATTCAAGATGTTTCTTTTCTCAGCAACTGGAAGACTGATTTTACTAAATTTCTTACTGCAAGTTTTCAGACAGTATTCTGGTATCTTACAGATTTTTCCATTCTTCTCCCTAAATAACCACCAGAAATAATTTCAGGAATGTTTTCATCTAGTTCAGTTGAAGTTACTGGATTATAGTCAACTTTCTGATTTGGAAACAAGGAAGATTAGATCTAGATTAGAAGTGGTCATGAGCCACCCTCTCCCTGAAACAGCAGGAGAGCTAATAATAAACCTTACTGGAATCACTATGCTGACAGCCAGGGGCTTTATTTGTCCAGATTAAGAACTGGCCTCCAAAAGAGTTATTTTCAAGTACAGCTTAGCAGTGGCTAATATAAACTCAGAGAATTCTTAGATCTTGCTTTGTCATGTGCCTTAGGATAAGACAGAAAGACCACAGATCTTATAAGCAGCCTGCTCAGGTCCAAGAAGGCTCTTAGTCTAGAGAAAAAAATAGGATGGAATTTACAGACTTCTTTTTAATTTCATCTTGGTTAGACATGCCTGACCAGTATACCATGGGTTACCACATAACTCTAAAGGCATGTAAGCTCTTTTCACTCCACATTGCTGATCTCCTTCCCCACTCAACCCTCTCCATCTTCCTTCTCCTATAGGCCCCATAAACTGTTGCCACAAGTGCTAAGCTCACTCATAAGAACAGCTGTTTATATCTGCAAATCATTCAGACTAGCTTGTGGTTTTGCAAGTCACCAACCAAAATACTGAGTACCAAAAACCTAACTAAAAAGAGGAACCAATACACTGGATTGTACGAATTATGCTGGAAGCAATCAAGTCAAGATGTTAGGACTATTTTTCTCCAGAATACAATGGCCAGGGCATTACCTTAAGCATCTGGAAGGCATATGCTTGAACAATTGATTCGGTTACCCTTTTATCCAGTTAACCCATTTCTATTTTTATGAGCCTCTTTGAACAGGATTTAGATCCTTGATCAGATGTGTTTCTAATGCAATAGCATCAGGATAAGCAGGACATTTTATTTACCTTTTCGTAATGTCTTACAGCCTTTCTCCCAGTTGCAGAAAGAACTGGAATCCTGTGGATTAGCAAGGAAGTAGCTCAGGCATTTCTTCTTCATTCAGGACTAATGCTGAGTTGTTAAGAGATTTAAACAAAGTATTTGAAGGATGTTAATTTCATTTCCATTCCATCTGTGCAATTCCAAAGTGTCAACTAATGCATCTGTACAATAAATAGAAGTATGCTATCCTTTTCTAAATTTTCATTAAAATCTGAACTATAAATAAAACGGTTATAGCTTTGGAGTTGTGAATCTTAGAAACACTTCCTGACCCACATAATTAAAACTGGCATATTTCTATAAAAATGAAAAGGCAGTTCAAGTATTTGTAAAACATCAAAACTTAATACAAGTAACTTTCTGCTCTTAAGCCTGACTTGGAAATTTTTGATGTTTTCAATTGCAAATTAAAAAGTGTTCTTTCTGCTAAGACTGTTCAGAGACAAAAAACCACAAAGACCCAAAACAAAACCAAATCCACCTCACAGAAGATATAAAATCCTGGTGCAACAACATACATTTCAGCAATAGTGTCTTTTAAAGTAGATAAGCCAGTATTTTCTAGCAGATGAGATAAAGACAAACAACCTTGTTCCTGTATAGGTTTTTTTTTTTACTATACATGTAAGCAAATGTTAGATTAAAACTGATTTACATTTTTGTGAAAGACATTTATTGAATACAAAAAATCCCCATTACATTCAGCCTTATTATAAATGATTACACACAAAGAAATGCAAAAGTGTAAGATCAACAGTCTAACTGGCTGAACATTTTCGGAATTTAGATAATTTATGAACCCTTATTTCTCGACTGTACAATAACAAAATTCGAAAAAATACACTTTGTCTTTCCAGCAATACTAGTCAGAGGGATTCTGTGCTCACGATGTTAATGGCAGCCCACGCTTTGGCAGCTCTTAGTTTCATGATTTTAAGTGTGAGACTTCCCATATTAGCGACAAGGTGTATGGAGAAGAGAAAACCTGAACAAGAATTTATGCAAAGAGTCCGCTTAGATCCTAAAAGCTGCCAGCCAAAGTTCAAGACTGCAGGCTTACAAGTACCATTGTCCATGTTGAGGCAATGAAGCTCAGGTTCAGTAAAGCCTTCCCACACAGAAGAGAGGTTAAACACACATGTTCACGTCAGTGCTGCCTGATTTGGAAGCCCTATTGTGGATTTCCAAAGCTATCAAGCCTCCAGCTGTACATCTTGGATACCCACTTCTGAGATGCTAGGCCATCAGGTCAAGACACCAACATAAAAGATCTTTTGCTAAGTGAACTTCAGAAATTTTCCTATTGCCTTTGGAGGGATTTTATTTACTACATCCAAGACATTGTTTCAATGTCTGTAGTCTTTGTATAAACTACAGGTATAAACCTACGGTTCAGTTTCTGTACAAGACGAGACAAACATGATGAAACCTCAGCTTGTTTTCAAGAAATTTCTGCACACCGCTTTTTATCACTGCCTCACACTGACATTTCATGTCATAAATTCAAAGACACCAAGATTAAAAAACTGATTTGCACAAAAGAAATTTGAAATAACTTTATATACACAACAAAAAGCCTTTTAAAAGTACAAAAATAACATCTATATGCCAATTAGTTACCATGCTGTAATAGTTCTTTCAGTGCCTACACATGCAAGACTGTAATCTAGATTCAGAATAATTCTGCATCTGTAGAATGTATCGGAATATAAAAGAGATTAATATGTGACTAACTTCTTATTTTCAGAATGAATATGTATTCAAAATATCTTCGTGACCAATACTGCAATGTTCCAGTCTCTGCATGTGTACGTGTAGATAAGCAGCTTTCATCTTAGTTGATTTTAAAATCTCCTGTATGCTGGTAATCCACACTAAAAAGCTATGATGGCTCTAATAAATCTAGTTATACAATGCAATTCAAAATGTACAAAACTATAAAAAAGGGAACATTTATTGCCATGCATGAAACTTAAGTATGTTCAACTAAAAATTGCATCAAATGCAGTTGTAAAAAAAGAAACACAACAAAAAAACAACACAAAGCAATTTACATTAACACTCTTAACATTAGATCAGCAGAATTAGCTCTGACTAAATACCACAAGGGTAAAACACATTCCTTTTGCTGGTGCCTATCAGATCTTCAAATCCATGGAAACATAAACCCAGGAATCTTCACTTCCCACAGTCAAATCAGATCATGAAATCAACTGAAAAGAGAAGTGTATTAGTTTTCTCCTTTTTCTCAATCCAATCACATATAACCTCTCCTTTTGTATCAAATTATCATGAAAATATACTCTCCTTTTTCTGTCACAAAAAACCCAAAAACATCCCTTGAGCAGACAAATTGCTCACTCGTGCCTTTGCTGATAGTGACACATGTATGCACAACACACAGACACAGCAATTCTAGATAGCCATGTATCAACATCTCAGAGTGAAGCCATGAGAAAATGAAGTTACTTTATTAACTCCACTAAGTGAACCTCACTTCTACGGTTCCATTTTTAGTTTCAGGACAAGCAAAAGTAAGGAAAGCTAATTTCTTTTTTTACAAGTTACAAACCTCGGATTGGACAATAAACCCTGTCATAAGTACAGTAGATAAGGCATGATCTTCAGCACAGCAAACTCAAAGGCAACATCATCATAACTGTACTACCAGGAGCACACAGAGAAAAGCTACCCGTCTTTATTCCCTTTTGCCTTAGCTGACGGGTCTGCAGAGCTTGTACAACCTCATGCATTGTCATCCATGAATGTATGTGGCCAGTGCCTGAAACAGTGCCTGAATCTTGCAGCCAAGGTTGTAATTTAAAGAAAATTCACAGCTTTCAGAGTATAAGTCATTAAAAACTATGATAATGTTAATTCTAGTTATGCTTACCAAAGAAATGCATAAGAATAGTAGTGGCATGCTAAGAAAAGAATCCGAAGCAATTATTTTTTTAAAGAGGGAAACACAAGGGAAAAAAAACCCCAAAGGTTTAGGTGAGCACTAAACTTGCAATATTATACAGGAGACTATTAAAACTGGTGTTAAGAGGATGCCATGCCAGACTGAAGAAAAAAGAACACCCACCCCAACCCAGAACATTTGCTAAATGATAAAGTCTTTACCTCTTTGACTGTTTTTTTAATGAAGTCTTTTCTGTCAGATAAATCGTAACTAGGATATTTTTCATACACCTAAAAAAAGTAAAAACAAAACAAAACCACAAAACAAACCTCAAATTACTTTCATTCAATGCACTGTATAAGTAGAAGAAGCTTAAATGAAATTAGGGCAAAAACTGATGTGGGTACTTCTAGTACTACAACTGCCAAAATGCCCTCTGCTAGTTAGGGCAAGACAAACTTATTTTCCTGTCCTTATTTTGACCACATAAATTGTTACACAGATGTACTATGTTATGTTTAGTCAGTGACCAAACTGGTACTATAATTTTTCACATCAACAACCTGAAATGCCTAGCTTGTCATGTCACACAAATAAGAATTCTCCAATTTTTGTTTTAAATACTCTCTTAAGTAGTCAGATAGCCCTGCAGTAGTACAGGAAGCTAAACAATTAACAAACAATAAATAAACCTGGGTATTTGATAATAAGTGAAACTGTGATCCTTTCAAGAGACTAACATAAGAGTCAACATATTTGGGTGCTATTGTACAACTACTCTTTGGTTAACAGGGTGGGAAAGGACCAAACAAACAAAAAACAGATGCAAACACTGACAACCAATTCAGAGTATTTTATTTCAGCATACCAAATTTCAGACTTCTAGAATTACTATAAATATGAAAAAAGTTACATACAGTTTTCTCATACGAATAACTTCTGGTTTAATTTTCTCAAGACAACTTCTTGAAAGTACCAGGAAAACCAAACGTGAGTTAACCAGAAAATATCAAGGTAACTGTATTGTTTGTGTTTTCGTCATTTTTCCCCACCTTTCCCTTTTCTGGCCACATGGTTCCTACCTGCTCTGACAATTAATGGATTTCTTGCTGAACTGATTCAACTCACTAACTCATCTGAGAACTACTCTGATAGATGCTGATAGGTGACAGCTGAATGGACTTATAAAGAGAACATATGAAGAATAAGCCTGCAAGGTGAGCAGCTGAAATGTACAGAGCACAGGACACAGCCCTCCCCTATGGACAGCAGCAAAGCTGCTGCACTTTCTAAACATGTCAGATATTTTCACTGTCATACATGGCAGTTGGTTTGGACGTAATAGTGCCACTGTAGCTAATTTTAATATTTCCCTTTTAAGGCTGATATCAGTGTTGCACATCCAAAAATTAAAGCTCTCATTTGTTACAGCTATTAGCAAGTAAATAAACCAATGCAAAACTATTTAGTTTCTGAACAAGAGTGCAGAGTACAAGCCTCCATTTCTGAAATGATGATAAAGGTCAGTCCACAAGCAATCCACTACTTATGAAGAGACTGCAAAAGTGCATTTACTTACCTCCTTGCAGATTTGTTTCATCGTAACCTCCTCCAAGTTTGCATTGGCCAACAAATTCTTGACAGTTTCCTTCAGTTCTTCATCTGTGGGTGGTTTCTTCAGTTTTTTAATTAAGGGTTCATCATCTGAACTATCCTCAGACTCACTTTCTAAATACGAAGAACAATTTGGATTGTAATAGAAGGTTTTTGGTTTGTCTGCTTTCTTCCTTAAAAACAGAAGCCATCAGAACTTTCCACAAACATCCAATCCAGATGTTTTCCTTTAAAATAGACATCTTGCTAGACCATCCATTTAAAAACAAAGCTAATGCTATCAGTACTACAATTATTTATGATTTGTGTAATTATTGATGAACTATCAGTTTACAAATCAACAAGAACTCTAAAAAGTACAGGACTAACTTAATCTATCAAACTAATGATAAATACTTATTACAACCATTCTAATTCAGGTATTATAGCCCTAAAAAAATAGAAAGTAATTATTTCCTTTAAAAAGGAGTTGGGATTTCTCTTTTCCCCTAACAGTGCCATACGTTAGGATCTTGTAATTTTGCAAACTTTGTATCAGAAACACCAGGAGAACAAATAAGGAGAACTTCGTAAATGAAGTTAAATGAAGGAGCACAGAACACACCTACAATCTTTCCCAGCAGTAAAGGAATTGAATGACTCCAATATCCACTCAGTTCTTCTACTGCCAACATGACAAAATTCAGAGCAGATGCCAAACAAACTAGATAATGACCTTACAGAATGACCTACTTAACATTTTGATTTTTGTACTGCACACATACACCGGAAACAGAAATACAGGAGGAGTAAATAAGAAATTACAAATATATTACATAACTTGTATTAAAAACACACATGTAACATTTGTATATATACATATATACACTGATGACAAAATAAGGTGTACACATAACACAGCCACACTCAGCAGTCAAACTGAAAATACACTGACTTCTGCACAGGCCAGTTACTCTGCTGAGAAATAAGGCTGTGAAAGAAATTTAGCATAATTCTATGCCTAAGAGTTTACCCACACCTTTTCTCAAAGCACTGGCAAGAACAGTAACTAATCTGATGTGATGCATGCGCTGTAGCATGCATATGCCAACACTGGCATTAAATGAAGTAATTTTGCAGTATGGATATAAACTGCATTAGTAACTCGGACTACAATTGTGACAGACTTGGCTGCTGTCTCAGAGTGTCAGAGAATTTAAGGTGGGAAAGAACCTCTGGAGATCATCTGGTACCAAAGCTGCTACTTGGAACAGGGTCAACATGGAGCTGGTTGCTTGGGCCCCTGCCAGCTCGATGTCCAAACATCTCCACCAATGGGGATTCCACAGCTCATCCAGGCCCCATTTCTGTGACCACCCTCATGCTGAAGTTTCTTCCCCTAACAAACAACTGCAGTTTCCCTGGTGGCAGCTCGTGCCTGTTGCCTCCCATCCTCTCACTGTGCACCTCCAAGCAGAGCCTGGCCCTGCCTTCCCCACACTCTCCCATTCGGGAGTTGCAGCCTGCAGGATGATTCCCCTTCCTCTGTCTCTTCCACAGGCTGAACGAGCCCAGCTCTCTCTGCCTTCCCTCCTCCAGCCTGTGCTCCAGCCCCCTCACCACCTTGGTGCCCCTCCACTGGACTCACTCCACGCTGTCCATGTTTGCCTTGCCCCAGGGAGCCCACAGCTGGACACTGGTGCCAGGGCCAGCTCACAGGTGCTGAACGGGGGTGCCAGCCACTTCCCTGAGCCACTGGCTCCACACTTGCTGCAAGAGCCCCGAGTGCTGTCAGTGTTCCTTATCGGAAGTGCCCATTGCTGAACGGCCTCACTGAGCTGTCTGCAAGAACCATGTGCCCCTGCCCAGGCCCTTTTTGGCAAACCTGCATGGGAAGACACCGCTGTCCCCACCCTCACTGCTGCAATCTTTAGGGAGCTATTAAGAAACTCAGAGTCTGTGTACCCTTCACGCGCATCATGAGATATGAGAAAAACAACTGCAAAAGGACGCGTGGAGAAACCATATCATGTTAACAAAAACCCCATATCAAACTGCAGAACCAAAGACACACATAGGATATACACCACTGGATCAATTACAAGATTTGCATAAAGCCACTATAGAGGCCCAAAGAGAACTTTACCAATGTTCTTACAGCAAAATGGAGAACTTGGCTGATACTTCTAGTTTATATGCGAATAAAAACTATATATGTGCACACAGCAGAAATTACATTAAATATACCCAAACCAACAGCTTTTTTATTAAATATCATTTCACAGAAAGAAACATCAAGTAGCAAGCCAACAATTTACCAAATTCCGTTTTCTTTCACAATTAGGTGCAGAAGCTTGCTTTCCAATAAGCATACCAGTTAAGCTACAAGGCAATGTATGATGAAAGATTTAAAGCATTTACCTTTTCTAGAACTGTTCTGGTTTTTCTTAGTAGTGCTGCTGTCTGCCTTCTTGACATTTGCACCCTTCACAGCTTTCTTGGTTTTAGAAGTCATCTTTTTTGATTTTTCTCTTTTAGATGCTTTTCTAGGGGGCTACAAAAAGAAAATCAGAAAATTAAAATGATGGATTTTACCTGAACAATCCATACATCTTTCCCATAAAGGAAAATTGTCCACTCTGAGGACAATTTACTCCAGCCACTCCATGCCTAATCTTCCAACAGAGCTGGTGCAGCAGAACAGATACACTGCCTGCATCCTTCTACCTGTAGGTTTATGACAGCTTGTAATATACTAACTCTTTTAAAAAATGCTGCAATCTTAAAGCTGTACAAACAGACATTTTCCATTTCACCAGGTCCTGTTTTCAAACTAATTTGACAAACCAGTGCTTTTGTAATAATTAAGCTTTTATTCCATGCACATAAACCTCAGTTTCGGAAGACTTCAGTCCACTCAGCCATTGCCTGGCAGACATATCTAACTCCTAGCTTCTGAAAGAAGGCAAAGATGACCTACTTACATCAATGGAGTTTACTGTTAGGCCCTTTTGTTTGTTAGAATTGTGTTTGTTTGGAGGGTTTTAGATTTCTGGGTTTTTTTAAAAAATAACTGAGTTCTTGAAAAAGACAACTCCTGCCTCTGAAACAGATATTCCTCTCTTCACAGTAGAAACCCTGTTTTCCTGAAGAAATTAACAAATATGTCAACTTTTAGTATTTCAGCCCTCTTTCCATTTGCCATTTATAAGGAAAGAAAAAGGCACAGTGAGAATTAAGGTTGTTTCACGGAGCCACAGGAGTTTCCCTGAACCATCTTTTTACATTAAACCCAACACCTATCAAAATGACCTCAACAAAACAAACTTAAGTTACATTAATTGCCTTTCAACAAAAGATTGCTACTATTTCCTATAGCTCAGGCTATTAACCTAACAGCCTGTCACACTTCCATTGCAACAGACAGAATGTAACCCAAGTAAACAGTGGCCTTATATTACAGCCAAGGGTTCCATAGCTTCCGTAAAGAACTTTCTTGGACACCAGCAGTTTGACTAACTGCACTTTGTTGCAAGGGTCTGATAAAGCATAATGGTTTTAAACCGAAGGAGGGTTGATTTAGAGGAGAAACAAGAAAGAATTTCTTTTACAATGAGGGTGGTGGAACACTGAAACAGGTTACCCAGAGAGGTGGTGAATGCCCATCCCTAGAAACATTCCAGGCCAGGCTGACTGAGGCACTGAGCAACCTGATCCAGTTGAAGACGTCCCCGCTCATTGCAGGAGGATTGGACTAGATGACCTTTAAAAGGTCCCTTCCAACCCAAACTATTCCATGATTTGATGTTTCTCGCCAAGTATGCAAAAAGCTCCAAAGAAAACACAAAATACAGTGAGATTAAGACACTTCAGACATTGCAGGGATCTTTCTACGGCTGCCTACTATGTTGCTTACTTTAATCTAAGACACAAAACCTGAAGAAAGAGACTAAGATATAAAATCCAGGAGGAATATGGAGACAAGATCCCAAACCAACGCAGTCAGGTAGGTCAGTGACTCCTACTGAATTCGAAGTTAAATCCTTGGTATCAAATCAAACACTACATTATGAAATTACAATGAAGTCATCACAAGGTGATACAAGAAATGCAATCAATTACATTAGAAACCCTGGCTGCCCCAAAATGACACATAGCGAACAGTTTTGTAAAGTGCATACATCCGCCCAAGAACCAGAACTGTTGCCTTTTATCTAAATGATTCTTTAAATTATACACGTGAAGAATTTATGAAAACCTCTTATAAATTGCAGATGTGTTCCGTTTTCTTTCAGTTAAACATCACCTACTTCCCAACTCTGTGTTCCGAGAGTTACCAATTGATAGCAATGACATAATGTTGAAAAACAAACAAAACCCCTCCTTACTTCATCTTCACTTTCTTTTTCTTCTGAAGACTCATCCTTTTCCTTTTTTTCATCTTCTTCACTACTGGATTCATCTGACAAGATCTCTGGGCACTTGGTGCGTTTTGCTTTTCTTGCTGTTCCAGAGCTACTGCGCTCTTTTTTGCCACCTTTGCTTTGTGGTTTTTTGGACTTTGGCAATGGCTGAGAGACAAGAGATGTGTTAAATCCAAGTAGGAATATAAAAGTGAATCTTAAAAAGATAAATTCTTTCAAATCACATGAAAGAATAGTAAAAAAATACAGAGATGTCTTAATAAAACGCAGAACTATTTTATGCACTACACTTAAGTCATAATATTTTGCAGTAAGCAAATATTCACTATTGAGATAAAGCTGAGCAAAATGAAATTTCATTTCTAAGCTAAGTGCACTCCTTCCCTAAGCAAACAAACCTTCAAAGACTGGGTGTTAGAGAAGGGGAGCAAGAAAGGTTCCTTCTAGATTGTTCTTTTACCTACCAATTCAAAAAAGCAAGCCTTTTTTTTTTGGTAACGAATCAGCTGACAACTCAGAAGACTAAAAGGCAGGAATTTTGTGACATCTTATGCAAACCTGCATTTTGCTATAACTCAGTGCCTGTGTTCCTAAGGCAGCACGCTGACCCCTTATTCACATCACTTCCCAGTGTTTGCCGGGAATAGATTTAACTTCCTGAGCAACAGTGCAACTATTTCAGTATTACTTTTAGATTAAAAACTGAAAGTCCAAGAAGATTAACAACAGAGTTTAGTAGTCTTGGGAGTGGCACTCTGAATCTAGAGCACTGGTGTTTACTAGCTGAATCCAAGTTTTTGTACCCTGCAACAGATTCCAATTGGTGATGTCCAAACGTGGTAACATACACTTGCCAAATATAGCAAACACAGGTAACATCTGACACTTGATTTTCCTGTCCTTTCATGTATCTGTTCCCCACCACCCACAAAGCAGAAGCTAATTGGTATTTGGGGATGGATATCTTAATTAGCTCCATGTCTTGAACTCACACGTCTGTGCACTAACAGTGTGTAATGTGTACACCCACATGCAAGCAGAATTTCTATTTAAGTCCTCACCCCATTATAGATGCCTGCAGTAGTAGAACTACTCTTTTTCAAGAAGTCATTCCTACTTCAGTAAGTTAAAACAGTAATTGCATCACCACTGGAAACCAGCAAACAATGAGCAATAGAGAACAGATGCATTTTCCATCAGAACAGAGCTATCTATACAAGCCAGCATAACAACCTGCATCTCACCTTGCCCGAAGACTTTGGGTGCATTAGGAAGTTTAATATTCTGGTTACGAGCTCACTATTAACTCCTGATCTTTCCAAGTCAAGAACTTCACAGATACTTTTCAACATTGCATTTCTAAATCTGTAGGAAAAAAAAAAAGAAACAAAAAAAGAGATTCAGTATCACATCCTAAACAGTCAACATCTGACTGCTAGAAGCTGCTGTCTGGTTTGTGTCTGCCACCTGACAATATATATACACAGTCAACTACACTTCCAGTCTTATCTATGGTTAAGCAAAGAATCACCACTATATCACATAAAGCAAAATAAAACAGAATTCCCAAATCTGTATGTCTGTATAAGAGGATATTAAAAAAAAAGTTAAGGAATCATAGTTTAAAAAGTATTACATTCTTTATAATTCATAGCCTGAATAGTAAGGTTCTGCAAAATACATGTTGACCTTTGTTTATCTTGTTCAATGCTGTTAAAATATGACATGCAAGTATACAGTCTAGGCAGAAAATAACCACAGAGGCAGAATAAACTAACAAACTGATCAACAGTTTGTTTTCCACAAATAGCTGTGAACAGCAGCAGAAGCTACCACAGTAACGCAAGCACGCAGGGCTCTGCACCTTCATATGCAACCCAATGCAACCAGGTTTCAGAATATTTGCTGAAGACTAAACTAGCAGTTGTTTCATATGGAAAATATGAAAAAAAAGAAGTGCAAAATTACTTTATTTTGTGACCTTTTTTTGGTTAGGGTAATTACCCACTTAAACCCATGGGAAACAGTCAAAACTCACATCAGGAGACAGAGTTTGTCTTATAGATTCCCATGTATTTGACAAACCACACTCCTGGAAAACTGCATATCTGAAGAAGAAAAATTTGGAAATTCCAAATTCTGGAAGCCTTTCCACTACCAACAAACAGGCACTAAAAAAACCCCCAGTTTTAGAATATATTGTGTAAGCGTTATTAGTTCTTTCATTTGTTACAACTAGCTACACAAATATGCAAGGACACTTTAAACCCTTTCAGTCCAGCCAAAACTAAGTTGCAGCAGTGTCTGTTGATGGAAAAGCAGCTTATGAAGGGAGACAGTAAAAAAGAAAAAAAAAAGTTTGTGAGACTAGTTGCTACAGCAATTCTAGTATGTTTAATATATAATAAGCAGAAACGGCTGTGATTCAAAGGTTTTGAGGCATAGAAGGATGCAGGTTTGCACCATGAATAAAGTACAATGTGTTCACAACACTATGCTTGCCCCGGGGAAATAATGCTTTCCTCTCACTTGGCAGAAGAATCTGCTAGTTAGCATGCAATAGTTAAAGCTAGGAATGTAGGAAATGTGAAAACATTCACAATTTAACTCTTAATACATTTCAAGCTGTCTTAAGAGAATAGCTTGTGTGATTAAAATGAACTCTGAAAAAAATTGCAGATCTCTGGTAAACAGTCACCTGACTTACAGTTTAAATTTAATCTCAAGTAAAATTCTGCAAGAAAGAAAAGAAAAAATAGAGTGCACAGCATGAGGCAAGATACGTTAAGTATCAAGAGATTATTACTTTTTTAACATTTCTTCCTTCTTTTTATATTGGTCACTTCCTTTTTCAAATGGAAACCCACTGAACTGACCCACATTCTTCTTTAGGGATGCAACCTAGAACAGAGCACACAGATTACTTTTCATGGCAAGCAGTTTGAAAGATTTCATCCAATCACATTTGTTAACTTTTCACACAAGAAAAATCTGGTCAGGCACACAGCTTTCTGTTGACAAAGCTACACCTTTTAAGTTATAACCTACATGGATTACACCTTTTCTTATCTCATGACAGACAAACTACAATTGCCTTCAACTTCTTGCGACTGTAGTAGACAAAGTCACCTGCCATTTCAAGCTCATTTAGAATGTACTGCATGATGATTTACAGGCTTGCAAAACTACAACATTATGAAGACGGTTGCATGCTTTATATCATGTAATTTGTTACAAAATAGGGAATTTTATTTTTTATTCTATAATCTGCTAAACTAGATTTGCTTTACTAGCTTTTCTGAAGTCTTACATAGGACCATGACTGTATTTTTGAACCTTTTATTTAGCAGGACTGATTTTTGCAATTACATACCACCCAATTTACAACTTCTACCATTACACCTGATGTCTGATCTGGGTTGAACTTCCATTGCCACAGCCCTTATAATGGGAAAATTGCTCCCATCAAGATCACAAATGTATTGAAGTTCTTTGTTTTCACTTCATCTCCTTTTACCAACAAAAGTTAAAAAATAACCCCAGACCTCTCAATCTTTTGAGATCTTTATAAAACTATCAAGAATAATTTGAACTCGCTTTCAGTAATCCTACAAATTTTGTTTCTGCTGTTTCTCCATTAGTTTATAATTTTACCAAAGCTGAGCTCCTTTTCCAAAGAGCTTTGTCCAGCACCTAAAGAAAATTTGCAGGTGGTACCAGTATGTTTTATTAAAAACATTAATTACAACTAAAAGCACATACAAATAGACACATACAAGACAAGACCTGACCTCCACTACATTAAACAGCATTCTGAGTTACCAAAAACTCTGATTAAATATAGCTTTGACTGAAACCATACTGATACGTTCTTTTTCTGAATATTTGTGGCAACAGATCATTCTTTGCCATTTCAACAAACATGACACTGGAAGCAGTGGTCTGAGGTATTAGAGCTAGCATGCATCTATACTAGTACTATTCAGTTCCTGGTTTCTGTGCTAGCTGTTCAAGTCTCCAAAAGACACAAAGATATTAAAAAAAGGTCCAATAATTGTAGTAAACATATAGAAATAGTACAATTTAATCTGCCTTAATTTCACATTTTGCCTCCATTAGCAAGGAAAACGGGTCATATTTACTCTGAAATTTAGGGCAAAATCACTGATACATAAACCACTCCAAGAAAGATTTGCCATTATATTTTAAGTGTCATCCTTAAATACAAAATGGACAATATCGTATTTTTATTCTCTTAGGAAAATTCTTTATATATAAAGTCTTAATAGTGATTTTTATCACATTTAACTTTCTACCGCTTTGTGCAAACAAAGGGAGAAAAATAGTAGGTAAGCAGCAATGTATTAATAGATGGAGTATTTTGAGGGTCATCTGCATGTCAGCAGCTTTTAGCATGTGAACCATAAATTACTTCCAACTCGTTCTTGTAAAGTAATCCACCATTCCCCCATTAAAAAAAAAACCCAAACAAAAATCTACATTCAAGAGACTTTTGATTTAGTACACCTCGCCACAGGATATTTATAGGAGTTAAAAGGAGAAGGCTTACTTAACTGGTCCTGCAAAAACCCATTTTCTAAGTAGTTTGTAAGAAATAGATCCATATGTGCAAATGTAAAAAACTGCACTACAAACATTTTCACTATACACAAGAATTAATGGATAAATAAGATTGAAATTCTTACAGTGCCTGGCCTGTTGTAGAGGAGCTTGTGCAGGTTCCTAAGTTCATCTGTCTTCTTTTTACTCAGAAAGAACTGTATCCTCTCAATTTCACAGAGTTTTTGTCCTTTTCCTGAAACAATTAAAATCAATTATGCTATTCATCACATTTGTATTTACCTATGTGTTTATAACTTAAAGTTTCTACTGTTTTCTTTTAAAAAGCAAAGAAATTACTTAAAAATAGCATTAGACATTGTAATAGGTGAAACATTAAGCAGGCCTTTTCCTATCACTTAGGCATCCTGACAGGATGAGGGTACAAGGATTCGGCATTTCTAACTGCTCCTGCCTTTGTTAGTAGTGGTGAGGTACTGAAGATCCTATTCCAAGTAAGTTTAAACATCATGTAACTTTTATGGTTTAAACTGATGCTACAGAATAAAAGAGGGTTTTCATATAATAGCCTTATTATTTTAAAAAGGATCATGACTCATAAGTTAGGTCTCATCCACAAGAAATTAGTAATTTCATCTTTTTAGAGTTTTCATTATCATTCCTAACACTCACAATTCTTATGTGAGAAGTCAAGCTCACCTGGTGTAATTGTAAAAGGCTCCTTCTGCAGTGAGGACACTTGCATGGTCAGTCGGTCAACCTTCTTCTTCTCCCTTTTTCCTTCAACGATGAGACTCTTTTCTGCAAAAGACAGCTTCCTTAAACACAATATTCTTCATTGCAGATTTGACTGAAGGCAACACAACACTGACTCTTTGAAACAGCAAATCAAGAACGGATGATGACATAACCAGGTACTGTGACACTTTAAGAGCTTTGGCTAGTAAGCCAGCGTGATTCTACGGAGCTGCAGGTATGTAACTAGAAGTCTCTCTAGTTCTTAACTACAATCCTGTATCCAATGTAACCTTGAAGACAAGACTGGGCATTTCCTAAAGGAAACTTCACCTGCGACGGCGATTGCAGGACTCTGCGTTTTCAGAAACCCATCCTTCTCTCCTTTCACTGCCTTTTTCAGGTACAAAACTGACCCTGTTTGCACCTTCTTCTTGGATGCTGCAGCCTCTACACATACAGCTCCACACACGGCACTCTCGAGAAGAATAATACCACCGGATGGGCAAAAGAAGAGTACAGGATGCCTGCACATAGATTTGTTTCCCACTACTGGACTTGAGGAACCACACATTTCGACTGGAGAGGCAGAAGCACAAGTGCAGTGGGTCTGTACTACACATCCCAGGGCTATGCAGAGAAGCACACTGCAGGGCACAATACGAGTGTCGCTAATACTACAAGAATATTATTCCCAGTAATTCTGGTACTGCTTACTAATGAATACATTTAGATTGTTTTACGTATACCCTCCACATCACTAATTTAATGATACCACTCCAGAGGAAGATGCTAAAGCTGCACCTAAACATTTCATACTAAAATACTTGATGCCAAGTAATACTATCCTTAGAGCTAAACGGATGGGCTGTCTTGGCTTTAACATCTGAAAGCAGCTTCAAAACGTGTATGAACATAATCAAAACCGGCGTGTGACTGCCAAAGCAAAAAGAAAGTTGTTTCTGAAAATCCAATTCTAATTGCTCTGCTGTTTTCCAAACAGCATAATCTGTCTTCTTTCTACTACCTTTCCCAAAGACAAACTTCATCTCTTTCAAGGATCCAAGAGCATCAGTGACTTGGTTTTCACCGTGCCACATCACAGCTCTATTTCCACCATGCTTTCCTTTTGAAAACAGATGCCTGGAGACTTCGCAATGGAAATTAACATTTTTGCATAGTAGTTCCTTCATCTTGTTTTGTTCTCCTTGACTACCCTCAATTATATGCCACAACAAAAAACTTGCCTTGCTTGCTCATCCTATCATATTGCCACAATTTTTTATTACCAAAATTAGTCTAAAGGAATTTCCGCTGATCCAATATAATTACATTTGGATAGCCAGAAAATTAATTCACTGTAGTTAAGCAAAGACATCTGTATTGTTTCCAAAACTACTGCACACTTAAAAGCTTCTCTTTTGCAAGCAGAGACCACTTCAGAGCCTTACTGGCAAAAAATAATTTGATAAGGGACACTACCTCCTATAATAATTGAAAAAATTTGTACAATAACAACAACAAAAAAAATCACTAGTATAGAAGTCCAGAATGCTGGCAATTCCTTCAATCTTTTCTGAGAAAATCAGCACCACTGGTTTTAGCATTGCCTGTTATAGTCTAGTTGGAAGCTATTATGACCCATGAGACAGATGCACCATGGAATCTCCTCAGTAATTGTACAATTAGCCAAAATCATAGGAGACTGCATTCAATAGCTTGGCATTCATTAAAGAACAACTTATGGCATGGAAAAACAAGTACCCTTTTCTTCTTCCTCCTCCTCCTCTTCCTCTTCTTCATCTTCATCACTTTCCTCAGCTTTGTTTTCGGTTTCAGGTTGTTTCTCATCAGTTTTTTCTGATGACATTGTATCTTCTTTTGATGAATCAACAGAAGACATGGTGTATGCTTCTGTAAAAAGAGTCAGGGGAAACCATCATTAATAGAACAACATCCATGAAAAAGATAGGAATCTCGCTTTCAAAAATGATCTTCTTGTGCAGCATAAGCAGTGTGCTGGTATGGCAATTGTTCACATTCTCTAATTACTAAGGTGTTCTACATACACACAGTTTTTCAGAAGAAGTTGCCATCCATTCTGCAACTAGTTTGGTTAAGAACACTCTAAAAGGTTATAAATTTTATTCACACACAAGTCTTCAAGCTGCTTTCGCGAAACATTCGGAAACACCCACTCAAAGCAGCTGATACCGTTATCTATTAAAAACTGCAGTGTTTTAAGATATTACCATTTTACTGCACCCTTCTATAAACCTAATACTTATTTCTGATCATGGTTAAGTATGCATGCAAGTCTCCTAGTAACTTAAACAAGTTACTTATTTAGGTGGGAAATGGGAGCAGAAAAATGAAAAAAAAAAGATGCAAGCAATTCAGGAAAGAATTAACACTGCTTTCCTAACTGAGACAACAACTGCTGCGTCTTTGGGCATGAAAATACTTCCTGGTTTTAATCTGTAGACCTACAACAAAAAAGAATAAATGCTTCATTCTTACCATATTTAAGAGTCTTTTCTTAGCATCTGAAGTGGCCTATATGTAAACTTTAAAACTAAAATATCTTAGTTATGCATGTACCATTATCTCACTAACAGAAAACATCTATCCAATAAAGCAAGATAACCATATGTTTCATTTTTTAAAATTCTAGCCTTCAAAGATTTTCACCATTTAGATCTGGAACACAATTTCATACAATTAACCATTTTCTTTTTGCAATATTAAAGCAAATATTATCTGCAACAGATCAAGAAGTGCAAGAAGTGACATTTAAAGTCGCTGCTTATATGCAGTATTAGCAGGTGCGAGAAATAAGTGGCGTTCCAAATAACAGAAAACGTGAGTTAATATCTATTACCAATAGTACAAGGAAAAGCAAAGCTTCCTAGCTAAATCAGGAAAAAAAAAATCCTTCAGGGTATTACTACAAGTATTTCATTTGTAGTAAGTAATCTGGCATTTTCACGGCAATTACTGACTTTTACTTGAAAGCATAAGTAAAAGCAAGAGGAGTACTACGACCTGTCTTCCCTTCCCCTTTCAATGGGAACAGAAGGAGAAAAGGATAGTTAGAGACTTCTCAGCTTTTCACCACTTGGATTCGTGACGACGTTTTGCTTAGGGAAAAAGGGTCCCGGGATCCACCTTTACCGGGAGAGGGTCTCCCGCCCTCGCTTGGGGCTTTTCAGACGAGGACTCTCCACCTGTCCCCCCCATTCTCGAATTGTAAGCCGGATGCCTGAGCAAAGCGACGGCGATGGGCAGCGCCCGGTGGCGCCGGCGGCCAAGGCGGCACCGCCTCCCCGCTCCAGCCGGACGCAGGACCGCTCCGCCCGCT
>VZTF01002825.1:1929341-2257561 GCA_013397755.1 Cnemophilus loriae | reverse complement strand
TCGGGAGTACACAGACGGTATGTTGAAGGAAAGCAGCCCGAACTAGCCAGTGCAGGTGACTTGTCTGAAAGCTGTGCTATCGCAAGAACAGCTTCTTGGCTAGTATGAGGAGCTGTAGGTATATGGCTCTTACTTTGGGAAGGACCAGGTCAAGGGACAGTAAAAGAGAGGAAATGAGAAGAGTGTCACATTTCTGTGAATTGTTCATCTTAGGTGCATGTAAAGCATAGTCCCGTAGAACTGCTAGTAAACCCAGGAAATATGTGTAACACAAATACTACAAAATACTTAGAATCATAGAACGGTTTGGGTTGGAAGGGACCTTAAAAGTCATCTGGTTCCAATCCCCCTGCTGTGGGCAGAGACACCTTCCACTAGACCAGGTTGCTCAGAGCCCCATCCAACCTGGCCTTGCACATTTCCAGGGATGGGGCATCCACAGCTTCTCTGGGCAACCTGTGCCAGAGGTATTAGGAAACACCACAATTCATATAATGTGTACAAAAGGAAAGTCTGGGGAGTGTATATTAATCACCAATGCCCAATTTAGGCAAGAGAGATGCAGATTCCTTATTTCAAAGCTTTTTTAAAGCCGGAGCAATCACAGATGGTGGTTGTTTTAAAAGGGAAAATGTAAATTATTTACCAACAATACATAATTAGACAAGCTTATTGTTAACACACAACGAGGAGACAAAAATATCACCGAGCCATGGGCTACACAAATGGCACAAGACAGATGTTTGAAGACAACAAACTACTTCCTGCAAAATGAATAGGTTTGGATTAATTCAGAATTGTGACAGAAGACATCCAAAGGCTGTGCTTCAGGTTGTGATGATAAATTAGATGGTCATTTTGTAAAGAGGGATGTATTTACCCAATGGAGATGATTTGCCTAACTGAATTACCTATGTCGATGTTCTACACATACCACATTAGACGCACCTTCGCCTTGAGGAGAAATAGAAGACGATGGTTTCATTGATCCTTTTAGTGAAGTCATACCACTTTAGTAGCTGACAGACCCTTAAACATAAACTGAATCCAGTATTTTAGGAATTGATATACTCAGTGCAGCTAAATTTCATTTTGTCACAGGTTGCTTTGGCAGAACTTCAACAGCTATGATAACTTCTCATGATTGTGTTTTTTGAAACCTTCTCTGCCCTTGATAGTATCTTTTTCATTTACAAGTTTATGGAGTAGTTTCAGTATGCTGTTAACAGTTTAATAATTGGTTGTTGCATCTCCCAGATAAGACCAAGACAATATGGATTAAGAAGACTTTTCAGAAAAAATCTGCAAAGTTAGAATTTGGGGGAAGGGGACCAACTTGAAAAAAAATCAGATATGTTTTAAAGGGAAATTGCTAAATTCAAGAAAATAGTTTGAAACTGGTTTATCTTCTCATTCTGACTATGAGTAAGAATTCTTATTCTCAATATACTGCTTTGAGATGCTTTGCTGTATCAACACTTCTATATTGCTGCCCTCCCCAGTCTGATGAAGCTCACTTAGTTATATGATTTCAGCTGAGATTTGAAAGACCTGGATAATTGTATTGGTATAAAATATTAGCATTATCTAAGGTGTTTAGACAGTGTAGTGAAAGGTTCTAAATGCAACCTAAAAGCCTTGGTCCTGGAAGAAGGGCAAATTGGAAAGGGCTAAGTCATTCTAAGCAGTTCTGAAGAGCTGCTTCCTACAGCCTCCTCTCCTTATTCCATCACAGAGAGGCTGCTCCTCTACTGTCAGAGTCCTAATGCTAAGGACACTCTGAGTTTTGAGAGCTAGCTCCATCTGCAGACACCAGTTCTGTGGAACACAGTTATCCTGGAGGTACCTGGGGGTCACTTTCAGATACCAAAGGGTACGTTTCTTAGACATCGCAGCTCAATAGCATTAAATGGTGAAAACTGGTTTGAGGGGGCTGTAAAAAGGGGCAGCTGCATGTTTGAGCATACATTACAAGCTTGTATTTTATGCTGAAGTGCACCAGGCAGGGCAGTTTTAAACATGGTCACCAGCTGCTGTTAATTAATAAAAACAGCTCTTTTCAGTTGGTTCAAGGCAAGCTTGTATTAGCGAGCAATGTTTATTGGCTCTCGGTATGGAGCATAAAACAATGTATGAGAAGCTTCTGGGAGCAGAAATATAGGCTTCCCAGAGTATAAAAATTCCCCCAGGGTTGCCTTTATTTTGTTTCCAAAGTGACCTGTTACTGCAGTATCCCACCATCAGCATAGAAACCAGCAAGTCTGCTGCGGGCAAAACTACAGAAAAGGTCATCTGTGGATTGCAGAGAAAGTGCCCTGCATCAAAATAGTCGCTAAGTACCTCTCATTTGGAATTTTTATCCATGGAGTAAAATACCACAGCAACAAATGATGGGATGTTACTTTTTAGTAATGTAGGTTCTGTTGCTTTGTGTTCTTGGGTGAGCCATACAAATATATATATGTGCATGTTTGTCCACACTTCAGGGTTTTTTTAACAGTCATGTGACAAGGTTTCCTAGAAACGTCAAAATGCCTGGCCTGTGAAATTCTGAGAAAATTCTGTGCAAATGCCAAGCACATCTTTATTAACATTAGGAGCAGTGTATGGCTTTTGAATCTAAGAGTTATTTAATCGCTGCTGAAAGCAGGAATCTAAATACGAACCAATAATTGTGCTAATTAATATCATTTAAAAGACGAGAACTTGAAAACCATTTGAGTAATATGCAGTTAAGTTATGGTGTGATCAGTAACATAAGCCGAGAATCTCCAAGTGTTCACTGCATATTTGTGCAAGGTATTCTACATTTATTGACTGATAAGAACACTCAATTTGCATAGTGTTTCCTAAGGGGGTCCTGCATCCTACATTAATTTCCTTTTTTATACCCCATCTAAGTGTTTCAGGATTAGCAGGCTATTGCATCATCCATGCTTGTCGTGTCTGACCCTTAAGAAGCTTAAAGAGTTGTCCCTGTAAATACAAATACTCACAAACGTGAAATGGGTAATCGATATGAATCAATCTAAACAGTTTCACTATACTTTAGAAATCCCTTTTTGTGCCATGATTCAGGGTAAGTATGTGCAAGATTCAACAAAATTGTGAAGTACTAAGAAACATCAGAGATAGACAATGAATCAAAGCAGTAGATAAAGGCACGTTTTTCATCTGTGTCTGAATGACAACATTGTTGTGTTGTCAGACTGAGCTTTGTGTGGGGATTTCTGTTTACCTTCTACTTACCATGAAGTCAAATCTTACTCTGTAGAGTTTGAAAGTTACTGCTTTGTGTGTGTTTGGTAACACCTACAACTCTGTGTTCAGTCAAAGCATGCACGGCTTCTATGTGTTTGACGAAGTTCTTAAATCTACCGCTAGATCCAGTATTTAGATCTGCAGGAAGAGCCTGGGAACTCTGCACAGATGACCTGCAGTGCCCGCAGGTGACAGCCTTATAAAACTCTGCTGTTGACACCAAGGAGAGGGGTGTAAAAGGGCCCTTGCCTTAGTGTCCCACGTGCTTCTCACTATCGAGATGTGTTTGCAGAACGGCTTCCAGAGCAAAGAGTGGCAAGGACGGAATCTGACCCGCGGTGAATGCTCACTCAGTTACCGGCCTCCTGCTACCTTGGGAGAGCGTAGCAATGAATAGTGCGTAGCAATGAATAGTGCGTGGATGTGCCAGCGAGCTATGCAAATGTTATGTAACTCACACTTTGGAAAAAGAAACACTGTTCATTCATTTACGCCTTAAAGGTTTGAGTCTGTAAATTTCTACTTGACGGGTCTATAGGATTTTGTACAATTCATTTACAATTACACATTTTTGAGCTCATTGTAAATGGAAAACATTGCTGGGGCTATTACTGCTTTGCACTAGGAGGATTTTACACTTAGCCCATCATCAAGTTGTGCTACAAAGTGAAACTAGTGGTTTTCCACACACATTGTGTGTAGGTATTGGCAACCTCTGTTTAAAAAAAAACCACCAAAGAACCAAAGATGAGAAAAAGGAAAACACTGTGGCTTTCTAATAATTTAAGGTGATCTTGGTAATAACTTGTCGTCCTGACATGATATAATTCGACGTTTTCCAGAAGACAAGAGGCTTTTCTTTCCCGAGCGAGGTCCTCCCCCCACAGCCGCCCGGTAGCGGTGGGACCCACCCGGCACCGAGCCCTTCCGCCGCCGCGCTCGGGACGTGGAAAATGAATTTGCCCTTTGTGGGAGGCGGCGGCGGCAGCGCCGCCTGTAGCTGCACGCCCGGGACCGCCGCCGGCAGCGGCCTCGGCAGCCGGAGCAGCCCCGGTCCCTGCGCTCGCCGGCGGCCCCCGGGCCGGGAGGCGGATGCGCGACGGGAGAGAAGAGCCGCGAGGGAGGCAGGACGCGAGTGCAGACAGGAGGCTGACGGCAGCTCCTCGGCCGCCTTCCCGCGGGATACCGCCCCCGGAGTGCCGCCCGCTCCGCACGCAGGAGGAACGCGCGGCCAGGCAAGGGCAGGGAGCGGCAGCGGGCGCCGGGACTCGGCCGCCCCGCACTGCCCGTCTGAGCGCTCCCAGCGCCCGCGCCTCAGCTCTTCCCCGGGGGGCCCGGGCAGGCACCGACCGGCACCTGCAAGCGCGAGGAACGGAACTGAGTGAGCCCCTTCCCTCCTTCTCCCGAAACTTCTCCACCCCCGCCTTTCAGGTGAACAGGAGGTGATTGCTGGCTCGAGGCATGTGTGTTAATTCCGTTATCTTATGCAAAAGAGGTGAACTTCTAAAGTTTAACTGAAGTTTGCTTTGGGATGTGCGTGTGGTTCCTCTCGACTGGAAGCTTCGGAATGCAAATATGATACAGGGCTAACATAGTGGGATAATGGCATTTAGTGGAGGTTTCATTTTGCATACTTACAAGTAATATTCTGAAGCCTAATTGAGGTTTCATTTTTATTTTAAATAACATTCACTTAAGCATGTACTCTCTGTAATTTTGACGGTTGTGTTGTTTTTCACATGCCTTTTCTTTAGGTGTGCTTTGCTACATGTAAGGTGCAAGTGCAATTCTAACCAAAGCTTCTTAGCCTTGAAGAGATCGCTGCTTTGATTAATCTTCACACTTTTCAGGTTCAGGCCCTTAGTGTTTACTATGAAATACATAAATTAGATGCAGAAACAAATACTAAAGTATCTAAGTGTTCACAGTCCATAGTTGAAACAATTACATTTATTATATGGAAAAAGAAATCCCAGCTGAAGTTGTTTAAAGGTTTATACATCTGGCTGCAATATTCAATCTACTTTAAAATTCCATGTGAGCTCTGTATGAATCATGCCTTATTTTTAAATGAATGTAATTTTACACTGAAAATATTCATAGCATATTAAAGCAATATCCATGGCCTGGCGTAGACTAACAAAAGCCATCAAGTTCACTATGGAAGCAAAGCATTTATCCTCATTTCACCTCTGTATCCTGGGTTTCTAGGCATTTCTTCTCACAAATTATGTAGTTATTCATTGTTTGACCCTTGCAGGGCTTTAGGTTTAGTGAAGTGAGTAAATGCCAGGTGACCAAGTTCTGTTCCCAGCTATTTCAGACTTTACACCATGGTAACTTTATTTGTTTCAGAGCTGTTACTGCAGATTTACCTGACTGTAACTGGAACCTGAGTTTGTTCAATAGCTTCTGTCATATTTTTTTACTTTGCCAGCTCAAGTTGAAGTTTTTAATACAGGATTTGTATGTACATTGGATAATTCACAGTATAATTCATTCCCCTCTTTACTAGGACTTGCAGAATTGGAAATATAGTTGTAATACGTGCTTTTAGTAGAGACAAGAAACCACAGTGCTGTTTTGTGTGGCTAAAAGCTATAATCTTTCAGTCCTGGTGACTTTTTAGTGGAAATTCTGGTGTGACAGAACTAAAGGCTTTAGGGCAACTACTTTATGTGTACACACATAAATAAATTTGCGAAGTTGAGACGAGAAGGACTTTTAAAGTTAAAGTTTTAAAAGAATTCCAGCAATGACATTCTGAAAGAGAGACAGGAATTTAAATATAGGAAGCTCACATTTTCCTCTCTGGTGGCTGGACTTCAGAGGCCTCATTGGTTTCTGCATTTGGCTTCCTCTTAGTGTGAGGTGGGCTCCACCATGGCCTAGGACACCAAGGAAAGTTCAGGAAGCCTGTAGAGAGCTGGAGGGGTTTAGCACAGGACAGAATATTTACAGTTTTGTAAGTCAGGTCTTGGTTTGTTATTGTTCTATGTTAATAGGTATTTAAGGGGGCATTTAGGTAAAGTTTGCTTGCAGTATAAGAACCTAGAAAGACCTATTTTAAATTATTAAAGTATGTAAGGGAAAATGCTTAATCTTATTTATTATACAGAAATTTGATATTCAAGTATGATTGAATGGAAATGGATTGTCAAAGTCTTACTTAAGTGTTGTCACAATACTGTTAAGTGGAAATAAATTTTATAACACCTGAAGTATCACTTTTGATAGCAGTACCCTTATTTTGGAGAAAACATGGTTTAACACCTTATTTTGTATGTGACACTCAGCTGTTTGTTACATGAAGGGGAAAATTAAAAGAAACATTCTTAAGTTTTTGCTGAGTTGCAGCCTAATCTTAACATCATAGAAAGGTTAGAAGTTTGTAATTGTAGATTCTGTCACTGCATTTCTCCACCTTGTTGCTTTTTCATTAATCATTTTTCCAAGTAAACTTTAATTGATGCCTTTTATTTAAAGTTTGGAGCATGATAGATTTGCACTGACATGCATACATTATGTAATTCCAAGAGGTATCCATATGCAAAAACGATTATGAAAAACCATAAAAAGGGAGAGTGCATTTAGGCTGAGAGGACTGAATCACTCACGATTCTTTCTAGTGGATGTACTGGCTGAAGAAGCTCATCATTCTGAAATGTGCCATTGTATACTGCATTCAAATGATGTGGCAAGGTCTGAAAGCTGTGAAACTAATCATTCCTGACTAGCAGCTGTGGACATGGTGATAAAAATTTCTTTCTTACCAGAGCTTAAAATAAAGACTGCACCTTGGTAATTACCAGATAAAGCAATCTGGCTTTCAGGAATTATAATAGGTAAGAGAAAATTCCCTATGTTAAAATGTCAGGTGGCTAATTTTGCTTGTAACAAGCAGGAGTGAAATTCAAGGACACTCTTTACTTGGGTATGGTGTAAAGGAATGAAGATGCTGGAGTAGGAGTGATTAGAGATGCTACTATCCAAAAGCAAAGGTAACTTGATATTTACTGTGAAGGCTGGAACCAGTTCTGCAGAATTTGACTTTTCCCAAATTTTATTCCTAAGACTTCAGCCATTCTTTGTGGAGAAAGACACTGACTTAAATTCACTGATCTCGAATGGCTGTTTAACTTTTTTTTTTCTGTACAGAAAAGAAGCTTGTAGTTGTAGGTTTTATTGTTCCTTTAAACAGACTTATTCATATTTCAGTCCTTTTTGCGTGATGATAACAGATGCATTCTGAAGTCTTCCTAGTATAAACTAGCGTATTTACATGTGTTGATGGATTTTAGAAAACATTTGCTCAAGATTTAAATATGTTTTACCAAATAATGCTTACATCTTCATCTTTGAAAAAGTGGAAAGGCTTTTTCAGTATGGAACTAAAAGACAAGTTGCAAGTCTTGTGTGTATGAATCTGATAGTCACCTCCTGTGTCATCAAAGACAAATTAGTGAAGATTTCTGTACCTGGGCTTTGTAGGTATAATATAGAGTAAATATCTGTAGATTCATGGAATATTCTGAGTTGGAAGGGACCCCCAAGGGTCATCAAGTCCAGCTGTTAAGTGAATGGCCCATATGGGGATTGAACCCACAGCCTTGGTGCTGTTAGCACCATGCTCTAACAGGGATATTCTGAAGCTCGCTCAAAAAATGCAACATTGTGTGATGCCCAGTGAACGGAAGCTATGTAAGTTCTCAAAATAGTTAGTGGAATTGTATCTTGTATTTTAAGTCATGCCTGTGAAGCTGGGCTAAGCCTTTCTGGTCAAAATACCCAAACACAAGAGTATCCACTTACATAGAAATTGGTACTTTAGTATTCTATTTATTTTGCAGATGATACCAATACACTCTTTTACTTGATGTAATTCTAAAAATTAGATTGTGCTGTAAAATACTTTGGTTACAGCAATCCCTGTACAAGTCAAACTTATTGCAAGATGTCACAGAAGGAAGAATTTGAGTACTGAATTGCCTGAAGATGAGTGATGCCACTTCTGAAATGTGGACATTACAAATAGACTTTCCAGGAATAACATCACATTGCTACCCACATGCATCTGTGGGTAGTTGGTTAAGTTTTTCCAGAAAATTCACTGACTACCTAGGTAAAATTCTTAAACTAGTTAGAATTTGCCAGTTAGTGTCTCTAAGTGAAACCGCCTCCAAAACACCAAATTTGGACTACCTGCTCAGGTAAAGTCAGGGGTCTTTTTTTTTTTTTTTTTTTTTTTTTTTTTGGTTGGTTGGGGTTTTTTCTTTTTCCCATTTGAAGTCTTAGTAAAATGAGGATTAACATAGTATTAATATTATTTAATAGCAGAAATAGGCTCCAAGTCTGCTGATTTCCATCCATACTGTGTGGGCAGTGGAAAAAGAAAATGGAAATTTACAACATCTTTCCTAAAAGCCAATAGAACAGAGCAGAGTAAGCCGATCAAACTGTAGTCCCAGAAGACCTTTAATTGCTAACAGGAACAGTTTATCTGGAAATGGTTCTGATGCCCATTCTGTCTCCTTTGGTGGTTTTGCTGCCTATGAAGCAGCAGCCTCACTGTGCTCTACAGCTCAATGTGTTAGGATGAAATGCTGGGTTGTGATCCATGGAAGGCAGCTGGGATTCGGGACAGAAACCCAAACATATACTGGATATAAGCTGATGACTTTTCACTTCCGAACGTTCTTTTCTGTGTTTGTGAACGTGTATGTGTTTTATTATGCATGTTATGCTGGCATGAAAACTGTAACACAATTATTTTCTTCAGTTTTTGGGTGTGACTTCAGAACTTTGGCTGTTTGTGCTTTTCGGGATTCCAGCACAAAGCAGTCAAACATCTGTTACTGTAGGCACCCTATTTTAGGGCAGAGAGGTGTTAGTGAGAGTAAAGTATCCACAGGTCTGATGTCTCCTGTATTCTCACTCCCACATTTTTATGTACATTGTGAGCAGATTTTAAGGTAGATCTTGAAATGCAAAATTAACTTCAAAACTGGTATTTTTTCAATGTGTTGTTTAAGATGGTGCATTATTTAGAACATTATGTAGAACAACTGTCTCACTTAAACTTATTAATCATCCAATATCCACAGATAGGTGTATTACAATAATTTTAAAAGATTTAAGAATTGGTAAAATAGACCTTGGGTTTGTTAATTTTCTGCAAAAGTTTCTGGAGTGTTTCAAATTTTACTCTGCAGTTTTTATATAAATAATTTTACAAGACACTTCAGACTTATTTTTCTTACAGAACCTTTGTTGTTGCCGGTATTTTTTTTATTTCTTCAGTTTAGAGGAAGGTGATACATATTTCAAAATAAATGTCCCAGCTTCTCCAAGTACTTATTTTATAAATAAGCTAAAAGTCTTTAATACTGGAAAAATGTAAACCATCAAACTTGTCAAAACCCTGTGATTCTATTAAATTATCTACTGCTTTTTGGAACAAAACATGCATAGTTATGTGGACAAAAGTGACTTTGTGGAGTAGAACATATTCTCATGCTTTTTGAGTATTTGTTCCTGATGCTGAAGATTAGTGTACAAAAATCAGACAGAAGTAGAGAGCACACAATATAATGTCTGTGCATTGAATCCAATTGAGTTTTTGAAATAAATTATTATGTTCTTGTGATAATAGGTGGTAGTCTGTAGTAGCTGCTAAGTGGAAAGTTACGTAAGAATTTTCTCCATTGTTTTATGTCTGAATGTTGTCTTTGCATAGTCACAATTTCATGAAATATTCTCCTTTCCTGATGAAAGCTTTATGTTTGGTTTTAGTTCAGAGGTTGACTTTCCTGGAAAGCTTATGGGAAAATACTTTGCCTGGTTTTGATTAAAAAAAATCTGTATGCTTTTCCCATTTGAAATGTAGCTGGAGAAAGAGACTGGTGTTATATAAACACAACTGTATAATTTGACAGTTTTACCCTGGCCATTTCTCATTGAGCATTTAATTATTTTGGAAATAAAAGATTGAAAAAATATTCTAAAATTTTGGTGTCTGTTTCTAGTTTACTCTGAGTTGCTTTATGCTATTTTGTGTTTTGAAAGGCTTGCACCCTGGTTGCCACCATTTGGTGAGGCTTGTACCACCGTGCTCTTAAACTGCTGTAAATTAGTACAAATTAATAAATACCTACTACACTTGCTGCTGCCTGTGGTGGGATGAGGCTTCCTTGGATGCTTAGTTAGGTCTTAAGGGAAATACTTAATGCCGCTATGTAAAGCAGCTTTTATTATTCATGAGAATTAGACTTTTTGGTGGTGGATTGCAGCATTGATTACAAGATCCTTGATCACACATGAGCTTTGTAACCTGAACACTCTGATGTGTTGGAAGAAGTCTGTCCTCTTGCCTCTCAGAAATAGGTCCTGAAACCCCAATGCTGCAAGTACCTATGAGAGTGGTTCCTGATTTGCTCACCAAATAAAGATGGATTATTCACATACTCAAGGTTTTTACAGTTGTGTGCGGGACTGTAGACCTTATAAATGTAACATAGCTGACATCTCTGTAGCAGGTTTTAAAGCTTTACATAAGATCGTACTACCTAATATTATTAGGTCTGATTGTTCTATAACACTTCCCATTTGGAGCTTTAAAAGTAAACCTGTCCAAAACACTGACAATTTCCTTAATTTTCCTTAAAATTTGCTATAAGATCTGTCGGGTCCTAAAGCCTCATAAAATCTTTCCAGTGTTTTAATGAAATACTGGGTGTAGCAACTGTGAGAAAAGTCTTTTTGTCCATGGTAAATTGCAATCTGATGTATCCTATAACTGAAGCCAGCTGGGAGTGTACACAGACTGAGTGATTCAATTGCAGAGTTTCTGTGTGTCACTTCTGACTTGTAAATGTCAGTTCAATTTGTAAGTTTAAGCCTCCATCTAATCTGCTGCAGGCTTTGCAGTGAGGGAATGCAGATGCTGAAAAATGAAGCAGGATCTAGCATTAACTATAGAACTTAAGGCTTATTAAAAACGAATGCCATGGCTCTCATCAGAGTAAGAATTTAGTTATGTCGTGGCTATTTCTTATTTAAAATGTGCATATATATGTAATTTTCTGTTGTTTTTTTTTCTGATGTGTTTAAGAGGTGGCTTGCCAAGGAAGAATTTGGCCTGCAGTATGAATCAGAATGGTCAGTAATACAGGGGTGGTATCATATATGTATTTTCTTAGAAGTCTGTATGTTGTTAGATTACATCTCTTTTGTGTGTTTAATTGCCTGAGCAATTACCCTTTAGAAAATGCATTCACCTTTAGTTTTCCAAAAAAGTTTTGCTTGTCTTTTCAGAGTAGTTTCTACTTCTAAACTTCATTTTAAAAAAAACCCCAAAACCCAGATATGTGACCTTACTTGGCACAGAAGGTCACATATCTTGGCCTTCCATCTGGTTAAGTAATTCAGTTGAAAAATGAGCTAGGCAACAGAGCCATTTTTGTCATTTTTGCAAGTGCCTTACAAAAATACTTACTTGAAATGCTTTCACTTCACACTTCTTCATAGCTACCTTCCTGCCCAGTTCTAAACACAACCCTCTGTCTTCACTGCATTTTGTGTCTCAGAAAAAATGAATAGCAGTCTCTAAGCTTGCATACCTAAAAACGTTCAGGAAAAATATTCCAAATTACTACATGGGCATTCTGTACTGTGAATTTGAGCTAACTTCAAAACTTTATCAATTAAATCACATTCAAATATGTTATGGATTCCTTTATTTGGAAGTGACTTTTGTTTGTGAATTCTAAAGTAAATTAAGTTAAATTTACTTCTTAAGTAAATTAAACAAGAGCATTTTACAGTCACTTTTAAACTTTAGTTATGGTTTAACTAATACATTTTAAAAGCTTTTTCAAATTAATCTTCCCGAAAGTTCTGGCTAATAAACGCTTCTAAGTTGTGGTAGGGTGATTGCAGAGGTTACTATGTCTTGTTCTCTGTTCTGCTCCTCTCCTCAGTCTGCTGGACGAAGAGCAGCAGAACAACGTGGATTCTTGTTGAGCAGCCAGGGTGGTTCACAGATGGTACATAGCACAAACTTACGTTCAGAGAAAGCAAATAC
This sequence comes from Cnemophilus loriae, assembly GCA_013397755.1. NCBI lineage: Eukaryota > Metazoa > Chordata > Aves > Passeriformes > Corvidae > Cnemophilus > Cnemophilus loriae. Next base: position 2,245,218 of record VZTF01002825.1, on the reverse strand, counting down.
AGTGGACTGTGAACTGGGGAGGCACAAGACATGGACAGATTGCTTATTGTGCTTCAGCAAGGGCCATCTTTTGCAGAAAGTGGGGCAGGCAGCAAAAAGGGGTAACATCTTCAATGTTCCCTAACATTTTCAGTTTCAGGATTTGGCAAGACTTGTGTCAGTAGGAAGAACATCTCTGTAAATGAGCTGTCTACAAACAGTGAAGTAGGAATGTGCTCTTCCCTGGAAATCTGTGTTAAGTTAAACTGTATAGTGAGATGTTTTTGGTGGTGGTTTTTTTTTTGTTCTGTTTAGTTTGGGTTTTTTGTTTGTTTGTTTGTTTTGGTTTGGTTTTTGTTTTGTTTAAGTTTGTATTTTACTGATACTGAAAATGCTTCTTCCAAGGGAAGTTGCTGGGGAAAAAGGCAGAATGTATACAACATGCGTTGCTCCACACTGGCTCCTGTTTTGGGTGTTACTGACTATTCTTGTTCAGTGTAAATTATGCTGAATTATAATGCTAATTATACTGGAGTGTTCAGCTCATTGCAAGTGGAAGTAGTGGTTGAGTGTTTGAATTTGTACTGTATATTTAGACCCTCAGTTAATACAGAGTAACTTCTTTGTATAGATAAGCTGTAAGAGTCCTTTTTTTCATTCATGCAATTCTTGAATGTATTCTTGAATATCTTTCCACACCTTTCAAGCAGTACGAAATTTTGCTTCTCATGTGGACATCCCTGATTCCAAAGATCCTCACACAGTGAGGCCATCATGGAGAAACTGTGCAAGAGGAAATTTTGAATGCAGTTAGTGGTGGGATAAGGCACACTCCCTTCTCTGGAGTTGTGATTACATTCTGTATAGATTGATTTGGATGAACATGTGGAATCTTTCTCGTTTATGTGGTTCTGGCTGGGAACACAGACTACTTTTCAAACTTAGTGTGTAGTAATGCACATTGAACTTCTTTATAACTTATAAGTAGTTACACATCACTTTCTTCTCCTGTAATCTAGACCAAATAATCTGGAATTTTCCTGGTAGTAACCTGCAAAAAGCCCCAAAATATGCCCCCTTAAACATTCCTGATGCTTCCCAAACCAAATACTCCCTTTTGACTAGTGAAACAGATCATGTTCTCTGGCATGGGCTCTGCTCCTGACCTCAGAGAAACAGTCATGAAAATAAATTGAAACAGTTCAGAGCAGTTGGAAGCAGCTTCTTTGGAAATACTACTAGGTGTTGGTGTCTGCTTTCTTCTGAGGATACCTGGTTTTGTTCCTGGGGTTCTTCTGTAAAGGCTGGTGTAAGTTCATAGATAGGGTTCATAGATTTGCAACTATTTCTATTCTGTCTTTTGCTCATGTAAACTAAATGTTTCATCTTTACAGTGTATTGGGACTTTTAAAACTTGTTTTTTTGAATGCAGGTTTTTTTCCTTACTTGCATTCTGTTGGCGTTGCAGAGCCCATTTTGCTTTCTGTGTTGCATTTTTTTTTCTGGCAGATATAGTATAACGTGCAAATTTGTCTATATTTGTTTGTGCCAATTGACATTTTCAGATAAATTTGAAAAAGTCCAATAGAACTCAAGTGTTTCAGGATATTTTAAAAGCAAATCTGTAGGTAATTGAAAAAAATGAATTAATCGATGTTTATAGCTGATGAGGAGAGGAATGAAGGGACAAATGTTGCATGTACAGTTATTGTGCATTTGTATGGTAGTAGATTTCCAGATCCTTCCAGTGTACAATGAGATGAAGATGGGAAGAAAAAAACCAAAACAGCTTAAGTGAAATGATTTGGTTTATTTATTTATTAAAATAGGAGTAGACTAGGAAGAGAACTCCTATTTCTTTATTGCAAAAGTGCTGCTGTAATGGGATCACTCTGTCATTCATTAAATTGTCAGAAGAAAGTGAACAATACTGGGGAGTGGAAGGATGTGAAAACTGTAGAACCCACTCAAACGCAGGAAAGTTTCACGTGTGCCTGACCATTCATCCATCACACAGGGACTGTGTAAGGATTACAAAGAACGAATGTGCCGGTTGGTGCCTGTTTGCTTCACGAGGTGGAGCTCCTCTCCTCCCTTACCTCGCTCTGGGCCTTTGAAGGAATTGCCCTTGTGCTCGATTTTGCATGGAAATACCTTCAGTCTGTGCTTCTGCTCGAGGGGGTGTCTCTGTCCTCCTCCTGGCCACTCACCAAGTGTTACTGCTCTCTTTTATGCTACTTCTAGCGTTTATTAGCAGCATGATTAACTGGATGATAGACATGGACCAGTTGGAAAGGGATCAGGTTTTTTGTCATTTAAGGCTCTGCTCAGTGCCCAGACCTTGCAGATCACATGCCCATTTCAGTGCTATTCTGGCACAAATTAGAAGTCAGGACTCTCTTTCTTTTTGTGGGGTAAGATAAAATTAGGTCAGTTTTAGCTTAAAACTATGCCCTGAGCATGTGGCTGGATATGATGCTGTCTAGTACAACTGTCATTCCCATAGGAAGAAGTGGATTTCTATTATGTTTCTGCGCCAATTCATATACTTCCTCTGTTCCTGGGTCAAGTCCAGTAAACTGGTCTGATGAAAATGTTTTTTCTTTTTTGGAGGTTGGCAGAAGACTGACTAAACCTTCTGTCAGATGAGTCAGCTGGACTGTCTTAGTGGTTGCACAGTTACCAGGTCTGGTGGAGAGGGAAGCTAAGGAAGAGAGGGGTGAGGGGAAAGGAGGCAAGTAGGAGCTCTTCTTTCAGGGGAAGCCCACAGTTGCACCAGATTAGAAGGTGATGGAGACATATTATATCTAAATATTTAAAATAACAAAGTACAAATTTGAGCAAAATTTCAGTTGAGGGTACGTTTCTTTCTGTCCTCACAGTTCTAATGACTTGCTTTTGAATCAAAAAAGTTGGTCTTTTGTCATAAAGGGAAAATTTAATAAGAATTAGAAGAACTTTGTCATTAACAAAACAAACCACTGTTTTAATTATTTTGAGTGCTTCTGGGGTTTTTTAGCTCTTATGAAATGTTTCTCCTTTTTGTGTGTGTTAATAAAGTCAGCCTTAATCATCGGATTTTGCAGTACCCACAGAGATTAGCTGACTTGGGTCTTAAAACCAAATGTAAAGTAATATGAATAATAGTTCTACGTTTTATTTATTGAATAAAACATTACTTTTTAAGCATAGTATAAATGGACATATTTTTAATAGCAAAACAAAACAAGTTACAATTCTAATATCGCCTAAAACCTGAAACTTATACTTGCTTGTTTTTAAAATTTGAATACATTGATTTTTTGTTACAGATGACTCAGATTCCCACCAGCCTGCTAAGTGTGTTAATTTACAAAAGCTGTAAAAGGCAGGCATTAAAAAAAGTGATAGAGTGTGCAGCGTGCCCTTAAGCTCTGATTACATGCTCATTACCTCTGACTCCCCATGTGTGGTTTGTACCCTGGTTCTTTATTCTCAGAAGACACATGCATGTACTACTTTGTCCTGAGTTGCTGCCTGGGAATTAAGGGAGCTGTGATGGTCCTGTTGTCCATCAGCTCAGGAGATCCAACTTGTGAATGAAAGGGTGCAGAAATGAATTAAAGCACAGGCAGAAGCTGGACTGGCACAATGTATAGAGGGATTGAGAGCATGCATATGGTGATACCTTTGGGGTGGCAGGAGGGAATTTACAGCCCCTGAGGACCTTCCTCATCTAGAATATCGGTGTGTGTGGATTTACTGAGCTCCTGCCTCTCTACGTCCATCTCCTGGATGAGTGCCACCGAGCACTCATTTATCATTTGCCTGTTCATTATCTATTCTCTTCCCTTGGCTCTCTGACAGAAGAGTTTGGGATATAAAGCTGTTAGTTCAAGCTCAACTCAGACAACCTGATGACATTAACAACAAGGGAAAAGGGAGATATATTCTGAGAAAACAGTGAGTTGTTTGTTCACTAACATTATTTTAGGTTTAAGACTACTGCTTGTACTTAAGTAGTACAAGCAACAACAACTCCACAAGTTTGTTGATGACACCAAGCTGTGTGGTGAGATTGACAGGCTGGAGGGAAGGGATGCCATCCAGAGGGACCTGGACAGGCCTTAGAGGTGGGACTGTGCAAACCTCATGAAGTTCAACAAGGCCAAGTGCAAGGTCCTATGCCTGGGTTGGGGCAAACCCAATCATGGATACAGTCTGAGGAACGAGTGGATTGAGAACAGCCCTGTGGAGAAGGTCTAGGGGGAATTGGTGGATGAAAAACTGAATATGAAAGCCTATTGCATTCTGGGCTGCACCAAAAGGAGCGTGATGCAGGTTGAGGCAGGGGATTTTGCTGCTCTGCTCTGCTCTGGTGAGACTCCACCTGGAGTGCTGTGTCCAGCTTTGGGGCCCCCAGCATAAGAAAGATGTGGATCTGTTGAAGCAAGTCCAGCGGAAGGCCATGAAGACTATCAGAGGCGTGGAGCACCTTCCATATGAGGACAGGCTGAGACAGTTGGTGGAGTTCAGCCTGAAAAAGGCTTCAGGTAGACCTTAGAGCAGTCTCCCAGTACCTGAAGAGGGCTTACCTATGCCATGTGAGCCACAGATATTAAAGTACACAGTGAAGCATTGTGGAGCTGGAAAACTTTCCCGAGCAGTTGGTTTTCTCTCCCTCTAATTCTTAATTAAACTTTAAACAAATAGTTAAATGTATGTAATGACTTTTACAAAGAACACTTTTAAAAGTTCCCAAATCCTATTGCCCTTCCAATTATGTTTATTTTGAAAGAGAAAACTTGCTGGTTCTAATGTATGGAGCTGAATTCTAATACATTCTTTTCTTTTTTATTATGTCAGTGTCACTTAATTTGTGCTTTGAAGGCATGATCATAAAGGTTTGAGTGTATTTTTATAGGAAGGACAATTACAGACACAATAACTGATTAATAACTGATTAAAATCAGGTTTCATAATGTTATTTAAATGTTGGAGATTTATGTGCCAAATATGTGATACGTTACCATGAGGAACAATGCTGTAAATGTAGGGAATCAAAACTGCACTTGTCTAAAGTCTGTGCACAGCTGCAGGCAGCCCCTAGAGACATGCTCAGAACTGCACTGCTGGACCAGGAGAGCAGCCACTGCTGAGAGGTGAGCACTCCAGATGCCTCTGGAAGGTCCAAGAGTTTGGCTGCTTTTCTGGTTGTTTGCTATTATGATCTGTTCTGAAGCGCTGAATTTTAATGTCACACCATTCTTAATTCTGTATAATCCAACCAGTTTCCTGTGTGAGGCCTGTGAAGGATTGGTGGCTGCTCTCTTTAAAGCTTTCATAGCCAGAAGTGGACGTTGAGTACAGGGCTACAAACTGGTTTTGCCAGGCAGGATGGTGGCTGTAGCATGCACTGCCATTGTGCGGCAGCTCCCCGCTTTGTTCTGGGTTCCACAGAATTTGAAGTAGCTTCAGTTTCGACTAGGAGCTCAGTTCATACTTGACTTTAAATGAAACAGTTGTAAAATTTTTAATGTCTGACTTTTATTTCACTTGAAATGGGCTGAAAGCATCTCGGGCAAATATATAAAACTCCTCACCTTTCACATGTAATGTTAAGGGGCATTTGAAGAGATCAATGTAAAGTCTTACAAGATCCATAAACCTTTTTGACTGCAGAAGGAAAATGCATTCATTTCTGAAATCTCTCTGAGAAGTGGAAAAGAAAAGCAGGTCATTAATTGAATGTGGAACAGAAAGTATGAAGTTACATCTTGCAAATTATTTCTGTTCAATGTGCTTCTAAAAGATTAAGACAGAAGCACTTGTAACGTTTGTAACTATCAAATTAAAGCATTTGCAGAAGATGCATGTTCATGCTATGGTTTTCAGTTTTCAGATGAAGAAAATATGCTTGCTTACTTGAGTTGACCTTTGCAGAGTCATCTCTCAATAGGGATCTGTAGTGCATGTCTTTTTCCTTACCCTGACCTTTATTCAAGGAGGACAAGAAAAAAATGTGGAATAAATTTGGTATATTATGTCTTTCTCAGGGGATAGATTAGTTGATAGTTTTGGCTATGTCAGGGTGAAAATGAAACCTTGTGTTTATGACAGTTGATCTAAGAGCAGCTGTCAAACATGTTTTTGAGTCATGGAAGTATTTGAAAATGTTCCTGTCAAATAATGGCATGCAAAGTTCTTTTCTGACCTTGGAAATTATTGCTTGTTTTAACAAAACAGTCTTGTGGCATCTCTAGTTTCTGTGAATTAGGACCAGTAGGGTTCTTCAAAATTAATCTGTATTATCGTTAATATAATAAAACAATCCAATCCCCCGTGTCAGAGCATCATAATTAATTTGTTCTAGTGTCAGTCTGCTTTCTCTCATGCTGCATTTCATTTTCTAATGGAGGTTACAGGAAGAGGGAAATCATAACAGGACACTGAGAATTGAACTCTAATTTACATGAGAAAATATCATAATAGTAAAGTAGCAGTAAATTTCCTTTGGGAAAACAAGGTTTTCTTTGGTACTGTTGTTCTGGTGAAGTCCTATGCGCTTTGACCTTGTTGTTAATCACCTCAATAGAATAATTCCATAGACTTAAATTCACTACAGGATTTTATGTATTTTCCTTTTTCTTATATTCCCTAGATAATTTTACTGATTTCATAGGAAACATAAATTTCATTTACTTTTAGATAACCAGCTTGTGCTAATGCTAGGATGTTATGAACATTTCTAAAGCTTTTGCACAAATGTTCCGTAACTGAGGTAAGTGAATTGACATTTTCATTCCATATTGAAAGTAATTTACACTTCTTGTTCTTACAGTGACTGCAACACAGAAGTATCCTTTCAAGTCCCTGAAGAAAGAATCCTGTAAGTAAACACATGGGAGTTGAGACTGTGTTACGTATTCTATATTCTTCCTAATGGAAGAGTGAACAAGAAGTCACTATGTGGCTTTTCATATGTCCAGCTTGCCTAACAGAGCTGAGACAAAGGCTGATGTTACGCTTCCTAATCCCGTTAATTTAGCAGTGTTTTTGATTGCACATAATATATCATTGTACTACAGCAAATCTAAAAGTGGACTTTGAAATGACATCTCGAGGATGAGTATCAGTTTTGTCAGAGGGCATGTCTTTGCTATCAAACTTTATTCTCAAAACTTTTGCACAGTCTTTCCAAAAATGAAGTTATAGAAATCTAGTATTTTTTTGTACGAGTATTTAATATATTAGCTTTTATCTCATTGCAGCATTACATTTCAGGCCCTTTTTCAATTGCAGTCGTGCAGTGGATATAAAAAACTACTATAAATCATGAAAGAAGCAGGAATAAAATATCATAATACTTTAATATTTATTGCACTATCTCCCTAAAGAAAATGCTTTGGTGTAGATGAAGAATTTCCTCTCTTGCTGACAACAAGGATCCTTCAGGTTGAGAAACTTTTTACCATACACTTTCAAGAGCTGTATAGCTTTAGCTGCTAGCTAAAGTGATGTAGAAGTACCAGTGTTACCACTCAGTCCATACAAGTTACACTTTTATAGCTTAGTTTTGTTCTTTGCCATCTCATTATCCTCTAGACACAAATATTCTCTACTGCTGGCATAGGTAGTAGAGGTACCTTGTCCTGAACAATTCTGGGTGTATACTGGGGTCTAGGAGAATTGTGAGATCTGAAGTAACCTCATAATCTCCTGTGCAAGTTTCATGTCTCTAAGGGTGGCAGTCTTATATCCAACCCTTTGCTGTTGCTAAGACCAAAGGCTCTGTCTGTGCCTCTGTAGATACAAGATAGATAAGTCTTCAACTAAACTAGAGGGGAGGTTTGTCGCTTTGAGGGGCTTTGCAGGTTTTTTGGTTTTTTTTTTCTTTTTTTAAAGCTTCCTGCAGAGTCTGGGTATGGAATTTTGTGTGATACTGGTTGCACAGTGAAAGAATAACTCTCTGGTATGTGTTTGTAAGTATAAAAATAGCTTCCTGTTTGAAGTGCAGAGAATATATTTTTCTTGCATATCTGGATTGTGACTGTAGCTGACAAAATAGTGTTTCTAATGTGTGACAGTAATTTGCTGACGTTAGGATAAGAAAAGGAAATTAGTTACAGTTTTGTACTAACTTCATTCTAATGTTACAGCTGCTTGGATAAGAATCAGTTTGCCCTTAAAAACGGGAATGGCATTCACTCTGTGATAGCTGGCAACCACACTTCACTGGTAAATCCATTGTAGGATTGTTACTGGTGGGGATTGGAAGATTCAACAACAAGTACTGTGCTGCTAAACAAAACATTTTTGGGAACAAGAACTGAAAATATTGGACATTACAGAGTAGATCAAATTAGTCTGTCAGTAGACTCCCTCCGGACAAAATGTAAGAATATTTTGTGCTGTTTTATGGATTGCCACATCTCTGTTTTGCAGCTCTTTTCGGTGGAGGAATGGGTTAAAATCCTTTCTCAGATGGTGGATAGGGAACTTGAAGGCATATTCTCTATATGTTTTTTCTACAGCCTGCAGTAGCACTGAGGAATGTTGTGGTGTGGTTCATAGCTTATCTCCATAGGCAGTTTTGTTGACCCAGATGAGGGAGTGGGGCATGTGAATGAATAAGAAATCTTAAGCTAACAGCACCTTTTCTGCACAACATGGTCTGAAGGTTTTTGCCATTAATTGTTTAAAGTGGAACGGGGTGGTCCTTCATGAACTTACCTGAATAGAATCTCTATAGAAAAAAATACCTCTCTGGAGATAATGTTAGTGTGACCCATTAGTCACTGACTTTCATCAGTGGTAACTGAGAGAGCTAAATAATTTTGAAAACTGAAAGCTCTTTTTCTATATATAAATAAATTTGTATCAATAAATATTATTAGTGGATGATTGAAATGTTGTTTAAACCCGTGAGTCCTTTAAAATTGTACAGAAAGCAACGTAAACCTATTTTCCAAATAACAGTCTTAACTATAGAATTTAAGTTACCTTTTTCATGCAGATGTATCACCCAGTGCCGAAAATTAATTTTCTTTTCCTCAGCTGGAGGTGTTTGTTAGAGCTAACAGGCAGAGATTTGCAAGGAAGTTCCTTACTTTTTTGAAATAATATATTATGGCTGCGGGTGGTGAGCACTAGAGGGCTCCTTAGACTAAAGCAAAAGAGTATAACGTCATGTTTATCATTGAGGATACGTCTGAGGCATTTTGGTATCTTGAATTAAATAATCAAAACCACTGTTTTCACTAGAATAGTGTAAGACTTCCCTTTTCAAGAAAAAATAAATCAATGTCTTTGAAAGGAGAGGAGTATAGCCTGTTGTTATGTAGCAAGTGTTTGAATTTTTGAGAAGTGTGGCCTTTATATGTAGTCATGCAACTGGTTTAAATTTTTAAACATTTTTTCGATTAGCAGTCAAGATTTTTTTTCATGTTCCCTTTCTAAGTGGTTTATTTTTAAGATATCTTATATGCATGGTTTGTATTTCTTTCTGCTTGTCTGTCCACCTTTAAATGTCTTTCCTTACATGGTGGTTAATTTATAATAGCCCCTGCATGATGATGCCCAAGTCTGCCTTGCATTCTAATAAACGTGATCACTGTACACAGAGGTGAATGTAAAATGTAGCTATGCTTCTTCAGAAGGGTTTTTTAATCACTTTGAACTTGCCTTTCAAAAAAGGGCCAAACATTATACATTTCACGAATGTCAAAAATTATTCTTAGCTGGTCTGAATTTCTAGTGCAGCCTGAAAAGGCTTTGCCATCTTACACTGGCTGAGTGTGTTTATTCCAGTGTTAATTTATGCCATTTGGGGCGAGAGGAGAAGCTGTAAAACCTACTCTATGCTGATGGGAAAAAAAACATAAAAGAGGACCATTCTATAAGCTGTAGGGAACAGTGATCTCCTTGTCTTGGTTTACACAGCCTTTGTAGTCAGATACATTTTTTTCATGCATCCTCTTGATTTTTCCTTGTACAGTGGTTCTTGTGCATAATTTGTTCAAGTGTTTTTCAATGACACTATGGTGTTGCAGAAGGTAATTGATATTAGAGAAAGAGAGAGACATTAAAAATTGAGTTAGTTATTATGGTACCCAATTTACATCACTCTAGGTAGCATAGTTCTTTATTGTCAGAGGGAAGCCTGAAATTATGAACCAAAATTAATACAACTGTGCTTTCAAATGTAAAGCTTTTACATAGACGCAAATGTACGCTTGTTTCAATAAGACTTTGTAGAGAACAGTGAGTAGGCTGCTTGTTTAGAAAAATGAAGGGCATTTTTTTCACAATAGCAAGTCAATCATCAAAGCAGCAAATGAGACTTGAAATATAGGCTGTGAAATAGTTTATTTGTGGGACCAATGTCCTAGAAACCAGTGGAGATTCTTCCGTCTTAAATAATGTTGGCAGCAGCAGGGTAATTTTACTTGAGACACTTTCTTTGTCTGTCAAACGTTCCCCATTTTCTTGGATTTTCCTGGCCCTGATGTACTGTTTCCTGTCATAGGTATACGCAACTTATTTTTAGCCCTTGGTGGTGGTGTTCTGTACAAAATATTCTGCCTCCAAGTGGAATTTTTGGAAGTAGAGAAATGTAACAGTGTAGTGGGCACAAAGAGATCTATTTGAACTGTTTCACGATCAGAGTGATCTATCCCCATCTGGCTTTTCTTTCAGGTTCTTGAGACTTGGTGACTCAAAATATCCATTGTTCAAAAGGGGGCTATGAATACAAGAAGGAATTAAACTAGTCAGGAAAGATTCTTCCTGATGGTGAGTGAAGTGTTAACTGACCAGAACAGTTTGCAAAGAGAGCGAGGAAAGGACATTGTGGTCCATTTTATAATTTTCTCTCCTCCAGATCCCATCAAGCTCACTTTCTTGTTCTTACATGCCAGAAGCTCTTGAGGGAAGTGGGAGAAAGAGAATATTTGGAGAATGGTAACTAAGAGTGATGGAGGTGGAATTGGAGTGCTTTGCCTGCCAGGGAAAAAGATAGAGAAAGAAGACGCAGTGTTGAAAAGCAATAGGCTGAGGGATCCTCTGTACTGAGGTCAGACTGTGAGGAGGAGTGGGGAAGGTTAGGGGGAAAGGAGAAGAAAACCTGCTACAGGCACAAATCGTCCCTGACTGCTCCTAAACCTTCTACCCCTCTCAGAACCCTCTAACTCATTGCTGGTACCCACTCCCTAGGGACATTCGGGAATCCCTCCAGACCTCTTTCAGGTCCTCACCCTTTCTCCACTGCAGTCCAATAACTTCCCCTCCTACCATAACCCTACTCCTATCACCTCTGCCCTACCTATATCCCGGCTCTGCTGCTATTTCCAAATATTGCTGGCACAGGAATGAGGGCAGAAGTACTTAGTTTCTTCTCATCATCGCGGCAGTAGCATTTAGTTTTACCCGTCTTGCTGAGGTGCCTGGAAGTGATTCCATGGAAGATAGCATAGCTCTCTTTCCTTAAACACTGCTAATATTAGACCTAACAATTACCAGAATCAAAGTAATTTCACTTTTCTTTGAGGATGGAATCACTGTCTGTGTACTTCAGTTTGCTGCACACAAAGTGAATTTGAGCTGTGGACATTAGACTTCATGAAAATGTCTTCTGGATGCTCTGTGGCCAAAGACACGTCCGGCTGCTTTATTTCTATTTTTCATCACTGATGAAGCACGATGCGTGTGGTGACTTAGATTAGAAGATTACAGGCTTGGATCTGTCTCAGCTGCTGCTTCTAACTATCATAGAACCGAAATAGCATAAGCTACGACACAGTTCACAGAGCTTGCAAAACACACTTGCCTAGAGAGAATGCCAGCCAGGTATCAAATACTTCGGCAGCGAGAAGGTCCCTTTGATATAATCAGCAGTTTATCCCATGAGTGCAGTCTAGGATTTAAGGAGAGCCTGTGTTGGCACTAGGCTGAACAGACTGAATGCTCAGTGAAAAGAACATAATGCATTTTAAAATTATTTCAGTCTTCTGTGTCATGGTTAGTTCTATTTGACTAGGCTTTGTTTGAATAAAAAATAGAATGCCAAATACTGTGATTCTGGGAAGCCTGAGCTCATTTCTTAGCTATACTAAGTTTTTGCTAATGAGAATTTTTATATATATATATATATATATATATAAAAAATAATGTATTGTAATATTTTTAGCTTTTTCAATTCTAGGCTTTAGGGCAAGATTCAAATAATTGCCAAGAATTGCAGCGTATCAGGAGGAAACTAAATTGTGACAAATAGAGCCAGGAAAGAATAATGTATTTCACATTATTAGAAGATAAAGGCTTGTGTTTAAAAGAATCAAATAATTCTAAAACACTAACTTGTCTGAGGATAGGACTCTTTGAAGGAGAATAATTTTGTTCTGTATTACATAAATTCTGAGCCAAAACTTGCTGTAGACAACATTTGACAATAATGCTGGTAAAAACATTTTGAAAAATTAATGAAATGTATAATTTCAACATTTTGTAAAAAAGTAATTATGCCAAGCTTAATCATCAACAAAAAAATCAAGAATTAAAAGCACATTTAGAACTCTGTCTTTCTGATGAAAGAAATTCCTTTGGGAATTTTAACAAATGTGGGGATTGGGAATTTTAACGCATGTGGGGAATCCTCTTTCATATATAATATTATTTGCCTCAATGCCTCTTTTATTTTATAACAAGTTATATTAATATCGTCCTTCAAAGGCATAGCTCTTTCTAGAGGAAAAGATAATGTCTTCCTGGATTGTAGAGAGGGAATGACAGAAAAGGGAGGAATGTGAAATGTTGCTGTTAGGCCCTGACTTCTGCTGATAGAAAATGGTGGTAATGGGACCAAAGCAATTCCTCTTACTTTGTATACCAGTAGGGGTGGGAATGCTGAAGAGGTCTGTGGTTTTGATGGAGTTTATAAAATCCACAGATTTTAGTAAACTATATAAGCAATATAATTAATGGTAATAGCTTTTCATATAAGTGCAGCTGATTCATAATCTCAGAAAGTGGGTGTTGACGATTATAATCACAGCTAAATACTTTTCTGTGATAGGTATGCAGATATATTTTTCTCTACCCATTATCTAAAATTGATGTCTCCCAGTTTTCAGCTGAGAAGTTCAGCTGGAAGTGGGAAATTTTATGTGGGTGGTGGTAAAAAATAACACTTATTCCAATGCAAAGCATACAGACACGCTCTGTGTATCCATGACTTCGTCCCTATTTTTCTGTTCCTGCTTTTTATTTCATTTTCATGGGACAGCCTGTCCAAAGGTTCACAAAGACAGGCTGGATCCTGTGGGCTTGCCCCAGCTATCCATGTTGGTTTTGCCAAGAGTTCATACTTTTTCCAACTGCACATTTCCTCCACAGAGCAAATTTTGCTTTAGGCTCCATGACACAGTTTAAAAATACAAACACAAAAACTGTTAGACTGCTATTGAGATCTCTCTTATAACACAGCAGCCAAAACCTTGTTAAATCTCTTGCTGATAAAGGTCTGATATCTCACAGCTAGAGGAAACTGAAAAGCTTGCCACAAGTCCATCTTTTTTTGAGGAACTGGATAGTGCATCCTCTTCTGTCATGCCAAGGCCTCTCTGTAGGTGGAAGATAGGGCTGAAAACCTCAGTCTGTGGAAGCAGCACTGAACCTTTTAGATGGCTTCTTGTAGGCTTCAATAAAACACATAAAACTTAATAACACACTTACTGGCTGTTTTTTCTCTTTTGAGTTAGCTGTGCAAATAAACTCCCAGAAGCAGAAGTCATGCAATGAAAATAATTATCTCAAGACATTTTTGAAGGGTGAATTTTCTGGTAAGTCTGTCATGCTGATGTGTTTCCTGAAAAGGAGCACCAAGAAGCATCTCAGCAGCCTTTGGAAGAGACTAGAATTTTAGCTTTCAAAGAGAACAGAGTGTGTGCAACCACCCTATGTATCCCTTTGTCTGTCCATCTTCCCTCTAATGGTGTTGGACACACTGTCCACCTTGTAGTGGTTCTGCCACAGGTTGGAGGAGACAGAGTTCAGGTCTAGTTCATTATGTTCAGCTTCTGCTGGTCACTCATCAGTGCAGATGTAGCACTAGGCTGGCAGGAGCTGAGAAGAAAGAAGGATGAGGGTGGTGACTCCAGGAGGGGAAGGGCATGGAGAGGAGGCAGCGGAGAAATGCTGTGGGAGGACACTTGGGCAGAGCTGTGTGTGTGAAGGAGAAGTTCAAGTATTGTGTAAGATTGCTGTGAGGGAGTACAGGAAATACAGCTGTGTTGCACTGGAGGGCTCAGGGACTGCATTACCCTGTGGGTGCTAAATGTAGGACATGATTCTGTAGGAAACAAGGCTTCATTAGTTCTGCTGTTCCCAGGGTGACTTACAGAACAGTAGGCATGCTTTGACATATGGCTGTATACCAGCAAAACTTGCGATGAATGGCTGGAAGACTGAGTGCTTTCTTTTGTTCCAAAGACACATTTTCATTTCTACAGAAAATGGAATTATTGAGGGCCTGCTGTGGATAGAAAGCCTGTAATTTATCGGGGAGCTGCACTGGTAGGCATATCTAATCTGCCTAATCCATTGCCATTAGCATTGAACAGACAAAATGTTGAAAGCATACCTAAGCCTGCTGGTGATATAAAAGCGCCTACAGCTAAATAGATTTTTTTGTTTCTTGAGATTTATAGCTCACATATGTTTGCTATACAAAAAACCAAATCCAACTGAATAATATTACTGTAACTTAGTTAAAGCTTTCTATTGACAATATAAATCATGAGGACAAAGCTAGATTCCCTTTTATGTGCCTTTATAATATTGATATAAAAATAGATCTTTCTGTGTTTGTTTTTCTTCACAATAGTTTAAAAGAATGCAGAGGCAGTAGTTCTACTGAAATGGATCTTTAAAATTGAGACTAGCATGTAGTTGTATCAAAAGGGAAATTCAAGCCTGGTACTATGCACTTATGACGAGCCACAGTTTCAGAGGGGATGGAATCGTCTTTGGTCCTTGTGTGCAACTCCTCTGCTGATTCCCACTGAATTATTTCAAAAGGATACTTTTTTCTAACATTCACAAATGTGATTGTTTAACAACATTATCTTGCACATTGTAATACAGAGCAAAATAAAGGGAAGGCAGAAAGAGGAGTGAATAAAGCTTAGTAAGCAAGCTATGGTCAGTGGGCAAAACAAACAAAAAAAAGGTAAAGTGTAGTTTGGTGCACTGTTTGGTGCTCTGGATCTCAAAGGCATTTATCCTGCAAGTGAGCCCTTGGGAACACCAGTAACTTCCTCCTCCAGCAGCATCTATCTGATTTCAGTTAACAAAGATCCTCATGAACCTGTTTGGTGTAGTCTGAAGAGATAATGTGTTAAACCCTGTGATAGCTGGTCCTAATTGCACTTTTCAGACATTATTCACCTTTTACACAGTAGTGTGTTTTTCTTCAGTCTGCTAATGCCAGATGCTATCCAGTTATCACAACAGCTCTTAATTTGCATTCTAATGTTTTCTGTATTTTTTTACTGTGGTAGCTTTAACTAAGTAGTCTTCTATTTTATTGACTATTCCCCCTTTAAGCTTGGGTAAATAATAACTGTGACCTGCATTTTGAAGTGTTCAATATTTATTTTGTTCTTGAAGAACCACTGAATAACTGGTCAGAGCTTGTTTTCAGATGACCCCATAGCATATTCATTTAGCACTTTGCTCAGCAGCTCTTTGAAGGAGACGGGATACAGAAGCGGAGGGCTTTTATCACCTTTTTTGCCCCTCTTAGAAACCGTATTGGAAATTCACACACAGTGCTAGTATGGATTGGTGATTTTGCCTTTTGCAGAAGTTGAAAAGCTCATTAGATTACCTTCAGGCTTGTTTTGTGCATGATATTAAGACAAATAATGCAATTGTATGATCAAAGTACTTGACTAATGGTTGTCCAAGACTCCAGATGTTGGTAACATGCTGTGTGAGCCTTTTGACTTTCAGGCCAGACCCCTCTGTCAGCTCTTCCTTGTTTTACTGTGGTTTTACCCAAAATGGAGCAGTTGTCCTGAGAGGAAGTCTACAAACGTAGCACAGCCCAGAAAAGGCTGAATAGCTGCAGGGAGCGCAAGTGGGCCAATAGTGTTTTCTTGTAGTGGGTGTCAATGTGGGGGAAAGGGACTGAAAAATATATGCATATAAAAAAGAGGAGAGCTTGTTCAGTTGGGTCTGGCTAGCAAAAAAGATTAATTGTTCTCACTTGGAAATGGAGGAGGAGCTCTGGAGCCCATGATGTTTCTCAAAGGCAAAAATCTTTCCCAGTATCTAAAACCATGGCAAGGTAATACTCAAGAGTTATCTGAGCTTCAGGGGAGCAGAGTGCTGTTCTGCACACACTGGGTTTCAATTACTCTGCCAGACAGTATTGAGTAATATTGAATCTGCCACTTGACTGGAGGCAGGCTTGATAAAGACAGCATTCATGATAATTAAATGGCTCAAAGGGACTTTGAAAAGGAGAAACATGTCTAGCTAAGGACTGGTGTGGTTGATTCCTTGCTGATTTTGTTAGCAGGACTTGGAACTTGTATCCAAGGAACGTTGAAGCTTTGTGTGACACTGCAAGGGGGCTGAATCAGGGGATCACTAACCTGTCTGCCTGGTTGCAGCCAACCCCAGTGACAGACAGACAAACAAAAGCTTTCTAGAGCCTGGTCTCTGCATTCTTCTACATCTGTTTTTCAGGAAGCTGATCCACACAGAACTGTTCTTCCAGAGTGGTTTGTGGAGTGCTCCTTGATTTCATGGCATTTAAACACAGCTTTGTTTCTATCTCCTAACTAAGAGCTAATCCCTCCTACAATAATTTCCTTATATCATTTTTCAGGACAATCAGTTACTGAAGCTTCAATTAAAATTGCCACGGAAAGTTCCTCTCAGTTGTGAGTGTCAGCAAAATGTCTTCCTTTATTAAGGTGACTCCCATTGTGGAGGAAGGCCACATGGCAAAACACAAACCCTGCCAGAAACACCTCCGCATTAGAGGTGTTGGCAATATCTGTGTCATGATGAAGTAACTGGAGCACCCTACTGATTACTAAAACAGATTCTTCACCGACCTGTCTGAAACAGTGAGGATTTTTGAGGGGGAGGGGGCAAGTAAGGAAGAGGTTGGTGGATGAACTAGGAAAAGCTGAAAAGGGGGGAAATCTCCCAGTAATTATTCAGTTGATGCCATGCAGGGACTGTCAGCTTTGTGATAAAATGTTTGAAATCAATTGATTAAGGAGTGTTTCATGTGGCTCTTGAGTCTGGAAAAGTGTTCTGGCCAATGGAAAAAATCTGCTTGAAAAAGTTTGTTGTTGTTTCGGGGATTTTGTTGGGTTTTTAAAGTGACAAAATGACTGATTCTGGAAACAGTGAAAGGAAATGTGTGGTTTTGTTGTGAATGTTTTTCAGGCATTAGGTGTTACCATCAAACATCTGTGGTGCTGGCTGTGGCTGTTCAGCTGTCTGTTCAGTCCCTGCGCTGGCCTGTAGCTCATGCTGAGAGCCCTCTCTCCCACAGCCTTTCAGCAGGGAGGATTGCTTCTCTTCTCTACTTTTCTGGTCCTCCACAGCTCGCTGCTACTCCCTTGTCTTCTGCCATCGATGTCATCCTTGCTTGTGTTGTTATGAATTTTTATGTGGGCCCATCTTTAAAAAAAAGCACCTTGCTTTATTACTCATAAGGGAAACATCTCTTCTTTCAGCTTCTTTACTTCCTCTATGACTTGTACCAGTGGCTAGCCAACAGTGATGACTGGTTAATACTGGTCAAGAATTGCAGCTATTTATTTTCTTGATGAGGAGGAAAGGAGGCTGAAGAAGAAATGTCAAATGTTCTGACTAATTTCATTGTGTACAAAGGTATCTTGTATCTTCTTCCTGTCACACTCTTCCTGCCTTACTTTTCATGTTATTTCACAAGTCTTCCTCCGGTTCCCTCTGACGGCAACTCAGACTGTGAGCTCTTTCTGACAGTGGAACTTGTTGTGTGTTCGGGTGATGCCTTGCAGGGGGACCACAGTCTGAAGTAGGGTACAGAAAATCTGTAACATAAAAAGCATTGTTACCAGGCTACTTCATAGTCTAACAAAGTACAGCCTCTTATCATTACTTTTAAAAGTAGAAACGTTAGCAGTTAGGAATTGTCAAACAGGTGTTACCTGAAGGAGTTGCCTTCTGATAATCCTATGCACACATTAATGACAAACATTAAAATGTCATGGTCATGCACATTACATCTGCAGTAACACAGGAACCCAGATGTAAACACTAGAAGAAAAATTGTTCATTCAGCACATTTCACAGGAAGGCCTTTGAGGCAAAAACAAGATCAGGCACACTGGAGCATGTTATATATTTCTACAGATACAAAAAATCATGAGCTAGTGCCATATTCACAGTGGGATATTTGGGATTTTGCTTACTGATGGAAGTAACTATTCTGAAGAAAAGGTGAAAAGATTTTAGACTTTTAGAGTAGATTCAGACAGGTTTCAGACAGGTAGTGCAGGAAGTTTTAGGAACTGTCTGCCAAAGATTTTGTGTGGCTGAGATAACAAGACAGAAAGGGCATGAGTCAAAGGGAAGACTGTGGGAAGGTGGAGAGATTCAGAAATGAGAAGTATCAGTGGCCCCATGTGATCCCATGGCTCCTCTGCAGGCATTTTGTATTTATTTTGTATTAGCACCTAGTATTTCAGCAGGTAGAACGTATATGGCGTTTATCTCTTCTACCTTAGTTAAGGCAGGATTGATAGAAAAACATGTAGACACTTTGTATTGTTTGAATGATCATTTGTATTATCTTCCAAACAGATATACTTCATCAGATCAGTGATGTTCATTAGAAAACTTCTTTTTATAGGGACTAACTTTTCATCTTTTAATTCACTACAGATTTCCCCGTTGAAAATTTGTGTTTCACTGCTTTGCCCTTGAATGCAAGACACTTTACAGTCTGGAACAAAGCATACAGGACAGCTGGGGCATGTGTTGTATGCTTTGTATACAAGTAAGTAAGGTTGTGGGGTTTTGTTGTGGTGTTACAGATGATAAAATTACTGTGCTTTTCCAAGGTCAGAGGGTGTTTGTGGCAAAGCTTAGAAAAAAGAAAAAAAATCTAAACCTTTTATCTGTACTGCAAGTGTTTTTTGTTAAAGAGCTGGAAAGCCTATTGCAAAACTTCTGAAGTTGACTTCCAGTGGTCAAAACCAGAATGTCAAAGAAAAACGTTTCCAGTTTACTTTCTAATATGTATAATGAACCTGAAAGGTTGTAGGTAGTCACACATCTGAAGAGTACCCAGTAAAGTGCCCTGACTTTTGCTATGATTTTCTGAGATGATCAGTCTAATCCTTAAAGGTTTGAGCTGACTTAAGTCTCCTGCTTAACTGAATTTCTTAGGGAAATAGAGCTCATGTGGATTACACTATTTGTCTGCTGATGCACTTGACAGCTTTCTGAGCCATCGCTGTAGAAAGGCGGGCAGGACTCCCCTGTTGTACATTTTCTGGTATATCCAGTCAAAAACTGGCATCACATATAAGGCTTACTAATCGGTGTGCATGTGAGGCAGTGCAAGTCATAAACTGCACTGCCCCTGCTCCAGGGGCACTTTGGAAGTGATACCAGGGAACTAGGGTTATTGCTTTAGAAGTGTTAAGGCACATAAATCCTTAGAAACCAGGCTTCATCAGTTTTGCTGCTCAGCCATTTCTTTACTAGTTCGGAGCATAAAATCTGCCAAATTAATAAACCTTCATTCCTGAGGAAAACCATGGTTTACAATACCTTCTGAATGAGGAAAATAATTTATTCACTGACTGTTTTTCAGTGACATGCTGGAAACACTTGTACAAATGTTCATTATTTTAAATTCATACACTTTTTGTAATCTTTTTTCAATAGAAAAAAATAAAATTGTTTGGCAATGGGTGGTATAGAGATGACAGAGATCTTGATCGTCAGTTTAGGGATGCTTTAATGTGAGAGAATCTTAAACCTTCATCCAGTGCCAGTAACAGACTTTGTGTGGTCTAGACAGTGATGGATGGGCCTTGTGGCCTGTAAATAGTATTGAAACTCAAAACTTCTTGGTTTGTGGAGTGTTGCACATGTGGGTTATCACTAAGAGATAAAAAATCTATTGTGCACTTGTTGCCATTTGAAGGAGGCTGAAGCAACTTCTTTGTTTCCTGGAAGAACAATCAAAGAATGAGAGCACATTATTGGAATTTTTCCTTCACCGTCACTATCTCCATTCCCGTCATACACTGCTGTGTTTAGTGGAAATTAACTGCAGCAGAACATCCAGAGAACATCTGATTTCCTGTAAAACATTAATTTTATTTATGCTTCCTACGTGTTTTTCAGTTCTCTCCTCTCCTTCCTAATCCTATTGACAACAAAAGAAATTATCCAAAAGATCAACTGTTGGCTTTATGTAAAACATTGCATCAAAATAATGATTCATTAGAAAAAGATTTTGCACAGTAAACACACACATAAATACCCACTCAGGTCACAAAACCAAAAATGTTATCAATAAGGACAAAGGATGTTGTTATTTTAGTTTTTGAACAGTCTTGATTCATGTTTCCTGTCACTTTGCTTGGGGGAAGAGAAACAATTATTCCTAAATAAATGATTAAATAGAACTGCCAGAAATTCTTCAAATCCTTAAACCAGTATTATCAGGAATAAATCCATATTTGAAATAAGCTACATTCTCCTGCTGTCCAAATTCTGTTTCCACATACAAAGTTTGAGTGCTACGTATCACATCATGGTCTGATATTTTTTTTTAACCTAAAGGCAAGAAGCCATTATTGTAAATCGTGTTACTGTGGCATAGTCTGATGATCACCATATTTCAAGAGGATCTCAGGTGGACTTTCTTGGTTCTTACCAGGTTGTGCTGTATAATTACTCTGAGGTTTGCTCACTAGGAAGCAGCCTATTTGTTCCAGTTTTGTCAGCCCAGGGAGGTGCTTCGTGCTGCTTTCCCAGCTGAAGCTTGTGGCAGCTTGCTCCCTGAGACACCCAGAGACTGGTGAGATGTTTGTGATCACCAGCAGGGGTGCTGAGGATGCTACATGTCTGGATTCTGACACTGAGTTTGTTCTCTGCAAGGCTATAGGGAAGTGCTGTTTGTCGTCTTGTTGTTCAAAAAGCCATGAAGATATACAAAGCTAAAAGGTCTTAGTGTTATTTCATGCAATGTTAGAAATATTCTGTAAGTGTGTGTGCTTCTTCTTCCCTTTCACTTGCTTTTTTTTCAGTATAGCAAACGTACTCTATTCATGAACCAAAACCAGAAAGACCAGCGAGTGTTATGCTCAGACTCTTCATGCTGTTAATTTCATATTCAGGAGAGTCAAATGGTTTCCCAGCCTTTGGCCTCTGTTAGAATTGTGGAACATTCTAAGTTAAAGGGACCCATCTAGTACAACTCCCCTGCAATGAGCAGGGACATCTTCAGCTGGATGAGATCTCTCAGAGCCACATCCAACCTGACCTAGAATGTTTGCAGGAATGGGGCATCCACCACCTTGCTAGGCAACGTGTTCCAGGGTTTTACCACCCTCAGTTCCTAATATCTAATTTAAACTGACTCTCAGTTTAAAGCCATTCCCCCTTGATCTGTCACTACTTACCTTTGTAAAATGTTCCTCTCCAGCTCTCGTGTAGGTTCCTGGAAGGTGCTATAAGATCTCTCTCTGGACCCTTCTCTTCTCCAGGCTGAACAACCCCAATTCTCTCAGCCTGTCTTCGTAGGAGGTGTGCTCCAGCCCTTTCACTATCTTTGTGGTCCTCCTCTAAACTCACTCCAGCAGATCCATGGCTGCCTTGTGTGTGGGACCTGAGAGCTGGACCTATCACTCCAGGTGGGGTCTCATGAGAGCAGAGAGGGGGAGAATCCCCTCTCTCACATTGCTGGCCATGGTTCCTGTTTACGCAGCCCAGCATACAATTGGCCTTTCTGGGTCATGTCCAGCCTCTCATCCACCAAATCTTCCTTAAACTTTGTGTTAAGTTCCTCCTTAAACTTCGTGTTCTTTCACACCTCCTTGGCAGATTTCAAGATTCTGGAAGTTTCTTCCCATCTGCCTTCTGCAGGTGGGATCTGACCTAGCTTTGATCATATGGTAAGTTAGAGAGGTGTCAGGACTTCTTTGCAAGTAGGCCAGTTGATTCTCCTTTTGACTAAAGCCTCTTTCTCTTCTTCCACATTGCAGCATTTCCATTCCCTGTGATTTGGGATATTCGTTTTCCCAAGATACGTAAATTGCAAGCTTGTAGAGAGTTATCCTAATGATAATGTAAGAAAAAATGTAGTTATTTACTCACAGTCAGAGTTCACTGAGCAGAGTTTCTTCACCTTGAAAGATAGAACACATGGAAACTAAAAACTCAGAGTTCACACTTCAAAACTTTGTTTATATTGTACAATGCAAAGTAATTCTCTGTGGGAACAGATTTATTGATGCATTTTGCCCCGACTGTGTTTTGTCATATCCCAGGAAATATGTATACATGTATAAAATCAAAACTTGGAGGAAATACTTGATCTGTTTAAATTTCTTCCTGATGAGTATAGGGCCGTTAAGTGGAGCCAGGGGCTTTTCACAGATGAAATCAAGCTTAACAAAAAGATGAGTTCACTTGTCATTTCTTCAATGACCGCAGATAGTACTGAAACAGAAAACACTATTTGCTTGGATTTTAGCAGTGTTTGGAAAAGCAAAGGTTTTGGTATGCCTCTTGCCCTTCTGCCCCTGATCAGTCTTGTGAAACTCAGGTTTCTTTTCCTAGATATTCTCTGTGACCAACTGGGTATCCCTAATTTTATGAGACTTAAACAAATTACTAGGTAAAAAGCACATATTTTTAATGAAGTTACCTGGCAGTTGACTGTAACAGATACAAAAAAAAAAAACCGTCAAGTAAACCCCTCCCAAATTATTTCAGTGCAACCAAATAAATCCTTACGTCACTTGCAGCAAGCAAGCAATAGGCTTGGCTTTGAGCTCCCATTATACTAACTTTGGGATTGTTGAATTTAACAACTGCTTACTAGGTGGTGCATGTTAAAGATGTCCTTTCAAGGAGATTGTTGTAATTGCTGTCTTCTCAGCTGTGAGCACAGGACGGAAAAAAGTTTTATCACTATCTTAACAAGAGACTGGAATGTGAAGCAATCTTGGATTGTGTTACTACAGCTGTAATGTGATAAGAACGCTGCCAGCAAACAGTTGCACGTGTTTCGACACGTTGCTGCTTCTCATCTGGGAAGTGGTACTGTGTCCTTGTTGGATGCTGCCATTACAAAGGTGGCCAGCCTAAAACAGCAGGGAAAAGATAGGCTCACTCAAACAGTCCTGCTGTGGTGCACCAAGAGGCTGAAATCTTTAGAAACTTAGGATCCGTTGTGTTATCTGATTACATGATTAAATTCCATAGAGAGAAAAGTGGATCTGGACAAATCTTTTCATATCTGGTCTCACCATAAACGGGTGACATGTAAATTCGGGTAGGGAAAGGAGATTGTAAAAGGGGAGGGGGATGGCATGGAGACCCTTCCTGGAGGTTGAGTAAGGAGAGGTATGCTGGTAGAGAGGGACAAGTTCTTGGTTTTCCTCTGTGTGTATGTTTCAGTTCCATTATTTCCCTGCATAGACAGTCCATTGGAGTAATCCCTCTCAACTTGGAAACTATTTCTCACCCTAAATTAATTGAAGGCTAAGTGTGTCATACTTAAAAACTAAAGAAAAGTTACGAATCAAAGGTATACATTAGCTCCACACCTTGGTCCTTCCTACCAGATGTCTGTGAAAATCATATTGTTGTCTTTTATAGCTATAAAATTAAGTGCCTCTGCTCTGTCTCATCTCTGACCTGCCCATCCTTCATTTCAGAAGTTAGTTTAAACAACAAGTTCTGGGCTGAAATCTATTATTAGGTGCCCCCTGCCACCCTCCACTCCAAATTCTAGCTGTCTTTTAAACCTGTAGATAGAGTCTCATCAGGCTAAGGCAAAGCCATCACCTAGGAGACTGGCTTGGGTTGGAAGGAATAAAGCTGTCTCTTAATATTTCCAAAAAAAGCATTTAAGAGCTTGAGGCAGGACAGAAAACACTAGACTCAGAGACATGAAAACAGTATGCACATTTTTATCTCATGACAAGGACAGGTTGGTGACCTCCTCTGTTACAGAGGAAGCTGTGTTGGCTGCCAGGATGGTTTTCCCCTCTCAATTTTTAAACTGATGGTGATTCTGATGTCTGAAATCACTGCAATTCCAGGTACATTACCAAGACACTTTGTTAAAAGTTAACAGAATGTGTCATTTTGGGCACACAATCAAAAGGAAGAAAAATATCTGTGCCTAATTGAAAGTCTGTGCCATGCTCTGAAGTTAGCTATGAGCACGGTTAATAGAAAATAAATTAATTTATCTGAGTTAAGTTATCCCCCTGCCATCTTTATATACTCTTGTTAAAAATGTGTGCTAACTTTAAGAGAAGGCAGGAGAAGAGGACAACTTCAGTGCCTCCTCTTGCATGTGTATTTAGTATGGTTTGTTCAATGCTGCTTTATAAATGACTCTTTTCGCAGCTAGAGAGTCTCACCTGTTACCTGATGCCCATAAGAACTGAGCAACTCCACTTCTGTATGCGTAACATGTGAACACGAGAGCAGAGCAAGCTGTTTGGTTTCATTCAATTTTTTATCATCAGTTCACGAGGTGCTGCTGGTTTGGGGGGAGCTACATGTGCTGTCCAGCTGGGGAACTGGACCTGCTTGCAGAGGGTGGCCCCTGAGCCTGAGAGGTGTCCTGTGTCCCCAGCTGCAGTGTCTCCAGAAGCAGTGCTGTCACCTCACTGATGGTCACTGTACGGCTGGGGAGGGACACAACTGCCTTGTGAGACGATGGCCGGCATGTCTCGTCACAGGAGAAGGTCAAGGGGGAGTGTGACAGTAGCCTGCCTCTTCCCTGTGTCTCGAGTGCAAGGAGGTGGCTGAGGACGTGCCCTGGGCTGAGGGTGCTGCTGTGGCTGCCCCTGGGCTGGATCTCTGCTGTTCAGTGGCAGCTCATCAGTGTCTTATTTATGGCAGGCTCATAGCAACTTAGCTTGTTTTCTTCTTGCAGGATGGTTCTTCATACACTTAGTGAGCGGGAAGGAGTTAGCCTAAGCAAAAATTTCTGTAGAGCTGTTGCAGAGCTGTTTGGTTGCCAGTGGCAAAATGCCCGCTCCTGGTGGTATTGCCAGTAGAGCTCTGCCACCAGCAGGTTTTGCTATGGGGGCAAATACACTTTGTCTCAATGCTTCCAGGTCCCAGGAAGACAAGTTGCACTGGAATTCCAGTAATACACTGTCAAAGCCTTCAGCCTTGATCTTTAAGCTGATATTTCTAAGCACCTGAAACCTACCCACTGGGGTAGCAGGCTGACTTCTCATGGTTTTCTGCTGAGGCTCTGTTTTATTTTTTTCCTCTGGCATGGTTCTATATGGATCAAATACCAAAAGATAGTTCAAAGTATAAACACAGGAAAAAATATGGATACAGAAGAAATACAGAACTTATGGAAGCCATATGATTTTGTTTGGAGATGGTCCACTATGCCAACAAAGTTTAATGAATATTAATTATTTTGCAAAGCAAAATATATTTTGCTTTGTTCATAAGAGCAGGATGAGTGTAAGTCACCTTTCAGTTTTCTTTGTGTCTGAGACAAATCCAGACATTTTGAGATCATAATCATTATAAATGTTCAGTAAGACAATGTGCCGTCCCACTCCCTTTTTTACTGTAAAATAAAAAGCTCTTTACATTGCACCTACTATTCTTTCAAAATAATTTAACTTGATTTATTTCACTCCAATAGAAAACTCCTTATGTTTTAGGTTTTTAGCTAAAACATAAAACTTCTTAAGTTTTATGTTTCAGCTAAAGGGATTAATGAAGATTTCTAGCCTGGTTTGTCAGTGAGTGACTTGCATACCAAGTCAGAATTGTAGAACAGTAGGGTTATTTAAACAGGAAAGGATGTGATCCTGATTTTCTTGTAACTATACTGAGTAAAGCTTTTCTGCATGCAAAGTATTACATAGCTCTGTATTTTTTTGCACTGACATCTGATTTCTAGCACTGTGTGATTATATAAATACATATATTGAATAGAGATTCCTTTTAAAAACATTGGTTTATGAAGGTACCACAAATGACTTTTGATGGTGTAATCCCCGTTTAAAATAGTTCCCGCTGAACACAACTATTAATAGTCCATGACATCAGGGGCATCACACTTGCAACTTCAGATATTATATGTACACTCTCTGTGCAAAACCCTTTCCTGTTTTGTTTTCAGCATTGGTTATGTTACTCATTAGTATCTATTTTTGTTGTGAAACTGTCTCTCTTACATCTACAAATACTTTCTTTTTCCATAGGGAAATGGATTATTTGCATGTACACTAAGTAAAATGGATAAAGACTCTTTTTTTTTTAGTTAGGCTCTGGTTTTAGAAAGCTTGTTATAAAACCTGTTTTTATATTACACCTATGGATAGCAATTGTTTTTCAGGTTATTTGTTTTTTGTTAGTTGAAAACTGCGAAACAGGGTAGTGAAAATTTCTTTTTATTCCCCCTCATAAGCTAGTCCTATTTCTTTATGTAGAATTACAGTGAAACTGTTAGTTATACACTAACTCAGTGTTTTCACTTGCTGTTAATGGTATTTTGTTTGTGGGATGTGAGCAATCTTTTCACTAGTCACACAATGACTTTTTTACCCATTTATGTCAAAAATTAATTAGTGATTTCAGTTAATGCAGAGTGGCTTAGTCATTGCTGAAGTATTTCAAGTGGCTGCAAGGATGATACAGCAATGTTAGTAATTAACTATGCCAGCCTTTATTCTTATTCTGGCTACTAACTCAACTAAAAGTTTCCAGTGATACTGCATTTTGACATCTCAAAGGCTCAGCCATTCCCCCAGCCTGGAGGTATAAAAGCATCAGTTAAGAGTGTCCAAAAACTTAATTGGACCCTCTCAGTTTTGTGCTTTACGTCACTGCAACCCAAGAAGAAAGCAAATGGAGAGAACTTAGCTTGTGCCTTGTCTGGCATTGTGTGACAGTCTGAACTTCTTTTTTGTTTGTTGGCTCAAAAAGGAAACCAATCAATCGGGGTTAAGAGATTCAGGGGTTTGAGCGAGGTAGCAATTTTAGCATGACTCATAACACTTCACAAAATTAGCTTGCCAAGAAGATGTGCTTCTGTGAAACTGTGAAGTACCTGGGCTCGAGTTTAGCTGAAAGAGAAATCATTTTGACAGAAGAGCTCATAACGGTCCAGCTCACGTCTTTTGGTGATGGCAGTTGAAAGAATCATCAGTATTGATCATCTCAAGTCCTTATAGCCTGAGCTCCTGCACAGTGCCACGTCACCTTCAGCTCCTCTTTGCTGCGGAGATCCTGGATAAGCACAGAAGTAGGGGCAAATACGGAAGAGAAGACGGAAGCAGGGGCATAGCCAGCTGTCCACAGAGCATCAGTAAGTGATTGTCTGGCGTGTAAATCCGGGCCCCACAGTTTAGGATTTGATACTCAAGAAGTGGAGTGCTTGGAACAAGCGTATCTTAACATTTCCAGTTAATTAAATGTCTTGAGAAACATTCATAATTTTTCTCACCAATTTTGTGATGTCTAAGGGAAAATAATTTTGTCTTAAGCAGTTTTGCGCGTTTGTGCAATCACATTATAACTTGCATGGAGACAGTAGGAAATGAGATAAAAATATGATAGGATGTTTGTAGCTGAAGTTTCCAGAATTTGTGTGCATTTTAATGTACTAGATCTAGTTTTCATCGTTTAAAGGAACAGTCCCCCTAGCTATAAGCTGGCCGCGTCATTTATCTGAAAGGAAGATGACTAATCTTTGTTGTAGTTCTGTCTCTTCACTGGTGCAGGCTACTTTAGTGAAGCTTGTTTTTGTTTTGTTGTGCCAGCAAGGAGTAAGTACCAAACCAGATGCTACTTTTGCTACTGTGCTACTGGCAGCTGCCCTGCTCTGCTCTGCCTCTGAACTTATTGCCCTGCCATTTTCCCTACACCTGCATGAATGACTTGATTTCCTTCATGCTCCCTCTCTCACCACTCTCCTCCTTGAGATAATTGCCTTTTGCTGTTCAAGTGCTGTGTTGCTGAGCATAGGGGCTGAGAACAGGAAGAGTTTTCTTGCTGAGCTTCATCTGTGGCCTAACAAGTACTCGAGTGATGGAGGGAGAGTAGCAAAGGGAGCAGCTGCAGGAAGAAAATACAGGAGCTGGAACAGAGGGAAGGTAGTGACGAGAGTAGTGATAGAGGCTCACGCTATTTCATACTAGAATGGAACATGGAGGATAAAAATCTAACCACAGAAGGAGAAACCTTTTCTCTTCATAAAGTTTTACAAAGAATTCCACATTTTCACTAGTGTTCTAGAGCCTAAAAAGTAGCTCTAAGCCCTAAGTGTTTCTTGACTCCTGTCTAGGATTGGCCACTGCTGAGAAGATATATGTCTGCTTCTGCTGGGAAATGCTCTGCTAGCTCAAGTGGCAGTATATGTGACATGGCTCTAGTTTGCCTAATCCTGTTGTAACCCTGTTGATGAACACCATAGAGATCAATGAGATTCCACATGTTGGAACAGCTATATCTTTTCTGGTGATTATTCCCTCCCTCCCTAAATATATATAAATATAAAAAATTTGTAGATAAAAAATATAAATTTTATATCTATATATAATATAAATAGATCTAAAATGATATATAACACCCAGTGTTAAATAGGTAAATTCTAAGTTTGTACTTATTCTGAGAGGAAAAGCGTATGTGACGGCAATTCAAGCAAAGCTGTAATATAAAGGAGTAATTCAGCAAGGAGGCTGAATTAAAGTTGCACAAGCTTACTGCCTTTTCCTTAAATTAATCTGATGCAGTATAATTGTCTGAAAATAACTAAAAGCTCAGCTGTGAGCTTTTATACACCCCGGAAGAAATGCCTATATATAATTTTTCACAGGAAAGTACTGAAGGCAAAATGCCAGCAATGGTTGCATGAAGTACAAAGTAAACTTATTTCATCATAAGAAAATTGTAGATTAACATCTATACTTCCTTCTGTTTTTCTGCACCCCCTGCACTCTCATGTATCTATATTTCTTATCTGTGGGTGTGGTGCATTTCCTACAGCAGGAAAAGTTCTTGAGGGTTTGGTGTCATGTGGCACAATTAGTTATCCTCCTGCTACTTGGCTGCTGTGAATCACACCCTTGGGTCTGGAATACGGAACTGCAGGATTCCCAACCCCTCTTGCACACCGGGACAGCTTAGAGTGAAATTTTAGTATTTAAAGAATAAGATGGGCACCATCATCATTAAACACTCAGATCTGAAATTACACTGATACTTTACTTGTGAGTTTAGATTTTTTGCTCCCTTCCCCTCCAACGTGAAGAAATCACTTTTTTTTTTTTTTTAGATTACATTTTTCACAAGCAGAAGCCAGCAAGGTTTCAGACATCAGCTTCTATGCAAACTGCTCTCCCAAAACAGGTTAATTTGGGAGGGCTTTTATTAGTGTCACATCTAATGCCTTGCTGCTTTCAGTTTTACCTTATCAGGGCTCAGATGGGAGTTGTGGTTAAAAGCTGCACAGATACTCAAATCAGAATGTAAGGGTGCGCATTGGCTGGGAGCTGACAGGGTTTAAGTAATCACCTGCAGTTGAATTGAATCTCGGATGGGAAGTAGGAAGTGCTGTATTCAAGCTTCCTGTATAAATAAATGCAGCTTTCCCACAGCTACTGCATACAAGCTGTGACGTGCTTTTAAGATATAATGGCAGCATGCACTTAATAGCAGGGAGGGGATGAGTCCTCGCAGTGGCAGAGGGGCTGGGAGACGAGTCCTGCTGCAGTCCTTAAAAGTGTGCAGCTGTCAGATACCCAGAGAAGAGGAAGGGCGTGTGAGAGCAATCTGCTCCGCTGCTCACTGCGAGCTCCAGGGGTCTGTGACATCGTGGTTCTTGGGAACGCCGGAGTCTGAGTGCCGCTACTGAAAAGTCACACAGCTGGCAGTGAGTGCTACTCTCCTTTCAAGGTATGTTGGAATACAGCTTTCTGTCTGTTTTTTCCTCAAGAGCAAAGGATACCCTAAAAGAACAGAAAGCCAGCATTTTCTTCTAATGGAAGAAAGTAGAAAAGGCTTTTTTTTTTTTTTTTTTTAAAGGTAAGGACTAGAATGATTAAATAGCTAAAACAAATGTTATTTGTGGTTTGGCTAAAATCAAACTATGTGGTGCTTAGAGCTGAGGCAAAAGGAAACCTTGGTGTCCTGACTGTTAAAGGCTGAAAATAAATAGACATCAAGTACTTCCCAGAAGGGTGACTTTTGTCAGTGTAACTTTTAGAGAAATAGCTGTGTGAAATGTTTAAAAATGCTGCAGTATTAGGATAAATCTGTGTGGAAAGCAATTGCTAAAACGGCATACTGTCAGTATGTTTTAGTTTAAATAGAAGAACTTCTTTCATGCTGAAAGAATACCTGATTAAGCTGGAGGAAGCCTGAGTTAAAAATGCAGAGATTTCCTCCTGGTTTAAAAGCATTTCTTCTGCCACGGTCTCATGCAGTTGGTATCAGGAAGGAAAAAATATGTTCATCTGTATTGTAAGTGTTAACTCCTAATCCGCGTTAATGTACACTTCTAATCTGCTCAGGGTTTAGGGTTATGTGGTTTATGTAAGCACATACAAAATATACCATACTTTTGTTTTCTAGTTTGCATTTAAAATTTTTTTGGCACTAAGAGTAGACAACTGCATTTACTGGAACGTTTGCACTGCTTTCTCATGATAAGGCTTTCTCAGTGCAAAGCTGCTTTAGTAAGGAAGATGTTTCAGTCTAGTTTATTTTAAAGCTCTGTGTTTTCTGTAATACAAAAGCACTCTGCTTCCCAACTGCATACAGCAATATCAAATGTCTTCCTTCAGAGAGCACTGTAAGTTGTAAAATATTTAGAATTACTATAGCAAAGAAAGCATTGCAAGGTGACTTCCAATCCTCTTGGTAAATAGACACTGAATGCGTTTAAGAAGTAAATCTTGGCAGAGATACAGGCTGTAACTGAAATACCCCCGTGCAGCTTTGCAACTGCTTGTGAGCAGGCAGAGCAATCTGATATGTTTGGCTGCCCTCAGCCTGAAGGGCAAGTGGTCTCGGTTAAGGGCAGGCACTGGGTTTGGGATTCCAATATTTACGGAAACAGAAGTTTCAAAATCCCGTCCTTAAATGTTTTTCAAAACAAATATATTGTCGTGATTCTTGTCCTGTGTAGGACTTGTCTATGCCTGAATGTGAGTGAGTGTCTGGGTTGTTGCTTTAACATGAAAGTGGCTGAAACCCTTCCATCAATGAACATAAGCTTTTTTGGAGAAAGTACCACACATTGATAAGGGCATGGCTGCAGTTATGCTGCTGAAAGTAATGCTTTAGATTATGGATTGAGAAGTGTGTGTTTGCAGAGAGTCTAAAACTGTAGTAAAATGGCAGGTATTCTTCCAAAATAAACCAGAGCTACTCCAGAGCCAAGCCAGTATGATGAGAATCAGACTCCTTTTCTCCCACACATCTTACTGTCTGATGGGGGTATTTCACACAAAGTCCTGTCTGCTTGCACAAGGGCACAGAAACCTCCCTAGGCTTCATGTGGAACTAGCATTTGGCAACCTGGTATAGTTTCTGTTCCCCATGCTGAAGTATTTTCTGCATGCACCTTCCTGGTGGTCATGGGCTTCTTTCCTGCAGATGTGACATTTTGGTGATTCTGTTTGTGTGATAGTATGCTTTGGGGCAAATGTCAGCAATATAAATAGCAAACAATATGGAGTTTTTTCTCTCTAGCTAGGTTCTTGGATTGCGCTCCATTCTCTAAATGCTTCATAAACTTTGTAGAAATAAATAGTGTGGAAGTGGTTGTCTGGCCTTTCCCTTCTGGTGGAGGAAGGTATGTACTTGTCTGTATTATTATTGTAGGTTTAAAATGCAACTGTGAGAAGCAGCAAGCCACTCCATAGGGAAACAAGCATTGCTAATGCTTAACCTGGTTCACAGCTCATTAGTATGCCTCTGATAATATCTGTGGTGTGAGGCTGAGCACTGTGCCTGCAGTTCACCCTGTCCAGACCTTTCAGTGACTTTTAGTGCTGAGACCCAGTGGAGTGTGTTGCTTTGATGTAGCTCAAAAGAACTGCTGTAGACTTGCTGTCCTTCTTCTGGAGTGGGGAGTTTTCTTCAATGTGTCTGAAACTTCACAGTGCCTATAGGTTGTACGTATCAGATCCATAAATATCTCCTGGGCTAGTAGTACTGTGATATCTGAGACCATAATTACAGCTCTGGGCCCATGGATATCTCAGGCACACGTGAACAAAATACTGTGGCAAGCTGCCAGTGTCGATGTGAACTGAGTCCATCAGACCTCCTTGCATATCCTAAAGCAGACATTGCCTTCAGCTTCATGAGGCTGAAAGTGATTCTGGAGCTGTGCTTTTCCTCTGGGTGCTTGCCCAGACTTGGGTACAGTTCCCTCCTCTTCCTCTGGTTTCTCCTTGCCAAAGCAAAGCCCAGTATAACGCACTTCACAAATTCTATTCTTTGCCCTTACATTCATTCCATGTGAAAATTAATCTTCTTTTGGTTTGCAAAGGGAAACATTGAACAAAACAAGAAAGAACAGATCCAGAGGGAAAGACAGCAATGATATTAAGCTCAGCCTCTAGCATTCTGTATTTCCACCGAAGCACAGCTGAGCTGCAGTGCTAGACTATGAGCCTTCTCACTTGACAGAAGCACAGGTCTGAGGGCCATCGTACACTGCAAATTTACCTAGTCTTGGACAAACATTTACAGAGATGCTTGTGCCAAATAACTTTGTGCTGATCAGTAAGAAAATAGTGTTCAGTAATCGTTCTGTGTCTTTTCTAAATGGTTTCGGCTCAGTGGGAGCTGAGTGGGCTTTACATTCATAAAGTAGGTCACTGCTAGGAGATAATAAAACACTAAAAAAAAGAGAAAAAAAAAGAGATTTAGTATCTCAAATTACAAAGGTCCTCATCCTTCTCTTCCTGCTGAAGTAGGACTTTTCCAGCTCCTAGTCTTCCAGGAAGAACAGAGGTGCCAAGTAGAAATTTCCAGGCTTCAGAGCATAACTAGGTTAACTGCACTGCAAACACACTTTCAAATAAAAAATGTAGCTATGTAATAAACCACTTTATTTTTGGAGTTTCCTAGATCTCTTTGTATGTGTTGGTACTTGTGCACAATGACATATGTGTTCCCCATTTCTGGTTCCTTTTATTCTATTATAATAACGAAAAAATGTCGTGAGTTGCCCAAGATGTGGGTGGGTTTTTTTCTGTATTTTTAGGGGAATCTGCTCAGCCCACAAGAGAAAACCCATAATACATAGTTAGGAAGGTTACCAGTTTATCTTGTTCTTTGAGTGTCCTTAGTTCCTGCAAGTACAGTTCCAGCTTTGGTGGAGTTTGGGCTAACTTAGCTATGGGACCTACAAGCATCCTTGCTCCTTGTGTTTCTGAGTGAGTCAATATCTCTGGAATCCCAAAGCCAGCCAGCACCAGGCACAGCGATTTGGGACACATGAATCTGGCTTCTGGGTTCATGCACACTAGAACAAATTCCCAGCATGGAGTTTCTTCCTGTGTACTTCCTGAGCTTGTTGTAGACACAGCCATCATGGTTACTTGTTATACATGCTTTTTGTTGCAAGGAGAGACAAGAGATCATAGAATCATGGAATGGCTTGGGTTGAAAGGGACCTTGAAGACCGTCTAGTTCCAACCTACCTGCCATGGGCAGAGACACCTTCCAGTAGACCAGGTTGTTCATAGTCATATCCAACCTGGCCTTCCAAGGATGAGACAACCACAGCTTCTCTAGGCAATCTGTTCAGTGTCTCACTACCCCTCTGAGGAAAGAATTTATTCCTAGCACCTAATGTAAATCTCCCCTCTTCTAGTTTAAAACCATTCCCCTTGTTCTGTCACTATCTGCCTGTGTAAAAATTACTTTCCTGTTTTTTTTATAGACCCCTTTTAGCTACTGGAATGCTACACTGATGTGTTCCTGGAGCCTTCCCCTCTCCAGGCGGAACAATCCCAGCTCTCTCAACCTGTCTTTGGAGGAGAGTTGTTCCAGCCCTCTCTGATCATCTTTGTGACCCTTTTCTAGACATGCTCTAACAGGGCCATGTGCTTCGCTTCCTGTGCTGAGGACCTCAGGGCTGGATTCAGAATTCCAGATGGGGTCTCATAAGAGCAGAGCAGAAGGGCAGAATCCCCTCCCTTGATCTGCTGCTCTCTTTGCTTTTGATGCAGCCCAGGGTGTGGTTGGCATTCAGGACTGCAGGCACTGATGCTGTTGGCTCACGTCCAGGTTTTCATGCACAAAAATCCCCAAGTCATTCTTGGCAGGGCTGGTCTCAGTGAGTTCTTTTCATGTTCTGTACCCATGTCTGGGATTGCCCTGATCCAAGTGCACTTTGCACTTGGACTTGTTGAATCATTTAGTTCTTATGGACCCACTTCTCTAGTTTGTCCAGATGCTGGTTAGGAGACAGAATAGAGAATCACCTTTTATTAGAAGGAAAAAATTACCATTTTACTGTCATGGTCATGCTTCTGCTCTTTAATTGAGACAGTATTTGTATCTGTTGCAAGCTTTTCTGCCTTTTGCTTTGTTGTAAAAATGAGGAGAGGATGGAAAGTATAAGACATGAGTCATTACTCAGGGAGTGGATGTTGTCTGGGTATCTGACAGAAGCTTTGATGATATTCATGGTTGGTTATACAAACTGTTGAATTTTCAGATAAACAGGAATGAAACTTGCAGATCTGAAAACATGTATGTGTTCGATATATTTGCAAAAAGGAAAAATCATTGGAACAGAAGAGCTGTATCTGTTTTCAGGGACTGGAACGATTCCTTTGAGGCTACCTCTGCTTGCGCTCTTATGTACTGTATGTTGCTGTGGCGTAGGGGAGATTTCTTTGCACATGTGTATATATAGCTGCAAATAATTCAAAATTGCACGCTCTAAAACCCTATGTACATAGAAGGAAAAACACATTTCATGACAACTAGCATCCAGCCTAATCATTTGCATGCAAAGAAAATTCCAGAATTAAGTAGAAGCAGTGACACGCAGGCTGGCACTGGTTATGTCTGAGCAGTAGATGGGAGAGTTCATGTGATCTGCCTGTGATTAATTTTTGAAGCATTCTGATGGAGATGGGGGGATGATGAAGGAAAACAAGGCAGTCTTCTCCCCATTCAAAAAAAAAGAAGGTTACAAAGCTGTAGTCATTGGGGAAATTGAGCTGATCCTGTGGGCTGTTTACCACTGCACTCACTGGGACATTTTTCACAGCAGCGGGCGCTCTGCCAACCACTGATACTGGAACTCTTCCCCATGGGGTTTACCCATTTTAGGGCTAAGATAACATCCAGGGGGCCAGCAATAACTTGCTTGCTGAAATTTTGCACAATGGAGAAGATGCAATCTTGCACCCTCTTGACCTCTCCGTGGTTGCACTGATGGTTTCGGTGGTGGGGATTCTTCATCACAGTCTTCACAGAGGATTTGTGGGAAAGGCAATCATGCTCTTTGCCTGGAGTGAAGTAGAAGCCGCATACATGTACATAATTTAGACAATACTACTATAAGGACATGTATTTTGTGGATTGGTCAATGTTTTTGTTGCAAATACCCGAGCAGTGTGCATGGCTTGAGCAATTTCAAACCCCTTGTTAACTTTGCTTACCACATTTTGGGAGGATGGACCAACAAATTAAGGAAACATACACTTGTGAAGTGTAGAGAAAAAGTAAAGAATTCTTGTAGTTTCTCCAAATTCCGCAACCACGAGGACAAAATGCTTATTTTCCCTATGGGCGTTAGTTGTCATGGTCATAATTAAAAGACTAGCCAGCAGAAAGGTGTCTAAAAAGGTTTCTGTAGGACTTTTATTCTGTAATACAATAAGCCTATGAGTTCTTTCAGTGCTGTGTTCTACAGACTTATTTTTCTCAGAGTTTGGGAGGTGGGGCAGCTTCTTTCAAAGATAAGGTCCTTGTTGTTTATCTTTGCACACATAATGCACAGGTCCATTGAAAAACACTCCATTGGAAACACTCCCATTGGCAGGACTTCGACTGCATGGTGAAGATCATGTAGAGACTAGCCAGTTGTTACCAGATGCTGAGGCACTTGAGGCTGAAATCTCGTATGTTTACAGGTTGCTGTTCTCCCTTGTAATTATTTCTGTAATGAAGGTTGAAATTTGGAATTGAAGTGAGGGAATGATGAATGCAAACCTCTTAACTGCGTTTGATGGACACTTCTGGTTTATTACATGTGTTATACTAACATCTGGATTTCTAAGTAGTTGCATTGAGCCCCTGAGCAACTAACTGTGTTCCCTGTGCTTGGCACAGTAAAGGCAAAAATCTTCTTATGAATGCTTGGAGCCTGAAACACAGAGAAGGGGAATGTGGAAAACAGGGTGGGAGAGGGCAGGGCAGCAATGAGACAACATTGTGTTGTGTGATAGACAGTGTCATCAGTCAAACAGCTTTTTTACTCAAGTTTAAGAAAAGGTCGTATTTGTCTTACACTGTTGATAAAATGCAGCGCAAAATAGATCACGTCCGTTAAAAATGTTTATTTACGAAAGTGGGAATATACAGTTGTTTTAAAAATACATAGCTGTTAAACTTAGTCAAGAGTGTAAGACTAATAGTAGTTAAAGGTATTTTTTGCTATTCCAGCATAGTTTGCAACTTCTGTTCAGTAGCATGTACGTGAGGCCTATCAGAGGTGAGAGGTGCCCCAAATTGAAAGCCTGGGCATGTGAGGCTCCTCCACACTGGAGCAGTAGGCAATATGGAAGGAATTGCCTGCAGCAGAATTCCTCCCAGGATCTCTCTTCCGGCATGCTGGGGTCTTACCTTTTCTGATGTGTGGGCTGGGAAGAGGGAGGTGAAATGTGAACATTGAGAGTACAAGCAGAGAGGTGCTCAGTCAGGGGATTGTTACTGGAGTTTACTTCGCTTTTTTGCCTCTGCAGATCTGGCCAGAGCTGGAACTTGTCCTTTCCTCATCTCCAGTTGTCTTTGGAAGGGCTCATTGAGGAGCTGGCAGAGGAGTGGTTTAAGGATACACTCCGACTAGTTTAATTACCAGTCATGAAAAGCAGTAGTAATAAATGTGTTAAGTTTCAAAACAGCCTCATGTCCAGGTCCAAACGTCTACTATTGTTTCTTGCCAAATTTCAGCATAGTCAGTAACTATTCGTGTTGTTTTCTTAATGGCAAAGGCTTATGTTAGAGATAGTGACTTCCCCAAGGTCTCATCCTCAGATTTGACTCCAGTCTTTGATTCACTGACTGTCCTTGTAGCTAAGACTTGAAAGGTACCACTGGGTAAGCTTTTGAAGTCATTGAGATGTATTTGGATCAAGGGCAGTTTTCAATGTTTTAATTGTTTTATTTTGGTTACCTTGAATAACATAGTTCCTCTATAATAATGAGCAGTGTACTCGACTGTAAGATTAGATAGGGGCAGATTAAAATATTATATGTATTTTGTTCAGTGAGCAGCCACACAAAAATTGTTATAAAAGGAAAATCAACTTATTCTGTGATTTCTGTTGATGTAAATCTAAAATTATTAAAAGTGCTTTTCAATGCTTGCAGTGAAAAAAGTCTGTAGGACCAAATTCTTTCAAATTTGCACTTTCTGTGGCTTGACAAAACAAAATGACAGAGATGTTAAAGGTGTCATCTTAATGCAAGCACTGAAAAAAAATTCTCAGATCACCCCTTCTAAAAATAAACGCACGTCAATTTTTTTTTTTTTCAATAGATAGCTTTCAGTAGATTTTGCAGAATTCAGTGGAGGATCAGTTTCATTTTTTCTGTCAGCTGAGCTGTTCCTTGGCTTCTGGCAAACTCTGCACTCTTCTCTTGATGGCAAGAAGTTTCTTGCTGGCCCTTTGGAGGCCTGGCTTTGTGTCACGTCTCTATTTGCCTTGACCTGCTTGCCTTGCAGTCAGGGCGCTGCTCGCTCCAGACACAGCTTTGGCAGTCTCCAGCCAGGGGACCCCGAGAGCCCAATTAGTTTCTTGTAAGAAGAATAGTGCAAACTACAATCACATGTGGCTGGTCCCTCTATTTTCCACTGCTTTTCCACGGTTTTCCATTGCTTTCACTTTAACAATGTGTGTTTACAAATATCTCCTAAAAATCGTTGATGTTAGAACAGGCCAATGTTGCAAATGTCTTCTGAACACACCCTATCTAAACTGTAAACATTCCAGCTCAGGGATTTAGCATATCTCCAGGTTTTGTTATCCGATTAACAAAAATAAACATTTTTTCTGTGTCAAAGGCAAATTGTTACAAATGACTTCCTATTCCTGTTTCAAGAGAGCTAGCCAAGTTATCAACCCATCTGACCTCCCAAAAGCTCAATTCCTTTTACTTAGTAAATGCCACAGTTACTACAAGCCTTCATATGGTCAGAAAGGAATATCTATCATTTGTCATTTTGAACAATGTGCTTTTATTTAATAGCGGTATATTACCTCTTGTCAACAGGATGTTAAAAGTAAAGTGCACCAAACTAGTTTGGGTGGAAATTCCTTGTAGCTTAGCATTAACATACATTGCATAGTGTCATTAAGAACAGAGGATGTTATTTAGGAAAGCTTTAGATTTTAATCTTAGACCTGCTAACCAGTACTTGGAATTCCACTTGGTATAATTTTGTTGTTTGAATATGTTTTGGAAATATTTGGAAATGTTTGATACCAAAACACTCTAGTTCTCTCATCTGCCTGCACTTTGTTTCACTGTATTTTGTCCTGATCAACTTTGCTGAGCACTGTGACCAGGACGAACGTAAAACCTTAGGAGAATCCTGCTTTTGACCTCCTGCAGGACCAGATATGTCACCATAAGCCTGTGCCTGGGGCCAGCACCCTCCCACTGCTCAGGCACAGTAGGCCTGATACATCTGGGTCACCCCAAGATTGAAGCCCAGAGGCCTGCCCAGGACTCACACCCAGTAGTTCTGGTGCAGGAAACTGAGGCTTTCCAGCCTGCCAGTGTTGATAGAGCTGCGTCCTGAACTTTGATGTGTCCTAGTTTCAAGCACAGAACTGAGTGAAAGTGGTGGTTTCTGCGATACGGTCTGACCTCATCCCATGCAGAATGGCTTGCTCCCATCCTCATGGATTCAGTGAGTATCGCCATTGTGTGGTCCTGTCAGTACTGAAAAGAGTAAAATACCATGTTTTGATTATGCATTTCAGTTTAGTAACAGGCCGAATTATTTCTCTTTTAGTTGACATGTTTTTATCTTGAAGTGATCCAAAAGTGCTTTTCCTAGCTCCCTTCAGCTGTGAGTAGCAGCATTTATTTCACCATTAGCTCCTAGATTTCCTGTTCTCAGACTTCCCCGCTTTTTAAGAGTGGAAGGGGGAAAACCCCACTTTTTTTCCTCTTGCTTGCTCTCAAACAGTATTGCAAGGAGATCTAGAAAGGATTCCCACAATTGCAGAGTCACGTCTGTTTCAGAAAAGAAAAAGTTTTGCTATATTCAGTTAATATCCATGGTCTTCTTGAAAAATCCTCACCTCCCTGAGGACATATTGACATAGGGTCACAGGAAGTTACTGTGAAGAACTGGTATTCTGAATTCTCAAAGTTATTAATACCTCACAGTATTACAGTACAGTAGAGAAGTTATCTGACAAGCGTGCTCTCAAAGACTTGTGGAGACTGATAAATATGTGTCCTAGTGGTGTTTTGGTTTATCAGAATGTTTTGAAATGATTGGGTGCATGTGATATTTGGGAAGCTGTTCAATGTGTATTTTAAGCATCCTAAAGTGCTGGTATAAAAATTCCTGTCAGGAATCTGGATGATATTCTGAATTATTATAGTCAGCCCCTTAACATTTTTTTTTTGTGCAAGAGGCTTTCCACTCACTGCATTCCTTTAAAAGTATTTGATATATTTATTTTTTGGTTGCTAGCATGATATGAAAATACTCCATATAGCTACTGCTTCTTGAACAGCAGCTCAAGATTTTAGGGTTTTTTCCCAGGCATTCCAATGAAAACAAGTGAGAGAAATTGCCTTCGGTGTGTTCTCAAGTAGCAGACAGCACATTTACTTAGGATTCTTGTTCTTTAAACAAGTTTTCTGACAATAAAAATTTTACAGTGTAGAAAGCTGTCATGAAATATTATACAGCTGGCTTTTCTTAAGCCTTACTCAAAGGGAACAGATATTGAAATGCTTTTATTCTCTCTAATGCTTCAGCTTGGTAGCATATTATGGTAATCCAGAAATGGGTTCTCCTCGTACATGCATGTAATCAAGTGCTTGCGGTTTTAAGGCTCAGATGTAATACAGTAATTCTAAATATATTAAAAATGTATTTAAAATGAGACCTTCTATTTGTGGATATGGTTGCTTTTTTGAGACCATGATTTCAGAAAATCTAAGTACTTGTTTAACTTCTTAATAACCTCATTTCAATAAAGCAGAACATTCAGGCTTTGATACATAGGAGCACTTAAACATATGATTAAATGTCGTTCTTGAAGATGAAGGCTTTTTTACATTGGAGCTTTAATAATATGTTTTACAGCCTAACTGAATCACTGCCTGATAAGTAATGCTGCATGGACTGGATAGGTAGCTCTGTGTAGGCAGTGCATATCATAAGGAGAAATTAATGCACCATGGGTTGGTGGTCTGTCTATGAGACCATAGAGGCTCCAGTGCACTTGATTCAGACTAATTCTCTGAGCAGAGCTGCTGAGTTTAAAAAAAGCCATCTTAGAATTGAATTTTGAATGACATTATCTTGAGAGAGTTGAGACAACTAAGGATTTGTAACCAAAACCGGTAATGATGGCGTTTTGCTGAAATTGATAGAAATATGGGTTTCTGATGGCTGTCTTCACAAGTCCTAATTTCACAGCTCAGTTTGTATCTTGTAATTTGACCCCATTAACTTAACAGCTCTCTGTTATATTTTTTAAATCTTTCTGTAATTTCTTTTTTCCCCAAGGGCCTGATTTTTAGCATTGGTTTTGAATGCTCATATTTTTCAGGTAGTTTTCTTTTTTATTTTTTAAGAAGGGAACCTTAGTTACAGGAAGCAACAGAATCCTGAGTGAACAATGTCAAACCAGGTTTTTGTATGGCACTGAAGTAATTTCATAATGGGTGGAGTACTTGAAAAATCTCTAGGGCATGAGAAAGAATTACTTGCAGTGCTTGCAAATGTTTCTCCAAGAGAGTTTAGTAAATACCTGATACACGAAATAGGAGTGTGGCACATGTGCTGTGAGTTTGTTTTGATACTAAAATGGGTTATTTTTTGTAAGAGGGGGAAGTGCTGTGCTAGGTGTTAGACCCACATGTATCCTTATTCCTCTTTTCAATCTCACCATGTGTATGCAAGTCCGCATGCCTGGGTGCTGGTTTATGGCAAGCCTAGGGTGCACTGGGGCAGAGGGGACTCTCAGGTCTCACCCTGCCCACAGGATGGACATGCCAGCCCACAGGGCAGGATTAAGGACCCTTTTTGTTCCATTAATGTTTGCTGGAGCAATGTCTCTCATGTTTGTGCATTTCTTGGCTTCCTTTAAACTCTAATTGCAGGTAAAAGCATACAGCTTGACTAACTAAGGCAGAATTGTTCGTAAACACAAGACTTGAAGTAGCTTCTCCAAGAGCTCTGTTTTTGCAGTTGGATGCAGCATGTGAAAAATGTAAGGATAACTTGTGGTGCTGAACATACTCCATTCATGCCCCTCCAGCTTCAGTGCAGGAGGCTTTAATGATTCTATATGATGTTTCTAAGTGGTGAAAGTCACATTCAGACACATTTTTTTTTTTTAGCTCAATACAGTGAGCTGGTTGCAGGCACACTGACAGTGACCTTCTGATGTTGCAGCTCAGGAGACTGCCTGGCTTGTTTGCTCTACCACATATACAGAGTAACTTCTGTTCTTTGGTAGTAGTCACGGTTTGAGGCAGCTGGGCAGACTCAAGTGAGCCTTTGTGTGACTCGTAACAAAGATGTTACCTTAAAATTCCTGCTTACAGGGAAACTTTCAGCAGTAGGTTGCATCGATTTTTGATACCTCTATGGAGCTGGGGGGTGGCTTGACCTTGGCTGTCTGCCAGACACCCACCCAGCTGCTCTCTCACCCCCATCACAGGGAGTTAGTAGTTTCCACTTCGGGACACTAATGCCAGGATTTGCAGTGGGTACCTGCCTCGAAGCAGGCATTGCAGATACTTGCTGGTAGAAAGTAATTTTCGAGGTTAGACATCAGACACTCTGGTGTCAGTAGGCCCTGAAGGCAGACAAGTTCTGCATTCCTTCCTCCAATGCTTTTCTTCTGTTTTTCATATTTCACTCAAAATCTCCATGCTTTCATGTTAGTGTTTCTGCTTGTACTTACCCTTCTCAGCCCCTTCTGCTTTGAACACACTCTAATGTTTTCTTGCTTATGAGTAATGTTGAGACATTTCAGTTCTACAAGAAAGCACAAAGCTTTGTCACCTCCCAAAGACAAAGCGAAAGTGTCCGCAGGCAGATGAGTGAAATGGAAATGTTGACAGGTCTGAGCACTTGGCAAGCTGTGGTCTTGGTGACTGTGCAGTTTACACCCCCATAGGGCTGACCCTCTGTAACTCACTCACATTCGTTCAGA
The DNA here is from genome assembly GCA_013397755.1 of Cnemophilus loriae. Classification (NCBI taxonomy): domain Eukaryota; kingdom Metazoa; phylum Chordata; class Aves; order Passeriformes; family Corvidae; genus Cnemophilus; species Cnemophilus loriae. Next base: position 2,202,334 of record VZTF01002825.1, on the reverse strand, counting down.
CTTTCTGGTCCTGCCTTATCCTGTGGCATCAGCGCTGTCAGGGTCACAGCCAGGGAAGTATGAGTTTTCTTTTGAGGTGAGCAGCGTATAATTTGAGGAAAGATGTCCAATTTCCTGGAAATCCTGTGCAATGTGAAAGGAGTATGATCTGTGTGTGTGTGCGTGTACGTGACTGATAAACAGAAAACGTGGATCTTCAGAGCTCCTGAGTGTTTACTCATGCCTGGCCCAGTTTGACCCTTCCTTGCCGTGATTCACGCCGGTGCAAGATTCAAACTAGTATATTTCTCTGAATTAGAATATCCTTGAGAAGTGTTCATCCGTATTCCACAACATCTCATGGAGCTTGTGCTGCTGTTCAGTGGAGGTTTTTTTTGCGGAGTTAAGGTGCTGCACTACAGTTTCAGTGACGCATTTCTTGCTTTGTTTGGGATGCTTTCCTAAACAGGTCATTTGTGTTTCTAAGCATGAAAGTGAAGGTTTTAATGCTTAACAATGTGTTTTATTTATATGAGTGTCCATTGTTTTTCAGAAACTTTCAATTTACTTTAATTTCTGATGACTTTTGTTCATATAACCAAACATGGAACGATCTTTTCCTCTATGTTCCTAACTCATTCTTCAGTGACTCCCTCTTCACCTGCACAACACATACACCCAAGATGCTTTGTTTTTAATCTCACCTATTGGCAATTTACTTGTAATTACAATAGGAATTTTAATCCTCTGTAAAGAGGACTGATGGATGTGTAATTAACTAATGACAGTCTGTGAGATAAGCGTAGCAAAGTGAAAGCCGTAAAAATTCAGAGCAACTGAGGTAGAACTTCATGGCTTCCCTGAGGCACCTGGAATAGTCAGTTCTGCTGGGCTGATAAAGTTGAGGAGATTGTTGGAGAGCTTGAGAGGGGACAATGCATTTTGAAGTGCTGGGGAAGAACAGGAGGAGTAGAGGCTGAGAACTGGAGGAAGATGTGTCTTTCTTTCCCCGTTGTTTCCACCATCTCATCTGATGATGATGAGAATGAACCCTCCCTGCAGAACTCATTTCAGAGCCCAGCTACTGTTGGATGGGGCTACCCTTCTCCATAACCCTGAGCTCTTCCCCTAGCATGTGTCCCTTGGCAGCAGTAGCAGAAGTCCCAATTCTAATGGGCAGATGCAAGGACCAGTGAGTTGGGTTGCTCTGGGAAAAAGAGCAGGCCAAGCAGGCCATGTGTCTGCTCTCCCTTTGGCAGGCAGGTGTTCAGTGCTAGCAGGATGGCTTTGCCTGTGCCAGCCTGACCTGGAGAGCTGCTTGTGGACAAGCTGGCCTCTCAGGGAGCATGGAAGGAGTGCTCTTCCTGGTAGCCACAGTGCTTGCTTCAAGGGCTGAGCAGGCAGGACATGGAGCTGTCTGCGTGTTCTCCGATCCTGTTCACTTCATTTAATGAACTCCGATGGAGTTAATGAGGCTGCGGTGAGGTGAGCCAGCCTGGGCTGTCTGGGGATGGATCCTCTGATCTGCCAGGCTGGCTTGGTGTTGTCTGCTGGAGATTTCCACAGGGTTCTCTGCCTGTTTTAGGGAGAACCTCAGCTGTGTTCTGGCAGCCTGGTGTGAGGGAAGGGTGAATGTGTGGTGGGACAGGGAGCAAAGCTGAATTTAGCCTACAGTCTTCGAGGACAAGGGTTATCATCAATGACAATGGGATATCATAAGGAGTCCCTACAGCCATCACACTGTGGCATTAGGTTGCTACTAGCACAGAGCGGTGTATCAGGAGCCTGCTCTTCACTGTCACTGTCACACTGAGTGCAGGATTTAGGCCATCTAAAATTAGCCCCTAGCCCTAAACCTCAATCATACACCTGAATCTTCCTATGGATACCTTAATGGTGCCTGCGTGCAGGGTCATAATCCTTTTAGTTATAAGAAGAACACTGACTTTTGAAACAGCTGTATCCATTTTATATCCATTCCCACATCCTGAAATATTCCTACTTGTTCTTTTGTACATCTGTCCTTTTAGCATTGCTGCCTTTTACTGTGTAAATGAAGAAATTTCAGATCAGTGGAGAGTGAGGGTGAGTAGCTCACTTGTACAGATGCAGCTGCCTTTGCAAAGCAACCTGAGTAAATGTGTTAGAATTCTCCTAAATACTGAGATAACGTCTAGCACGTAGGTTGAAATAACAGGTAGTTCTTGATCTGCCATAACGTTTCCAGTGACTCAGTGTTCCCCCCCACCCTGTTGCAGTAATTACAGAAGATTATTGCAGTTCCTGACTCAGAGGGAGGCTTCCTTCTATGGCCATGCCGTAGCTCCAGCTCTGCAGCTGTATGGAGCAAATTGTGAGGGGCATCATGGTAGCAGGCCCCAGGACTGCAACAAGATTAATGTGGGAATAGCATATGTTTTGAACTAGAGATAGCAAGGTATAAAAAGAGAGTTCGCTTTGGATTTGTGGTCAGGAATTTGGTTGCCAGAATCTTGGCCATGAATCTCGTATCTCTTAAAACTGTGTGCTTACAAGAAAGACATTCCGAGGTACAAATCTGATGGCTTCTCTGACAGGCTAGGCTAGGAAACTGCCAAGTGTAAAAATTAAAAAGGAGTAAGCGTGCTCTGACCCAGATTTGTTGTGGTTTTGTGGCTTTTGAAGAGAAAGTGCCTTCATTTGTGATGCAGCTCTTCAGATTTAGTAGAGCTGCACACTTGGTGCTGCTACAAGCAGCTGTGCACAGCTGGCCATCAGGTCTCTGCTTGTAAAATATGTGTGAAGGTTGTCTTGCCATCAGCAAAGTGTATTCAGAAGGAGGTCTGTGGAAGTTAGGCCAAGTTTCTTAGAGGTGGGGATAGATTTTCCTGTGCCTTAAATACTGTAGCGAACCCCACTGTTTGTGCTGAGGTGAGTAAAATCTGAAAATAGGCTTTCCATTGTTTCGGCTTAAGCACAAGGATATTCTCTTTAATTCCTTTTTCAATGTTACTGTGTAAGAATGAGGGTCTCGAGATTTTTTACGATTATGGTGCAGTGTTTTCAAATGCTTAGGCCAGAAAGCATTACATGCAAGCATGACATTTCCATTTGCTGCTCATCAAAGAATAGAAGTTTCATCCCCAAGCACTGCTGTGACATGTAGTGAAAACATGGCTCTGGTGAGCATCTCTCTCTGTCAAAGTGCTAGTGCACTTAGTTCTTGGTTCACAAATATCAGTTAAATGCCTCAGAGGCCTATGAAATAAATAGAAGAGCTGGATGTCAGGAAGTGGGATGCACAAAAGCTACTTCTTGGGATCATTAAGGCAATGCAAAAAAAACGACTGCACATGAAATGCTCTTACTCATTTGGTTTTAAGCCTCAGCCCTGTGTGAAGTAGCACATGCAATCTGAAGCCCTTTCCTGGGTTTAGATGCCTTCACCACCCCTCTTGCTGTCGAGTGCCAGCTCGCTATCTCAGTGACAGCTCATGGAGAAGGTGGAGTTCATGGTATCCACCACCTATGTTACAGACTAAATGTTTGAAGTGCTTGCCTAGAAAGTGGGAATCTGTTCTTGTCTTGCACTGCCTACGGGAGTTCCCAAGCCACCAACTGGAATAGAAAGTGGGAGTGGAGAAACTCACTGGAACTGTGTGGGTGCAATGAAGACTGAAGGATCCCATTTGAGTGGGAGGAGTATGAGTCTGAAACTCATTTGAAAAGGCAGAGTGATATATATATATATATATATATATAAAAATAATGCCCCATCTGTGTGAGTTTTGTTTTGTGTTTGTTTGGTTTTTTCTTTATTTTGATGTTAAGCAGCCTGACTGAAGTGCTTTGTGCCAACAAGGTGAATGCTCTCAGAGAACCCAGCCAGTTCAGGTCTTCTTAGGAAGTATGGTCTCTTTGTAAATTTTGAATGGCCTAAAATTGAGACTGGCCCCAGGATGCTGAGTTGTACATTTGGGTGTGCAGGTACTTTTATGGATCTGAGATGTAAATTCTCAGAGCAATGGAAGTGTCTGCATGGCTTGTGGAATATTTCAGCTGCCGATTTCTCTTTTCAGGCTAAGTGGACCGTTAATGACTGAATGGGCTCTGCTGGGAAGGTTTGTCCTCACGCCATGACAGCTGACGAGTCAGAAGCTGGAGAGTTAGCCCTGGAGCCTCTCCTCACTTGCAAGCTATGTCTCTGTGAATATTCCCTGGATAAGATGACCACTCTTCAGGAATGCAGCTGCATCTTTTGTACAGCGGTAAGATCTGGCAGTGCCTTTACATTACAGAAGTGGGGTAATGGGAGATGGACAGAACTGTGAGATGGGATTGCTTGTCTTGTACAAGGAGCATGTGTTACCCATGCTGACACAGGATGCTTTTCCAAAGAGCATTTGGTTTTAGCCTCTCTTGCCTTATTTAAAAGATTTCTCTTGTCATATTGCTTTTGACTATTTGTAACTCTAACATATGTTCGCATACCAACTAATAGTAAAACCCAGTAATAAAAGGGAAAAAGATACTGTTTAAGAGTGTTGGAGAACATACACAGTCTGCATGCAATCTCAGTATTTACTTTTTGCTGAAGCGAAATCTTGAAACATCATAGGATAGCTGTGAGCTTTTGTTCCCCTGCTGTCCTCTTCTGAGTTCTCAGAGACCTTTAAAGTCTTTTATGTAACTTTTAAGGGCAATCAGAAAACCTAAACAAAGATGAACCTTGGCCTGTTGAACCTTTGCCTCTGTGCTGCAGAGATGTTGCCCAGGCCATGCATTGCCTATAGTTGTCAGTAAAGACTTTGTGGCCTGACAATTCAGATCAAATAAAGCTGGTGGAAATTATAGAGGCAGAGGTTGAATGAGCTGATAAAAGCCCTACGGATAGTAGTACTCTTCTGGTCTCTTTGTCAGCATGGCAAAAATGGACCTAGTTTCTCTGGTGATAGTGACTTTGATGTACCTGACTAATGGATTTTGAAAACAGGTCAGAAGTCACTGGAGGATGTTGGTGTAGTGTTTTTTTGTTGTTTGTTTTTCATTTGTTTGCTTGTTTTGTTTTGGGTTTTTTTTTGCAGGGGAGGGTGTTTTGGTTTTTTTTTTAACTCTAGAATAAATATACTTCTTTCATTTTTTTCAAAAACAAGTTGTGGATAAGCATCAAGCAAGTGTGTTGAAGTTTTACCCTTGATTGTTTGAATTCATGGAAGAAATTTGATATTTGAGAAACCAGCTAGGGTGAGAATATCTTCACGTATGCTGAATTCAGGGTAGCTTAAACAGGATGAGAATCTAGCTGTGTGTTTCAAGAAACTAGGATAAGATTGATTAATATGCATTTCAACTTGAACTTCATGAAGTTTGTTTTCCATACCAACTTGCACAAAGCATTTCTGTATTTTAGTTTGTAACGATCGTTTTAAGAGCACATATCTAAAAGGTAGGTGTGAAGATACTGCTTTAAATACAAAAAAAGAAAAGTGGAGAAGCTGATACCTTTACAGTGGTCCCACTCCTATCCAAGACCTCAGTGTCTCTGATTTAGTATCATTAATGGCACATTAACCTCAGTGTTAGCTGGGCAGAGTAACCCTTAGGGAAGGGTGGGCTGCTGAGGACTGTGCCAGGCAGAGCTGGACTCTGCACTCCTCCAGGACACTGGCCAAAGGGAGAGGTCAGTGATGGCTGGGGATGTTGCTGTCCCCACATGTCCCCTGTTGGTGCCCTAGCTGCCACCACATCCATGCATGCCTTCCCTGGCCAGCAGCAGGAAGAGCGTCGGCTGTGAGCTTGGTGCTCCAGTGCCGTGACAGCGACACGGAGGGTGCAGTCACAGTTACTTGGCATCTGCACAAACTTTGCCGACTTTGTCTAAACCAAGAGCCAGCCATGAGTGAGCCCGAATGGAGCTGAGACAAGCCTTTAGACATGCTCTATTTATTTCAGTGGGAGTAATAGGTCTCAGTTGTGCTTATGCTCCAAGTCCAGCCTTTGTCTGACTGTTGTCCGTGTCCGTTCTCCCGATGGATGTGTCTGAGCTGATGCATGCCCAGACAGGTAGATCTTGCATCTTGTAACAAAGAGGGCTCTGGAAACTTTTAACCTGCCTACATGGCTTTCTGTCTCGAAGCCAGAGCAGTTTCTGGGAGGCCATATGAGTTGCACTTTTGGGCAGCCTCCAAAAAGCAGTGTCAGGAGCAGCTCGACGTGGAGTGGCAGGACTTGCGTGGGGGATTGCTCAGGGCACAGCCTGCAGCAGCTGTACTGGTGTGCCATGCCCTGAATTTCCTCTCACCCATGCCAGGACATCTAGATACTTTCACACTACACTTAAGAAAGATTTTGGGGTAGGAATATCCACTGTGAGCTGTGGGATTGAGCACCTATCAGTTTTGCAGTTTTTCAGCTAGCAATGCTCTCAGCTTGTATTCTTCTGTCACTAAGGGTAATTTTATAGATCCAGGAGTAGTATTAAATTTGAAATAGAAAAGGGCTTGACATGGACATAATAGGTTCTGTTCCAATAAGCTGAAACTATTGCTTTTGTTAATTTTTGTTCTATTACATGTGAGGTCTTTTTTTTTTTTTTTCTTTTTTTTCTTCCTAACTGTAATGATGATGCTGCAACTATGATTGTTTTTAACTACAGCATTTGTGGCTGTGGAAATAATTGGAAATTGTTACTATTTTAGATATCTGTGGGGGTGAGGTTCTATTTCCTTTCCGTTTGTAGCCTGTAAAACCAAGGCATTCAAACTACTTAGGATTGTGTACAGCTATTTTTTCAGCTTAGAAACTCTTGCAATAAACAAAATACCCCGTAAAAGCTGTGTTCTAGCCAAAGTAAGTAAACTGGGCTTTAGAATGTGTATGTTTGCATTTTGGTGGAATGTTGCTAGTAGGGCAGGAGTTTTTCATATAACTGTAAACATTTTTACTCTCTCTCTTCTGAGCAGAAAAAGCAGATGTCTTGCAGAACATACTTGCCATCTTACTTGGTAGCCCAGTCAGGTCTGAAGAGGCACCAGCCTTGTATTTTTCAACATATGTTGCACTTGGTGTAAGACTTCACTGCAGTGTGAGATAAAGCGCACGTTTACACATCCCAAGAATTTGGAAATGGCTGTAGTGTACCTAATGACTTGGTTTCATTGTGTTCAGATTTATATTAGTTTTAAATGAAAGACTGATCTCTGAAGACGGTTGGGCAGGGATGTGAGATATATTTTATCTGCGAAAGTTTTAGAGGACTGCACTTTACATTATTCAGTTCATTTCCTGTATCTATAAAACCTTTGCAGAGTGCCATGCTGTGGTGCATACTTTTACATACGGATGTTCAGCAATACATGTACTGCTCAAGCTGCATCATCTTATGGTACTTGTCACTTTCCCAAAAGGGGAGGGGGTCTCATCTGTTCCTCATACTGCTTATCTTGTTCTTTGTCTTCCCACTCATCCTTGTATTTTTGAGGGGGATGTCCTTCTTATCAGCAGTCCCTTAGGTTTACCTTTTGTTACAAATTTTTCTTCCTTGGGTATGCAACTACTCAGGTTTTTGCCCCTGTGGTGGTCATGGTGCTCACATATGTATGTGAAATAATTATACACTGTATCTGTCCACACCATCATAGTGTTAAAAAACACAGTATTTTCGTTCACTTTAGTGCATCTGGGTCCAAAGCAATTACATCTTGATTGATTCACTTACAGAATAATACTTTGAATGTTATACTTATTTCTAGTAAAATTTCCTAAGTGTTTGCCTCAGATAGCTCTAGCAGCGCCTCGCTCAGGTAAGACTCAAGAGTGCTCTGGTGGGGCGGTGCCAGGAATGCACAGGCCACCGTCCCCACTTTGCCTTTGCACTGCCTGTTGCTCAGGCTTTGGTGTTCATTAGAGTGTTTGGAAAGTGTGCATGTAGGAGACTCCTGCCTTTTCAAAACATAGCTGAGACTGGGAAAGCAGCAGGGAGAGACAGTGAGTTGTGTGATCACGTGCATCTCGCATCCCCTTGGCTAGAAATGCCGTGGTGTCTGGCACAGCATACTCTACCCTTTGGAAGTACTAGTGAGGAGTGGAGGACTAGCAGTAATACTGGAAATACCCAGGGCCCTATGAAAGACTCTCTGTGAGTCTGTAGCCTGTAAGCAGTCGTGGAGGTGAGGTTTTAGCAGGTGTGATAAGATTGCCCTAGTGGCAGTGGTGACAGAAGGGAACCAGTGCAGTGCTGTTGCAGAAATGTGGTCCTAGGGGTCAGTAAAAAACCCAGTGTTGGCTTTTCCCTGCACACCAATTATTTCTGGTTTTGTCTTCCCTCTTTTTTTCCCCTCCTCTTAAGCATTTCAGAGCCCCAATGAGAGCCAGGTGAACAATAAATGGGATTGCTGCTATTTATGCCAAGCAGTAGCTTATGTCCATCTATCTTGTGTGTTATTTACTGGCACTTTGAGATGCCAAAGACAATGTGTAACAAACTGAAAACAGTCGATGCTTTCAAGTATGTTATTCTGTGATGTTGGCACAGGTTTATGCAGAACTAGCATGATTCACCCTTTTTTTTTTTCCCAAGCAAATTCTTTGTTGAGTCTTGTACTTCTGAGAAGTGTGTGAGGCAACTGGATTACAAAATGTGCAAAACAAATACCATGATGATCTACCTGTTTGTTATTTTGGTGCACACAGTGCGGTCCAAATGAGATTGAACTTCATGCAGCCTTAAAAGGAGAAGTCAGCACACAAGCCCAGGTAGCTTCTGTGCTGTTTTGTGCTTCTACGAGTAGGAGGTGTTCCAAAGGCAATTGGAGAACAAGATTTTCTGCTGTAGCTATGTGTGACAGTAAGGCTAGGGCTAGACATGGGCTGAAAAAAGGCTCCTTTGCTGCTGTGGACAGCATGGGCCCCTGGGTGGCTGCCTGCCTGGGCCTTGGGAGGCTTCAGCCTTGGAAAGAGGCTGCTGCCAGCTACTTCTACTAGAGGAGAAGAAGAAACTCTCACAGAAGTAGGAGTTTCTCCGCTGGTACTTCATCAACAGGACACTCTAAGGCTCCCCTGCTTTCCTTAATCTTTTCAAGAACAGCTCTGCACTGTCCTGCCTCCTTTGGGTGGCTGAATAGTGACATTTCGCCTTTAGTGCTGTGAAGTTTCAGATTGTTTGTGGAGGGGAACACTGGAAAACTGAAAAAACTAATGTGAAGGGTCTTCATTATTCATTAAAAAACATGAGCAGAAAAGTCTGAGAGCAGAGGAGACCGAATAGATCAAGGACAAGGAGGAAGCAGATGGCAAAAAGAATGGGATACCTGCTAAGCAGAGTAAATGTATATGAATAATCCACTGAAATAATACTTAGTAAAACTTATGAGTAAGGGAATATTTGGAATTGCCATCATCTAGCCAACACTGGGGTTTAGTATCACTCCTGTGTCTTTGTGCTAATTTTCAAGAAGGGGTTTGTTCTCCTCTTTTTCCTCTTTTTCTCCCCATCCTAGGAGACACCTTCTAACAACTGCACCAGAACACTCACTACCTTCTCCTCTTCCTAAATATACCTTGTGCTGCAATGCCCCACTTACTTTATATAAAGCTCACCTCAGGTTGTTTTCCATTTGGAAGTGTTGACATTTGGGATTCTTTTTTTCCCAGCTCGACATTTGAAATGTTTCAGAATAATTTTTTTTTTTTTCAAGTTTTAAAAAAGAGAATTCCTACACCTGCTAATATTGGCACTGAACACAGGGCACTTCTATAGTAATTTAGATGGTTTAAGAACTTCTTGCATGTATTTCTGTGCAGAGTAACACCAAAGGCAGAGTTGGGGTACCAAAAGAGCACAGATGTACCCATTGCCTTTTGATGGATCCTAGTATTCAGGAAGAGGGACTGCATGTTTCTGAAGTCAGTAGAGGTGGCAGCTTCTGGTTAGTGGCCAAGGGAAGACAGGGAGGAAGAGGGAACTAATGTTTTAATGACAGCATTGCATCGATGAAGTTGGTGTTATCTCCATTTAACCAATGAAGAAATCAATGTGAAGTAAGTTGTCAGTGCCTCAAAATGCCACGGTAACTGAGCCAGACTGTGACATAAACCTCATGGTCATATCTATTTTGTAGCTGTTGGTAAGGCCAGGTTTGGCCTGACATGGATTTTTGGCAAGAGAAATTATATTCACAGCTGGTTCCATTTTGTGAAGGGTGAGTTTCTCTGGTCCTGTTCTCTGGTCCTTTTCTGTTTGGTGGTACCACTTCATGGCAACAATTACCAGGAACCTTTCCTGATTTTTATGAAATGCTGCCAGGATGTCTTGTGCCACATGTAAATTGGTTTCAGTCTGTGTTTCTGAGTAGAATTTAGCACCACTGGTAGACGTTTTGAGACAAAGCTGATGACAGAGTATTTCTCAGGTAATTTGAAAAATCCCCTAAATATAGGCTTGTGGACCAAGAGGAGGCAATTATATTCTGGTCCATTGTTATGTTAGTTTGGTGTTTTCACTGGGTCGTGACAAAATTAAATTCTTGTTGGTGATGTTATTCCTTCCTTGTACTGAGCCATGAGCTGACTGTATGTTCTTTGAAGCTACAGAGGCATTTTTTCACTTTCTTTCAAGCATCTTTCTTGATAAGGCTCTTATGTGGCCTGATCTTCTATCAATTTGATATTCTATCCATTCATTTATCACTGTATCTGGTCCTTAGCAGTTAAAATAGAGATTGGGTAATATGCATATTTCATTGGAATTTTGTTTCTCAGTTTAAACTGTGCCTATCATAAGTTTATCTGTAGCAAATTAAGAAATGACTATTTTTATCATGTAGTTTCTAAAAACTTTAATTGGAAAAGCCTCACTTTTTTTTTTTTTCCAAGTGAAATGCAAATGCCTCCAAGCTAATTGCCAATACATTTGTTTCATCTAGTTTTAAGACCTGCTGAGAGATGCTTGAGACACTGCAGGAGTTTGAGTACCACGCATTGAAAGTGACTGATCCATTTTAGAGATTGAACATGCGGAAGTGCCGATGTCACGGCAATGATGAACATATTATTAAACATTATATAGATCCGCCATAAACACTATGAGTATTGTCTAGGGGGATATATTCATCTTAGTACACAGTTGATTAGATACTAGGTAGATCAGGTGGTTAAATTTAGAGTTCTGACGTGAACCGTCTCACCAAAATTAGTAATACTAGATTGTGTACGCACTGAAGAACAGGTGACATTTCTAAAGTGTAAGAAATGAATGAACATTATGTCTTACTGAATAAAAAGTACATAACCATGGCCCAGAATGAAAATAAAAACTAGATGCCTATCTGTTCATCTGTTCTGAATCACGAGACACTCTGGAATGTCAACTGCAAAGTTAAGTGTTCTCTCCATATACAGTATTTCCACACCCTGCCCCCAACCTGGAGTTTGTAAAAAAGCTAAGGCTAAACAAAACCCAAACCCCAAACAAATGCAGTTTTGAGGACAAATCTAGAAGAGAGATTTAACATTGTAAACAATTCCTGTGGATTTTAAGAGGGAGACCTGAGTTTTTCTTAATTTTTTTTTAATGGAAATTGTCTTCAAGTTATATGTTAGGAGGAAAGACCTTCTTGTTTTGGCAAGATGCCTTCAATAATTTTGTGCATTTTCACATTTAATGTAGATCATGGCCTAGTACTGTTTGGGAAATACTGTAGATCTGTTCTTTACCCTTCCATAATCGAATTAAAGATAAATACCCTTACTTATCCTGTACCAACTGCTACACAGTGGCTGCAGCAGTATCTGTGGAATTTGACAGGAAAATAAGCCAGTGTTTTCCATTTCATTCTTCTTCGTAGCCATGCCTCCATGTTTCTTAATAAAGGTACCTGTTCAGTTTTGTCATGTCCCATATGGTGTTTCTTTTATGCTTTTACGTGCAAACTAATGAGGCTGCATTTTGGGAGCTGAAGAGCTGCAAGCAGGTGGGAGAGGAGCAAGGTAATGGAACATGTTTGGGTACTTCAAAAGCAGTACGTAGGAATGATTGAGATCCATCTTTTGTCTTTGATACATAAATTATCTGAAAGTGGATTTGAATAGAAACTTCAGATTTCACAGTGAAAAGTATATAGTGCCTTTGTCACATCATTACCTAGCAACGTAACACTGAAGTTACACTTTGAACTCATTTTTATGTTAAAATGCAGAACTGTTATGATCCCTTTGCAGAGTAAACACAGTACCAAACAGACATCTTTTTCTTGGTTAGCATATTAAAAATCCCCTTTGTACAATGTACTTTGGGGGAAAAAAAAGTTGAAGTTAGAGCAGCATGCAGAAGTGTTGAAATGAAAAATCCATGAATAGCCTGAACAGAATTTTCTTTCTGTGGCTCAAAGCTGACCACAGAAAACACTTCTGTTTATTACTGAAGAAAGAATCTTTTATATTACTAATTTGTGCATTCCTAGATTAGGTTTTTCATTGTAGTATTTTTAAAGACGATTCCATCATGTTTCAACATACTCTTTCAACAACCCCTTAGCTCCAGGAGGGGAATGTGTACTTGGGGCATTCGTAAGCATTTGTCTAAATCATAATCTTTCCTACGAGTCTTGCATGATACAACGACAACAACAACAACAAAGAAATGCGTATATGTTGCGTGATAATTTGATCCAGCTATGTTATAGGCCTTAACTTCCTAGATATTCACGAGTAGCATTTTGTGAAGTAGGTAACTGCAGATTGATCTTACTTTAATAAATAAAGGAAGGTGATGGCCTAGAGACAAAGACAAAACCAGCATAAGAGGAAAAAATCTTGCCCCAAAACACTTAGACAGCAAATTATTGGAAAAAAAATGTCATTATATATTATGAATCTCAGGCAGAGAAAAAAAATAATTGTAGTTCTCTTTCGACTGAAATGGACAGTAGTCCAGCAGGAGCAAAACGTGCTTTGCAAAGCTAAATCAGCAACAAAACATTTCTGTTAGGAGTACTGAGTTTTACTAGTGGAATTACATTATCACATTTGAATTGATCTCTCTTGTTTGAATGCCTCAGGATTTTATTATGTTTCCCAGAACACAGATATGTACATGATATAGTTGCTCAGTGGGGAAAATCTGAGTAAACTGAATGTAACTGATTAGAGCACACTTGCAGGTATGGGAATTAAAACTACTTGTGTTGGTGTCTGCTTTTTATTTGAGGGGTGAACACAATGGAATCAAACCTCCAGTGTGTGCTCTGTAGTCAGCAGGTTTCTAACTTGTTCAGCAAGACCTTGGTAGATTTTTAGTTTGTTGTCTCAACCTTTCTGCCTTGGCTACGTGACACATTCATGGAAACTTTGCTGGCTCTGGCCATGGAAAGTAAGAGGATGGCATTAATGTCACTGTAAGCCACAGATGCTGTGTTGAGGCCACTCCAGCCACCGACTGCTCTCCGTACTCAAAAGTCACCACCCTCCAGGATATTGGTGGGAGAGTGTAGCCCAGGGTCTGGAGACCTCATGATTTCTTGGATGTCGAGATTAAGACCCTTTCAGGCAACGCTTTGTATCACAGAAGGCAGAGCATCTTGATTTTTCCTTCACTTTGAAGAGCAATTAAGTAGCATATGTAGTGTATGCAGTTTTCCTGAGATACTGCTGATTTTTGTAGACAAAATGCACAAAAAATCTTGCCATTTTATGTCTGTAATAATGTATTCTCTAAAGTGTGGGAGGACGCACTGCTGACAAGGTCAGTCGTGATTGATTATGTAGACATTGAAACATCTTTTCGTCACGTTTTTGGCATGCATCTTTTCAGATACTCGTAGTTGCCACTTCTCAAGTAAGCAGCTAAATTAGTAGCTGAGCTGTAAATAATGGTAAAACCCCCCTGAAAAGAGTTTCGCTGCTAAAGTGAAGGCATATTTTAAAATTTTAGTGAATTTCCAATGTTTCTTCTTTGGTGCTAAGAGGGAACAAGGAATTCACATCTTCATTCATCTACATACTTTGGTAAGAAGCTTAATCCTTCAATGGTAAATATTAAATGCTTCCTTCAAGTTTCCCAGCAATTTTAAGCCCTTGTTGTATTGCACCCAAAGTACCTTCTCCAAGCACAGAAAGTCAAGACAAATGATTTCATACCTATAAAAATGATTTAACAGGGAGATTTTCTGGGAAATATGTGAAGATCCATGGCACTGCACAGCCCAATTACAACATCTCTCCCAGCTGAAAACACAGCAACCTCTAAAAGAATCACAGAAGGCTTGGTTGCCCACCTATGCTCACCTACAACCAAGCAGTGGGTTAGAAGAGAAGAAGAATCCAGCTCCATTAGCAATCCTCACAAACCTCTGTTCTCCTGCCTTGGTACCCCTAATGACTTAGATACTGCATACTGAAACTGATTGCAAAATCTATACTGTGGATCGAAGCTGCTTAAGAGCTTCATGCCCATCCGTGTACAGAAGCGTAATTGTCAGTGCTCCGAGCTTCTGTCTGAGAGTCTAAATTAAGAACAAGCCTCTGGGCTGCTGCTGGGCCTGCAGTAACTTCTCAGGCTTTGTCCTCCCTCTATAACCACCTGACCTGAGCTGCCCCCAGCATACAAATCCACTGTACCATGCTGTCAAAACAAATTACTAAATATCAGGCAGCACCACAGAGGAGACAGAACCCAGGATCTTAGCAAAAGTAAAAGGTTGCTCTCTCATGCTTGCTGAGGAATTAAGGCAACCTTAAATGCTTTGGTGGGAGGGAAACATTTGCCCTTCATCAAATGCTGCCCTGAGTCTTGATCCAGAAAGTAATCAGGTCTCCCACGAGGAGATGGAGTGAGATGTAAGGAGGCTCTGCCCATGTATCTAAGAAGTGCACTCAACACACTGCAACATGTGCAGGCTTTGGGGAAGGGACTCTGAGGGCAGAATTTTCTGTTTACATTATTTGTGGAGTTGGCTGGGTACAGGTACAAACCAGGGAGAAAACCTGTGCAGGGAGTGAGCACGTGCTGCCCTGTTTCTCCTGTGATACGTGCTCAAGCATGTGGGCAACGCTCACTGCTTAATGAATGTGGAGCTGTGGGACAAGGTCACCCACAGCCTCCATCTGCATCAGTAATGGCACTGGGAGCCACCCTGGGCTCTGGGCACGCTTTTTTTGGACTTTCCCTATGTCACCTGCTGCCACTGCCCAGACCTTGGTGGCAGATGTGAGCAGGGCTCTGGTGGCTCCAGGATTCTGCTCCCAGGCACCACTGTGGTTCCATACCTGCTTCTGTTTACTGCTCACTGCTCTGTGAGGGAGCTGCTGTGCTGGGGGGTGATTTGATCCGGTGGCTAAAGTGACTTTGTAAGAGCACTGTGCCTAGATGCCTTTGGGAGAAGTGGGCGAGAAGATGGGACAGGGCACTGAGACTGCTGTTGGAATAATAACTCCTGGTTAAATCTGGGCTGATAATCCCTGGGGAGCTAATACTGCCTTCAGTTACTGACATGATTTCTTTTTTGCTTTTCACCTGTGAGTATCTCCCTCACCTCCCACGTACTACTTGCACCATCAATTCCTTACAACCTGCTCTGCTGCTTTCTTATAGGGATGCATGCTGGATCTGAATACATTAGTTCTTAATGAGCTACATATATAAAGCTTAGCAGTTAGGTTACATCCCAACGTTCTAAGAGAATACACTTCAAATATTTACAAATCAAAAGTAAGTTAATGTAAAATGCCACTAAGTTAAGCTGATTCTACTTGCTTGAGCTAATATCTCTGTATAGCTTGTCAGAATTAAGCAAACCGTGGATGTGGACATTTCAGTAGAGAGACAGAATAATAAGGAAATCTCATTTCCATTTGTAAAAGTCCTAATTATCCTGACGGTTAAGAAGGAATCAGTTTTCCAATAAAAAATACAAATGAGGAAATTTCTTTAATCAGAGCACAATATGCAAGGCCTCCTCAGAATAGTCCAGACAAACACAGATTTGAATTTTAAATGCCTATAAGTGATAGAACAATGGTTTTTGAAGAGTCTAAGGATGTCATACTCTGAAGGGCTGTGATTTCCCCATCACCCACCTATTAGCTTTTGAACTCAACGCCTCTTCCAAAAGTTGGTGGAGGGACAGAGGTCTTAAAACCATATTTCACTTTGACATATTTCTTGAAAATTGATGAGGCAATAAGAGAAGAAGTCAGCAGTACTGGGGAATAGGTTTGTAATGTGGGCATGAAATATAAAACTGTAGGGAAAAAACTACATTACTCCTACTTTTCATAACGTGTTTATTTTCATTTACAGTAAACTACGCAAGCTAGTACCAAAATCTGTCAGAAGTCCATGCTTTGTTGTTTTGTTAATGGTGATTTGCAATTTATTGTATGCTTTGCCATTATTTTGAGGAGACTTTGTTATTTCATTTTTTTTAAAGTGACCTTACTTACTTACCTGTGCAATTTGGAGGAACAGTTCCAGCACTGTTCTTTGGTCCATTGCGTGAGTTTTGTGCCATGATTTTACTGAAGACTCGATAATATGTGTTATAAAGACAAGTTGAATATATTTGAAACTGGCATGCCAGATAAAGTGTGGGGAGAGTAGAGGGCTTTTTGAGCTTGGAGGGGAAGCCTACTGTTTTTGTGTAATGGAACATTCATAAAGTGGCCTCCATGCTAGAAATAGACTTTGGGTGGAGTAGAGGCTGATGATAAATCATGATAAATTATGGAAATTATTTGATCTATGTGGGGGGTTGAGGGGGAGGAAGAACTGGTAGCTGTACATCTTCCAGGGCAGATTATAACCTCCCAACGGGTGATAACCCCCTTTCCCCTTTTGTGCAGCTGAGAACAGTAGTCTCTTTCTTGTAAGTAAGTTCTCCTACAAAGGAAACTGCTGGCTGAGAGTCTGAATTAAGAACACAGGAGAAAAAACAAAGGCATGAAGCCTGTTTAATTAGGATAAAAGATACTCCCCCCTGCCAAATCCTCCAATCCCAGTTTAGCAGAGCATAGGGTTTGTTAGGGCTGAAAGGTCTGACTTGCTGACTTAGGTAAATGCAGTGCTCAGCAGATGAAGTCATGCATAATTAATTGTTCTTTGTTGCATTCTTTCCAATGTAATGACTTGTAGCATTCACGCTTATAATAATTGATGTTTGCTGTGTGCTGGAGCTTCAGGACAGCCAATTAAGGCGGTGAAGGTGGGAACTGCACAGAATCTCCGACATCTGGTTGTTACCAACATGTGGGCTATAACTTTTTTTTTTTTTCTTTTCTTTACTTGTTTCTAGTGTCTAAAACAGTACATGGAGCTGGCAATTCAAGAAGGTTGTGGTTCTCCTATTACATGTCCAGACATGGTATGCTTGAACCATGGGACCCTACAAGAAGCAGAGGTATGTATACTTCTCATACTTCTTTCTTTCTCTCTCTCTCTTTTTTTTTTTCTTAACATATATCCCCCAAATTTCTTTATCTGCATAATAAATATGATCATACACTTTTTCCTCCCTTTAATTACCTTTAATGAGCTTTTGGCAAGAGGCCTGACTGACAAGAGGAGATAGAAACAAACAGATGTTTTTCATGGGTTTTGCTCCTTTTCCCCTCCCTCTGTGCCTTGGGGAAAAGTTCACTTGGCATCTGGACAGCCTCTGAATTACCCATGCAGGTGACTTAACCAGAAGACCCTGTATCCTGGAATTGTTGAGCCTCCATTAGACTGTCGGTTCAATCAGATTTGGTTTGACTGCAAACACTGAAATTCTTGCATCTTTCTTAAGAGTAAGAACTCAGACTGATGGTATGCAAGGCCAGAATTTCCTTGTGTATGTTGATCTTGGGCTGCAACAACCAATTTGCAGTCCAATATAATCATGCAGGTCTGTATAATTACATGGGAAGAAAGGTATCTGCACAGCACCAGGTAGAAGTAGGTCTTACGAGATATGGAAGGTGTCTCTTGGGATACACCCAAGGGATACTTGCTTTGCTCGCCTGCTTTGGGAGGCAGGAATGTCCCTGCTGGGCCTGAGAATATAAGTAGGACAAAAAAAAAAAAAAACAGGAAAAATAAGATGGCTAAGGGATTTTGATTGGTTTTGTTCATTCTCTCACAGCATTTGTTTGGAGGAATAAAATCAAGGAGAATTAGGTCTCCATCCCTGAACTGAAGAAGAGAAGTTTGTCTTCTGGATTGTCTTGAGCCCTGTGCATACAGATGCCATAACTGTGGCAGAAGTATATAATCCTATTCAAATGCCATCAATGACAGTGTGATTCCCGATACTGAAAATGCCTTTTTTTCCAGAAAAAATTCAAGATCTGCTCTCCAGCATACATTTGAAATGTTGTGCTTAGTTGAGTCAGGGCATGGGACTTTCAGCTATGTTTTTTATGGTTTGGAGGCATATGGTGAAGCTTTTTTTTTTGCTGAATCCAGCTATTGTGAAAAGTAGCCAGTTGTTTCCCTTCCTCCTCTTTCTACAAAGATTCAGAGGGGGTGTAGCAATGTCCTTCAACCCATTGCACCAGATTGGAGGCTTCTAGCCTTTATTGAAAATGTATTTTTAAATGAAAATTAACAAATGACAGGAAGAATTCCACTCTGTCTAACCAGGGTTATAATGCTATAGGAATTAAGAGAGCTATATTTCCCCTCAGTAAAGGACACTCCAGGGGCATGTATTAATGGACCACTGGCCTAATCCTTGGGTGTTTTTTGGGCTGACAGCAGAATGACTAAACAGCCTAAATGTGCATTAGTGTCCCGTGGATGACTGAATGTTCTGACACTTCCTTTTGGCGATGTGCTTGAAACACAAGCCTTCTGCTTGAATAACTAACAAATCCCCAACCTGGTTAAAATGACTGCTTGTGTATTTTACCAAATACCTATTTCTTTAAGGAAAAAAACCACCCAGAAAAAAACAGGAATGACAGAAAGAATAGGTTGACTCCATTAACAGTCTGAAAGAACAGTATGTAAGCTACAGATTTATGTATGAACACTCTCTATTCCTTTTTTTCCCCCCCTCTATAGATAAAGGCTGTTCTTTGTGAAAAGGTGGCCTTTTAAAGCTATAAAAAAACCCCAGAAACTTATCAGAGGATAGAGAATGTGCTTAACTATGGCTATTGTTTGGCATGGAAGTACTATTTAGAGTTACAGTTTATTCCTTACACACTCTCAAACTCCTGGTGTAAAAATATGAGGCTGCTCACCTCTGGGGGGTCTGGATGTTTCTGGCTTCTGTCAGGACAAGGTCCTTCACCAGGACAGTGGTATGAGGAATGACATGTTGCCTGTACTGTGGGGAAAAACGAAAATAAAAAAGTCCTTTTTTACTCCTCTAAGATAGCATCAGTGTTTTGAAAAGGTGTATTTTTCATGTCATGTTCATTTCAGACTATGCTGCGACTGCTGTACATCAGGTACTGTTACAGTTTGGAGAAAAAATAGCAGTTAAAACTATCTTTGTCGTGGACATGGTGCTAAATTGGTTCCTATACTTTGGGCTAAATGCATCTTGTTATGTTAGCTGAAACAGTTGTTTTGTTTGCTTTTTTAAATGCATCTTGCCATAGCCTGCACAAGGGAGATAAAGGTGAATTCAGGCATAATTTGAAGTGAAGGAAAGCCTTTTCATTGACTTCAATGCATTTTGGATTGATCTTTCATCAATAAGGAAATGGAACAATTAATTACAAAGCTTATAAGCATTTATAACACAATATAGCTATGAAAGTTCCTCTTCCTTGCCCTCTCAAGGTCCTTATTCAAGGTGTGTAACATTTCTTTAGTGCTTTCCGGTGACCTGTTTATATTCATTAAGACAAATCAGAATTAAGTCCTGTTTATCTTCTCAGTAAAATTGTGAAGTGTTCGTCTAGTTTGGTACTAAATTACTGGAGCCTTTTCAAAGCTCTTGCCTTGCTTCTGATTCATGTGCTGCTTCTGTTGCTTTTGGGGGATGGAGAGAGGCAAAAACTCTGGTTAACAATTTAAACACAGAATAGAATTTCTTCTTGTATGTCTCATGAAGAAATGAGCAAGTATGAATAGTAGGAATGTGTTTCTCTAAAACAGTTGAATATTTCATCAGTGCTTGGGGAGTAAACTGCTTATTCATAGACTACAGGAGATGTTGGGAATTAAGGCTTTACTTTCTGAGGTCCCACTAGACCTCAGAAAAAAAATGTTCCAGGTTTTTTGTTCTTAAAATGTGTAAAGTAAAAAGTCATTTGAACTAGAAAATTGTACTTTTCAATACTTTGAAAATATGTTTTCTGAAGCCCCTCTGGCTTGGGTTTCTTTTTTCTTCAACAAAATCTATTTGAAACTGGTATATTTCCCGGCAGTTTTTTTGTTTTGACAAATAGTGCATTCAAACAAAAGGAACTGTTCCACTGAAGTGCTTGAAATCAAGTGCAATCCTAGGTCATATCTTGACCTGTTACATCTAGGTAGCAGCTGCTTGTAGTATAGCTGTCTTTTAGCAAAAATAAGTGAGGGGTGGTCATGGTAAGGCAATGGTTTTGGATACCGACTCTCTTTCAAATAGCTGGTTACACAAAACAAGGAAAGTTTAAAAGCAGTCTTGTTAAACAAAATGTTTGCCCTTTCAAGCTCTAATGGTACAATAAACAAAGATTATTTGGATTCCTTCCTGGAAGCAGAAGGTAGAAGGAACATCTTATGTTAATGCAGTTTTCTTTAAACATGCCGACTACTTCTATCTAGAATATTCCTGTCTCTCTTGGGAGCTTGCTCCATTGATTTAATTGGATCAGTTAATATCCCTAATCTAAATAACGGGTAATTTATCATGGTTTAAAATGGTTTTGCTTGGTGCGAATCCAGTCACCAGTGTAAGCTATGAATCAGGTTAAATCTCCACTACATACAGAGATTTCTAATGCAATACTTACTTGGGCAATATCTAGGGCATTGTGCTTTGCTGTTTCTGATTCCTGTATTGCTCTAAGGTTTATAACATTGATGCAGTGATTCATGTATACATCATCTGATTTGGATTAAAACTGTGCAGCAGTCAGTAAAGGAGGTACTGATTTGGGCTCTTAAGTTTGTCGAGAATTACCCCTTTGCATGCAGTACAGATTCTGCTCATTGTCCCTCTGTATGTATAAATCCATGATCTACACCAGTGCTAACCTAACAGAGGGTTGTCAGCACTTTGTAAAGCAATGCTGAAATAGGACAGTAACCCAGATCTTAGAATTCTTGATTGCGTTATATTCCATACATAGCCAAACACAAAGTCCCACTGGGACTCAGTTTAAAATATCAGTTTTATTTTTAATTTCAAAATCGGTTTACATTTTGCTGGAGGAGATTAAAACGGTAAAATGAGAAGGAACGTAAGAAAATGTTGCAGGCTGACCTATCTTTTTCAGGGTCAAAATAAAAATTTTTGTTCTTCTTATTTACTTGTTTTTAAATAAAACCTAGGGGAGCAAGTGAGAGAGCCTTAATTTTGTTTTTATTAGTCGCTAAATAAGAGAAGAGAGAAGAGAACATGAATAATTTAGTATTTCATTACGACTCTAGTGAGCATGGTAGCTTGATGAAGAAAGTTGTGATTGTAATTTTTAACAATAAAGAGATTGAACTCCTATACCTCTTTCAAAAGGAAACCAAAGCCCCTGTTGAAACCGTTTTACAGTCCTTGCGGAACAAGACAGTGCCTCTGTGAGTGGAGCTTTGGCAGAGGTGGGCAATGCCACCCTTTGCAAACTTCTGCTGCCAGTTCAGGATCTGCCCTTGCTGCCTGTCTGCTAAAGTGAGAAAGGGAGAAGCTCTTGTCCTGCTGAACTTCCCTCCTTTGGCATTACCAAGGTTTGATTCATATGGGTGTGAAAGGAAGTAAGATCTATTCAATTTACTTGATTGCCTACTTGCATCTCCCTTGAAAGCCCGAGAATAGGTGGAGTAGTGATTTTCCCTTTCCACTGTGGTAGCCAGTGTTTAAAAACAGGGGATTTGTTCTTCCTTGGGTCCTGGTTACTGCACTGCCTGGAAAAGTTGGCCCTTGTGTACACTGAACCAAGTTATTTTGAACCCTTTCGATTTCCTTTCTTTGCTCTTTTGTCTCGCGTAGTAGCAGGGGAGGACTGTGGTTATTGTGACACATTTGATGACATGATCTTTTTGGATGCACGACAAGGGTCCAGCTGGAGCCCTTTGTGGTAGTAAACCTTCAAAATTTTGCTTTTGTCCATGAATATTTTTAGTTCAGGTGAATGCTGCTGTTCTTAGCAATAGCTCTTGTGTGTTCTTGTGCTCTATTGCAAGAACAATTTTAAGTGCAGATATTGCTTACAGGGTATGGAAAATCAGAAAACTTATTTCAACTCCTAACAGCCTGATAAGTCTCAAATCAAGATATTTTCAGGAGAGGAGAGTCCTTGCCTGTATCTTTTTATTAAAACACCCAGTATTTAAAAAAAAAAAAAAAAATTCCCTAAACCTGTCCTCTAGCATTTCTTCCTGCATTGAATAATTTCGTAGCCTAGCATAAGAAAAGCTTGCTTTCTGTTATGCTCATGGTCTATCTCTTTTGGCCGTTTGCCATCTGCTGGGCTGCTGGTTTGCTGCCTCCCCAGATTTCCATGCCCTAACAGGCCCAGAGACATGAGTGGTGGTGCAGGAGAGGAGATGTTTGGGATGGACAGACACCCAGGTAGGGCTTGAGAAGTTGTCTGGAAATGAACATTTAGACTGATGCCAAGTAGGAGGAGATAAACACCTAATCCCCTTATTGTGCTTATGACTGTCCTTCTCAATTAGGTGTAAATGAGATTACAAGTTCACTGAGGAGAGGATTGGCTGTTTTTTTATGGGGACCTGATAGTAATGTTTCTTTTTTTTTTTTCAATTAAGTTTTCAATTAAGTTTGCACATATAGCTTTCACGTGGCACTGAATTAAGGCAGCAGGAATTTGTGCATTGTTTTCCTCATTCCTAGAGGTACTGAATCTGTGAGGGGCTTTGGCTCAGCACCTCTCAGGCTGACCTGCATGTGGGTGCAATAAGGACATGGTCTTTCCAAGCCTGTGGGAGTCAGTGGCACAGGCGATGGGCTGCATGTGTTCAATGCCCAGAGCTGCATGCAGGGAGGGGAAAGCTGAGCTGTGAAGAGGATACGTAGGAAAAAGAGTGGACCTGAGTGAAGCCAGTGGGGAAAACTGGCATGGTAAGCTCAAGTTTTCCCCAGGAGAATGGGAAGCTTTCAGCACTGCCTCTGCTTCCTATTGAAATCTGCGTTAGGATTCATAACTCCGCTCCCACTGTAATCAAAAAGGCTGATTTTTAATACATGGGAAATTCTGGGCTCAAAAGAACTGCTCTTGAAAAAACTGTTTGTTAAGAGTAAAAGCAAGTACAGAAGGACCCCAGCCAACTAAACAATTCGCTCAAGTGGCTCTTACAGCACTGAGACTCACTGTTTTAATTTAGCTGTAATGAAGGAAAAATTAAAATAGTTGCCAGTGCTCACCCAGCTAGAGAAATGCAGATGACTCTCTTCATTTTCCAAACTATTTATATGCAAAGCTGCCCTGGGGAGGAGTGGGCAAAACTGAAGTGATGTGTCTTTGCTGCAATTGCTAAACTTCACTCTTTTTAGCCATTTGGTTTAGGTTTTTTTTTGTTTTCCAAGAGTGTTTCAGCTGACTTCTGATGAACAGGTGAAAAGTTTCCCAGAAAAATCTGTCTTACAGTCATATTAATCTAAAATATTAATTAATTACAGTAATATGAATCTTTAAATTATTAAATCTTGACATAATCTGGATTCATTTTTGTATTACACTGGCTTAGGTTAAATAAATGATCTCCTACAAAATACAGTTGTGTGCAATCAAGTCCAATTGATTTGAGATATTAATAAAGCAATTTTGTATTTTATAATACAAATTTATTTTCATTTTCCATCTGTGAAAGAGAATGTATTCACAGCATGATATTGAATATATATTGGATTTTTGTCATTATATTTCTTCTCATAAATGCTATGCCCCACAACCCAGGAGGACAGTAAGGGCCAGTGTCCACTTCACTGAGGGCAAATTTTGCCCTTTACAATAATCTGAAGGACTGTGGGATACTGGATGTGAGATTTGAAAGCCTGTCACTTTGAAGCTGTCAGTTCTACACTGTCTCACAGTGCTTCAAATGATCAGGTCCCAGGTCTTATATTAGTCTAGGTTTATTTTCAGTAAAAGAGAAAAATATTTCCAGTGGTGGTACAATATTATAAATGGATCAGATAAAGAGAATGATCCCACATTCTGCATCTGGCAAACATGTGACTCCTGAAGTGCCTGTGAAGTTTCTTTTAAACCCCTCCGTACCCTGTGTGCAGGTTTGCTTATTGGTTTTAAATAGGGCACTTGGTCTTCTTACGTAGACTGCTAATTGGAGATTAGAGCATTTAGCCTTTTAGGCTGCTAGTTTAATTATGGTAATGTGTAAAATGTATCAGCAAAGCCTGTTTGTCTCTGCCGACTAAATTTGTTAACTTAAGTCGGGTTCCCAATAGGCTGCTCCGTGTCCAAGGCAAATTCCAACAGCAATGGCATTAGCTGTCTTGGCCCAAACCCCATGAAATGAATAAAAAATGGAAACCAGATTGGCTTTCGGTTCCTTAGAGCTAAGTGACCCCTGCCATTAACACTGGGAGACATGAATGAAGAACCATTCATTTGAGCTGTATTCTTGTGCATGAACAGCATGCTGCAGCCTCCAGGGCTGGCAACATGTCACCCTTTGTTACACTAAACCAACATGAAATAAAACTGGGAAGCCTGAAGTAAATACGGAATCCACGGAGGAGGTTTTCCTGTGCATGGTAAGACAGACGTGGGCTGAACTACTGGGCTGTGTGGCTGAAAAAGAGGAGGTCAAGAACTACTTTTTTTAGTTTTGGAGAAGTCAGGGTATGGAGGAATGTGGTGCTGAAATCAAGCAGGAACAAAAAAGTGAATTTAAGAGCCAGCTTGGGAAAGCAGGTGAGTAGAACATAGTGCTTATTAACTTTTTAAAGTTTGTGTTTCTAATGCTTATTTTGTGTGTTTGTTTCTCATTTCAGATTGCCTGTTTGGTTCCTGTTGACCAGTTTCAGTTGTACAAGAGGTTGAAGTTTGAACGAGGTGTGAACCTTTTTGTTTCTATTACCTTCTCTTTTGTCAGTGGAGGCAGCGCTGTTATATACTGGAGAGACAGAGCCTGTTGAGTGAGTTAAGGAAGAGACAGAGAAGATGTCTTTGCTTTGAAATAGTTTAAGAGCAGTCACTGCGTCTGACTGTGCTCCACAGACAAATTCAAAATTCTCTCAGTTTCGCAGAATCAAAAAAGCAGGATCTTACTGAATTATCAGACTTTTACTCAAGGTTGTGGGCAGCACTCTCAGATTGTGTGCCTGGGGCTCCATTGTTCTTCCGATAGCATGTTCATCTTGGGTCCTTGAGGTGGTTGTGCTGGTAGAACTTGTCAAGGTGCTAGAGGCTGGTACAGGCCAGGGCACACAGTCCTTTGACACATCCATAGGGATCTTCAGAGCTTCTGCGGGACTCATATTCTGAAGAGCAATGCGGATTCTTGCAAGCATCCCTGCAAAACAGCTTTGCTTATGTAGAAGCCTCATGTTTGTTCATCTAGTACAGTTTTTCTTCCCGAGGAATAGTAGGTCCCCTCATTCCTGAGTAATCTGTAAAGAAGTTTGAAACTGAAGGTCTCACTGAGGCCAAGCGTTCCTACGTGCAGAGGTCACCCTTCTGCATCAGGAGATGGTTCCTTGCCAAGGCTGAAGAAGAAACTTGCTAGTCAGAAAGATGAGATCCCGTTCCTGGTTTTAAAGACTGTCACCAGCTTGAAAGTCTCAGCTGGAAGGTGCAGCGTTTTTCAATGAACTCAGTGTGTGGTAGTGTGCAGAGTGGTGTGTCTGAGACACTGCCCCGACTCTGCCTGTTTTCAAACTTTCCTTGAAACACTGTATTTATGTTCTTGCTCTGCATGCCTGCTTAGATGCAGTGTATGCATTGAGAATGCGTAAGACAATGCAGAGGTCTATAAAAATTAGGCAAAGTAATGCACTTGAAAAGTTTGTCAGATAGAAGAATATGTAGGTTTTTACAGAATCTCATCTGACATGAGTCCTTGTGAATGACCACAAAGTACAAAAACTGCAAAATACTCAAATATGCCCCAGAGTTGATGGGCAAGTGCAGATTGTAACTATGATTTTCAGGCACTCAGGTCAAAAAAAAAAAAAAGGAAAAAAATCCCAAATCCTACTTTCATTTTTTATTTCTTTCTCCTGTTTTGCCACCTTATTGTTTATTCTTAATTCCTTAGGAAGTCTCTCCAGTTCATAAGCCTATCAGTGGCTTTTCTACAGTCATAGACAATGGAAATCAGAGCTTGTTAAATCACCATATTAAAGGGTTAAGAAAAAGAGACTTTCTTGCAATATATTAATCTGTTTTATGTAAAACCTTTTTTAACTGAAGACTCTGAAACTATTGGTATGTTCTCCTCTATAACTAGCCAAAGCTGAACTCATCATCTTTTGTCCAACCCACTGTTACATCTCTTTGTTTTACTTTTTACCGCCTCCCACGCAGAGAAGCCTGAAACTTGTCTATTTTTTAAATCCTCCTTTCCTTTTCTTTCTTGCCTAAGTCTGACAAATCCTCTTCCACCTCTGCTATCTCTCTTCATTATGATTCTAAGATCTGTCCTTGCTCCTTTATGATGAGTAAAACTGATGTCCAAGCAGCAGACTTAGACATAGCCCTTTTGCCTTGCCTTTCGGCCCCAGCAATAAATCCAGCTTACTGATGTCTGGGAACAACGATTCCTGCTAGCTAAAGCTCTGACCTGGACACCCAGCACTAATCCCAGCCCTAGCCAAGACCTTTTGCCTATCCTGGGTTTAGTGCTGTCCCCAAGGCTGACCTTTCTGCACTCATCAGTGGGACTTGGCTTATTAGCTTTTCCTGGCCTGGAGCTCCGTTCTCAGACCTGAACCTTGCCTGCCTACCCTGGTGTGACAGTCTTTTTCTGAAACTGGCAATAAACCTCACTGATGGCATCTGCTGGGGATGAATTCTGACCCAGAATCTGCCCAGAGACTCCTTCCCAATTTTCAAGTGATTGGTAGAGCTCTTCAGGACATTTTCCATTGTGAGATGAATTTTGAGGAAAATTTGGAAAACCCCAAGAAGGACTTACACATCCAACAGCTATTTCCTCCATCCCCTATCTGTGCTATCTATGTTAATAGAATATATTTCTTCCCAATTTCATTGTTTTCTTCTTTTAATGGACCAATAATATTGTGCGAAAACATAGTGAGAAGTAATTGGTATAGAATGGTGTATCTATATAGAATTGTTAAATTTAATAATAAATGCACCGACAATATGCTATTCTCTTGTGGGGTTTGTGTTCTTAGAATGCAAATGTGTTTTTAGAAACAAGCTTTTTTTGCATATCTGTAACTTCTCTGCAGCGTATTTTAGTAGAAGAAACAGGAATTGTTCTATGTCTGTTTAGGATGGGGTTGATGTAGTCAACAGAAGTAAAGAAAGAGAGGAATGGTAAGTGTTTAGGGCACATGCATTATGTTTGTTTGTGTGACAATTGCTCAGTAGGCTGAGTGGTAGATGAAGAGGCTCTCCATTTTATGCCTGACTCAAAAGTAGTCCATTTTAAATGGAGATTTCTGTGAAATACAGTCATAGACTTATTCTTTCAATGAGTACCTCTTCTGAGCCAGAAATTATTTTCTTCAGGGTGCTGCATTTCCCCTGTCTGCTACCCACATCTCACCTGCTTGCTCACATGTTTTATGAAAACTGGCCAGATCCCTGCCCGAAACTGGCACTGTTTGGGAAGGCTTTCCTCCTGAGAGTGGAGGGAGTTGTGGCTGAACTGGCTGCAGGGAAGCAGGGGACAGGCTCAGGAGAGAAATGGCCCTAAACGAGAGATGGAGCAACTTGCTAGAGCAAGATGATAGCCTCTTTCCTTTTTTTGGCTGAGCCTTTTTAGTTTTTTCTGGTTTCACTTGTATTCCATGGTAAACCGAACAGTATGAGACAGCATAGATTGCAAAACACCATCTGCAGGTTCTTTGTGAAATGGAGGAAGTGGGAGAGGAGAGAGTTTCATCTCATGCATTACATCTTGCTGCAACAAATCGGTAAAAAACAGGTTTACAGCCTAACTCCCCTCCTCCCAGTGATGTCAAAACCAGACATTCTGTCTTTCACCCAAAAACAGGATAGGGGAATTTAGGTTTCCAAAGCTGAGTTTTCAACAGAAAACATACAGAAACTATTGTGTGAAGGATTAAATGCAATAAACAAGTACTAGGCCACAGTCTTACCCAGTTCAGGGTTTCTTTTAAGAAACACCAAAGAAACCTAGAGAAATAAAGGTTTCTCAGTCAGGACATTACTTTTTAAAAGTACGTAAATATGAAAACTTACTTGTTTGGCTGTTGCTCTCTTCTCCCCACAAATGAAGCTGAGAACTAATTTGTTTTTGCTTTCATGCAGTAGAAAGCAAAATGTTTGTTTGTTTTGGAAGACAAAGAAAGCATGTGCAAGAGAGTAAGAGAAAAGAATGCAACTAGATCCATGAAATGGCTGAAGGTAGATGGTACAGGTGTTTTGCTGTCACTTCCTAAATTATAGGTGACAACCTTTGCATGGATATAGAAATTGTCTACATCTGTTAGAGCACTCTGACACAGACTTAGAAATTACCTGAAGTCAGAGCATTGTGTATCTGTGTCTCCTGAAGCCAGCAGAGAAGATGAACATCCATATGTGGTTTCAGCAAAATTTGCCAGAGAATATATATATGAGGTCCTTGTGCAGCTTTTTGTTTCAAGTGGGACAACTTATTTTATCTGCTGGAAGTACCTTGTAATGGCTTTTGCCATCTCACAGTCAGAATTTCCCCTGGCTTCTGAGACATCTCCTCTATCTATTTCTTTTCAGTGGTGGTCCCAGAGAGCTCCCAGGGAAGGAGGAGGGACAGGTAGCTCCTGCAGCCATGACAGCCCTTTTCTGGGGAGGCTCTGCAGGGTGCGGGTGTTGAGTGTTCAGCTGCGTCTCATGGAATTGAGTAGCAAATTAACAACAGTGAAAGTGTCCCAGCTGGGTTTCTGTTGCAAGCCCAAATACCTTGAATAAAGACTGGGAGGTGAGAAAGAGGATCAACACTTACAATTCTCTGCCATGTGGTGATGACTGTAACTCAGTGTCTCCACCCTGAATCTTGACTCCTGTAATAATCTGATACCAGACAAATAGTAATGATAAAATACATTGAATATTAGCTGCAGTTTGTAGATAGAGGAGAGTAAATAAGGCATGGAAAGTGACTTCACATGAAAATAATTACAGTCCTTCTGCTGTTTATATGGAAGTTACTGCATGGCTTGCACATGTGAAAGACATGGAATGGCCTAGTGTTACAAAAGGCACGTGCTTCTCAGCAAGTAGTAGTTAGGTCTGTATTTTGAACCTCCCTATAAAAAGGCAAGGAACACATTCTGTGTAGTGTATTTCTATTGTTGCAATGCTTTCAGTGCAACTGCTTAGCAGGGAACAAATGCAGACCTGCCTAAAGAAGAGAAGGCTCAAATGCCTGTGGGTGTGGGTGTGGAGTGCTTTGGCTCCCACACCCTTGTGCAGAACTGGGTGTTGTATACCTAGACACATGTCACTGGAACAAGAAAGGAACTGTATAAAGAGTTTTATTTCTCTCTGTGTTGTTTCAGAAGTCCACTTGGACCCCCAGAGAACATGGTGCCCTGCAGCCGACTGCCAAACAGTGTGCCACATTGCACCGAGCGAGTCCGGAGCACCGGGGCCG
The DNA here is from genome assembly GCA_013397755.1 of Cnemophilus loriae. Lineage (NCBI taxonomy): Eukaryota > Metazoa > Chordata > Aves > Passeriformes > Corvidae > Cnemophilus > Cnemophilus loriae. The sequence goes on along the minus strand of VZTF01002825.1, from coordinate 2,172,471 downwards.
GTGGAGTGCCCCGCTTGCCACCTGACCTTCTGCTCCTCTTGCAAGGAGCCGTGGCAGCCGCAGCACCTGTGCCAGGAAAACCAAACTACTCCAGTAGCAACCGAGCAGGGGTAAGATGGGAATCCATGACACCCATGCAGTCTTTTGGTTCTTTTCATCACAGGGCCTCACATCAGGTTCATGGAGAGACTTCCTTCTAGGTCTGCAGCTTCAGCTCTGAGACTGTCCATCTTTCCTGGTGTTTCCTAAATAAAATCCCAATGATAAATTTTATTTTGTAATACTTAATATTATTTGGGTACTTGTCAAGCTTGGGTTGCAACTGACACTTCTGAAACTTGAAGCCCTCCAGGACTCTAAATCTGCCTAAAGGCTTTGTTCACATGCTAGAATTATGACTTGTGCCCATACAAAAAATCCGATATACTAATATTGCAGGATCCAAATTTTCCTATACTGTGATTAAGAAATCATCCCTGCTTAATATTTATAGAATCTCTGCATAGAAAAACCTTAACTCCTACACAGAGTGCAAATTTCACTTGGTGTGAGAAGCCTGATTTATGCTCATTTTCCTTAAGGGCAAACAACCTACAGATCAGGTTGTAAAAGACATTAATCTACAGAAAGAGAGCGCTTTTGTGTTTAAATTATGTCATGTCTTTGTCTATCCATCTTTGTTTTCCGAATCAGATTATGTTGAGTCATGTGTTCAAAGTTTTCTATCATTTTTTTTCAAGAAATGGAAGACTTAAAACCTAGACCATTCTGCTTGCTAGAGACTCCATTGAATAGGAGTTGCCACAAAGCTCCTGCTATGATTTTTCTTCTCTAGATGTGATCTCTGGCTGTGTTGGAGTTTAAGCCTATTTTATTCAGACAAGGACAGTGCTATGAGTTGCATAATCCAGTCCTATTAAATGAATTGTGCGAGGTCTTCTTAACAAAGTCCTAAGTTTTAATGCTATAGGTGATTAATTGTGGGTGTAGTGAGTGTTGGTTTTATGTAGCATAAAAGAACAAGGCAGGGGATTTTCACTTTTATGTGATGTTAATAGTCTTACACCTAGTAGTGAGTATGCTTCAGTGTATTGTACTGAATATAAGAAGCTTCACACACTGAGTGCATTAGGACAACAACATTAGATGCTCTGGAAAATAAGCACAATACACATTAGGCAGTGGACCTGAATACCAACAATTATGTTCACATCTCACGTTAATGTTTCCTTACTTTTCTAGATTCCTTATTGGAGCAGAGACAGAGGCACCAATTAAGCAGTGTCCAGTTTGTCAAATTTATATTGAGCGAAACGAGGGCTGTGCTCAGATGATGTGCAAGAACTGCAAGCACACATTTTGCTGGTACTGTCTACAGAACTTGGATGTAAGTGCTGCAGAAAAAAATCAAGATAAAGAGTAACAGGGTTAGAGTCAGTCTGAGGCCCTGTGCAAGCTCTTCATTAATTCATTGCTGTCCTTTCGAATTTCTTTGCTCAATTCAGCTTCTGACTCAGAAAAAAAGTTTCTTTCTTTTCTTTCACTCAGTGCTTTTTTTTTATATCAATGTATTTTTTTTTCTTCCATAAAGGGTTATAGCCGTGTCTGTGGGTCCCATGTTAGTTCTTTGAGGGAAATGGGACTGACTGGTTGCTTTCTGGAGGTTTGTTCCAGCAATACCTTGCTCTGATTCCCTCTTCCAGTAGCTAAAAACAGTTTGGTTGAGAGTGAGGGAAATAAATGTCTTCCATCTGTTTCAACAGCAAGGGACACAAAAAATGATATGGTACTGGGTGAAGGGGGTTGTTCCGTGGTATGGTGCTTAAGGGCTTCCTGCTAGGGAGGACTAGGTCTCCTTTTCTGGTCTGTCTCTAGTGCTGTGTTTGCTGAAGAGAGTAGTTATTAGGATTGAGGATAAAAATGTTGGATCATGAACATGTATTGTGAAGTGCATGTTGCTAGTTATTTCTCAAAGGTTGCAAAGCAAAGTCTCAGCTTGTGTGGACTTCAAGTATCCTAGCAGAATGAAGAGTTGTGGAAGTAATGCATTTGTATATATGGCAGCTTGCCCTTTCGGCACAGTCATCAGTAACAACTGTGGGAGTGTGAAAAGGACTTTACCAGCACTTGAAATAAGGTGTTATGTGCTGCATGGCTTTTCTTGTCTTCTTTTTCATACTCCACAGGCAGCAAACAATGAGACTTCCTCATTCTTCCTCCTTTCTTTACTCAGCATGCTAAACAGGTTTCCCTTAGAGTTATGTCCCCTTTCTGTGTGGGTGAACGTGCTTTTTCAACACGAGTCTTAGGGCTTGCCTCAGAGTACATGCAGTACACCGTGATTGCTTAACACTGTGCTGAACCAGAAGAGTGTCAGATTCTTGCAGACTCTGCAAACCTGCCCTTATGGAGTTTTTGTCGGTTCGAAGGGAGAAAGAGAGAAAGAAACTGTAGTTGTGTGATTCAAATGTCATTTTTCTAAATGTATGGGGGTTCCAGGAGCTCCAGGCATAGATGAAGGTAATACCTGCAAAGCCAGAGCTGAAAGCTGAAAGGGGAAGCAGCATCAGGTTACAGCACGGTGGTTAAGGGAGCGTGATGCAGGGCATGAGTCACCTTCTGAAGAAAAAAAAGGGTAATTTAATAAGTGTTAATGGTAAAAGAGAAATGAAACAAGATTTTTGTACTTCTTATATTTTCCTGTTAAGTCTAAGAAGAAAAACACTGTGAAGTGTAGGTACAGCAGGAGAACAGAAGGTCGAATACTTCTGGAAGATGATCCCTCACATTGCTAGTTTCCAGAAATGCCTGTTGTTTTCAGTCCCCTTTATCATCACCAAATTACTTACCAGCTGCTTGTGCAATAGGGGAAACTCATGTGCTTATGCTTTTTAAAAAAAGGGGAGGAAAGATGCTGTACGATAGCTCAGGTACCAAACATACGCCAGTTTCTGAAACTGTGAGAAGTTTTTCTAGGTAATTATTTAGAAGACAGGTGAACTTGTCTACTGGCAGCTGGCAGTTTTGAAGCAGTGCCAGGAAGGTTGTGTTTCCCCTCTGGTCTTGAACCTCTCCCTGCGGTTCTGTAACCTGCTCTTACAGCTTCTCCTTTTGTTTTTCAGAACGATATCTTCTTACGACATTACGACAGAGGCCCTTGCAGAAACAAGCTGGGCCATTCGCGGGCTTCAGTGATGTGGAACAGAACACAGGTGTGTTCCTAGTCAGCTGGGCTGAGCTCTCATGCATGCATGAAGCAAAGAGATTTTACCCTTCAGAGAAGGACCAAGATGATTCTTTTCATGTTTTCATCTTTTCTTTTTTGTGACCTATGCTACGTTTATGCATGCATATGTGTATTTTACTTTCCATGCTATCTAAATAGATATTTTCAATCACCCTGTCTTTCAGGTTGTGGGCATCCTCGTTGGACTAGGTATCATAGCATTGGTGACGTCTCCCTTGCTGCTCGTGGCATCTCCGTGCATCATCTGTTGCATTTGCAAATCTTGCCGGAGCAAAAAGAAAAAACACAGCCTGCCGACAACCTAAAACTCTGTGTCTTTTTGAGTCTCCATCTGTACAGCATATGTATGTGAGAAAGCACAATGGTTGTGTTTTGGTGCCATACCTACCAAATAATGCTCCCTTTTTTTGCCAGTTCTTGGGATAAGTGCCTATTCTTTACAGGCTACTCTATCACTAACAAGTCCTAGTGGGGGAAGAGTCTAGATTATTGTGCAGGACATATAGTGTAGGTTTTTGCTTCCTGAAGAGGAAAAGAGGACACAATTCAGTAGTTCATACCGCAAATATAATCTACCTTTCAAGACTGATAGAACATTCCCGTTTTCCATCAGCTGCACATGACTTGATTCTGCCACGTTACTCTGTCTTTGCAGATCCAGTCATTACTGTCATGCTTGCTGTTGGTTCTTGGTGACAGTAAGATTTCTCAGAAAGTTTTGGGTCTTTTGTAAAAAAGGGAGAGGGAAAAGCCTCATTAGGTTCTTCTGTCTGCTAGCTTGTGTCCCGTTAACGGTAACAAACCATTAAGAAAATATGTTTAGTAGTTTCCCATCAACTGGCTGCCATAGCATTTCTTTCAGCATTGAAATCCATTTGATTTTTACCATTGATCTCAACTACAGAAGTAAAAAAGCAACAAAACTGTTTCTATGATAGGGCTCTCTTTTGAGAGACTGGACTACCTTGAGAAAGCTGCTATTTTCTTCAGATCAAACATGACATATCTACCATGAAATATTAGGAATATGCATATTTCCCTACCATTGGGCATGCCTTTTTACAGTACCATGAGTGTAGCAAACTCACAGTGAAGGTAATTCCTTAAGAAAGACTGTGATACAGTTCCCATTTGTGCAGAGTGTTGGGATCCTGGCTGTGTGTGTACAGAGTGGCGGCATGGGCACAGATATACCGAGTACATATGAGCAATGTGTTTTCTAGGCAGTCAGTATATTTTTTTCAACAGTTTACATGGGGTGGCAGCAAGAACCCTGTTAAAAAGTTATTGAAACCAGGCTAAGCCAAGCCTTTCTTTAAAACCTTATGGACCTGCTGAAGTGAATACTTGAAAAATGCTGTGTTAATGTGAGCTCTGTCCATTGGTGGGTATTTCTTTTGTCCCGCTCAAGGTTAACAAACTCTGTTACTGACATTTTTCAGTTACTCTAAATCTGGAAGGCAGTCATTTAATAAGTGCTTCATTTTAATTTGGTGCCTCTCCACCAAACCAATTCGGACCCTGGTATCAGTTACACCTGTATAAGTTCACTGAAAGCTCACTGAAGACCTGGAGCTACTCCAGGCTCACTCAGGAGCGGCTGAGATCAGACTCTGCTCCCTGGAGTTTATTTCCTTAATGGATGGTGCTCCTCACAACCGTGGCCAGTGGCACTTTTGTTCTGGACACCCTTCTGTGCATTTTATATCCGTGGGAACGGATACAAGTTTGCACTATATAATTGGTTGTAATTCCAAACCCCTTTCCATGGGGGCTGCGAGGTTTGAAGGAGACGCTCAGCCCGAGCATGGTGTCAGGCCCGCGCTCTGCCCTACTGCCCCGCTCCCAGCACACAGCGCGGGTCACCCGGAGAGTGCTGCTAGGGTGTCTGTGTGTGGTGTTTGGCCGAGCCTCAGGAACTAACTTTGCCTTCTTGGCAGCTGTAAATGTGACCTTTTTTCTGTTTAACTTCGCTCTCTGGTTACTGTAACAGAAGTGGTAGGTGTTCTTCTTTTGAGAGAGTGTAGTCTGTTGAGCAGACTAGCAAGGACAGAGGCCTTAAACGATACTGTCTGTTTTACTTTTTAATTGATTTCATTTATAAATACTGTCTGACTTTGCTACCAGTCATGGCTGGAGGGCAGGCAGTGCTCGCCAGTGTGAAAGGCTGTATTTATTCTTCATCCTCAGCTTTGAAGGGAAGCAGAAAGGTAGTCAGTACATTCTAAACACAGAGTGCAATGCAGGCAACTGCCATTTATAATAAATAAAGAATGTTTTCTGTATGTGTTTTCTTGAAGAGCACTAATGATAGTGCTTTGGGGTACTCGTGACAGATTAAAGTGTCCAGCCCTTGGCTTTGCACTATTTTTCTACCTACATTTTTATGGCACTACTGTCATTTCCATTTTATTTATGAACTTGACGTTGCAAGTCTTAGTTTAATGAAGCCTCAAGGACAAAGATGTAGGAGCTGTACAGTCTCTTTAACCATAACCAGCATTGCAATGTACCAATATACTTTGCATGTTAAAATTTGAGGGTTTTTCATGTTTTGTGATCTTACCCATGACCAATGCATCCTTTGCTAGTCTGGTTTCTTTCCTTGTCCTTTCCCTCTTTCTGTTGGCCTGTTTTTTCTAAAATGCCTATTGGAATGAAGGTGTCAGATCTTTTTTTCATTAATACTATTTTGTTAATGAAACTGTCAGGTTCTTCGCTCTGTTAAAGAAATGCAACTGAAGGCAGCTCTCTTGCACCGGTTTAGATGCCTGGTGGGGGTACCAAAACTGGTATAAATTAATAATGCAGGAGTTAACACAGCCTGGAAGTCTCAGTGCGAGTCCAGGCATCTAAGAAATCTGGATGTGGATTGGTAGCCCAGACTTTGCTGGAGGTCTTTACACAGAAACTGGATAAGGAGAGCATAAGCTACAGGCACCACTTCCTTTGGCTGTGTAGGTGCAAATGGACCAAGAAAGAAGCTCTAGACATCTTCAGAGCTTAAAATTAAAGCTTTACAACAATGATTTTCTTTGAAAGTCCGTGTCCAGTGACCCACGTATCCTGGCTTTTCATTGCATGGGAATACTTGAGCATATGCATTAAGTAGACCCTGGCCTGGCCAAGTCGAGCAGTACTGGCGCTGAAGTGCTGGGAGCAGTAAAGCCCTGTTGCTTTGTTTTCCAGAAGGCAGCTATTTTGCACCAACTGGCTATGCTCACAGAGTTTCCAGAGAAACATTTTAGCAGGAATCCTTTTACAGTGTTGGCTTTTGCTTTTGTGTTGCTTTGGGGATGTTTTTTTTAACTTTATAAGAAACATTAAAGTCACTTTACAAAAGATTTATTGAAAGCACGACAAATAATACTAGTAGTAATTAGGGAGAAAGAAAAAAAACAGGACTCTGACTACATGTGACTCTTCTTAATCAAGGTATCTGTAAATCCACCCTCCTGAACTCCGTGTGACATAGTTGGTGCATGTTACTACCAGGCTTTGCTGCTTTTCTCTCTTTCTGCCCCTGTGGCAGGTGGCTGGCATGGGGGCAGCAGCCAGGGTAGAGCTCAGGGCTGTGGCAGTGCAGGTACCACACAGGAGCACATTGCCCACCCTGGACTCATCACCAGTTTTTTCTTGGGCTTTTAACCAGTGAGAGGCATCTTCGGGGTTTTAGGCCTTTAATGTTACATTGAGAGCATTCACAGACGTCTCTCTTGGAGAACAGAAGTGGAAAGTACTCCATTCCTTCTGAACCAGGAGCATTCAGGCCCTATGAAAATTGGGCTCTAGGTGTTTAAAGGTCAGTTCCTAAACTCAAGAGAGCAGTGATAGAAATCTGGATTTGTACTGCATCTGGCCACAAATCTCCATGGCCACATATTACCATGTGTCATTTCCCATCAGTCACTGGGTCTGTGTCAAATACAGCCGAAGATCCCATTCAGCATTCCATGTCCTTATGTTAAAATGAGCATGATGATACCTGCTCCCAAATCCATCTCTTAATAAAAAGAAGATATTTGTCATGCTACAACATAAGTGCATCTCTGCAGTATTTATTCCAGAACTACGGTAGGTGTTCAGTGCTTCCCTCCAGTAAGTGATGGTTTATTTTTGGTGCATGGGGTTACTCACCCCAAAGAAAGGCGCGAGGGGTAACAGTAATGAATGTTTCTCAGTGCTTTAGTGATGCTAAATGCTATGTCTTGTTGTCTGACCAGTAACACAGCATGAAGTCCAAAGATAAGTTTAAAATGTACACAAATTTTACTTAAATGAACTAAGAGAAAAGGGATATTGCCTCCATATTTGCATGAAGAAATAAATACAAGTGGACAGAAACACCTGCATTTACACAATGGGACAATAAAATGAACTTTTGGCCGCTTCATTTTTTGGTACCACAATGGGTGGTTGTGCTGTAGTGCCTGCCGCTTTAAAAGTTTGATACCTGTTTTGCACTGTAATCTCCTTCTCCCAGTCATTCTTTCTCAAACTAATTCCTTTTATGATCTTATTTTTCATCCTGTATGAAATACAGACCAAAGAGTCTTAGAGCATAGTTAGTAGGTTTCTTTGTATGAGGATAAAAATCTTCCAACTATTTTCTCCCAGGTTTTAAAAAGAAATTTGATGCTGAGATACCTGACCAAAGGTACCAGATTTGGCTTGTTTAGAAAAACTGATTGAGACTTAAGAAGTTCTCTTGTAAGACCTAGATAAGGACTGCTTTGTTAGAGCTCATAGGTAAGGGAGCCCTACAGCTTTTGAGCTTCACGGAAGAGATGCTTCTATTGTTAAGCAGACTCCTTTGGAAATGTGCTGGGGAAAAAAAAAATTAAAAATCTACATCCTCTATACATATTTTTATTATATAAATCAAAAAGACTTGTCTTGTATAGATTCGTAATTTAGGGATTCAAACCCTCTAGAGGCTTTCTAGGGTATACTTACCCAGGAGGATAATCTTATAAATATGCTGAAGCAGTTGAACAGTGTGCTAGTTATAAAACAGTTGTCAGACATCTCTTACCCATGAGTGTGTAGGATGAGATCATAATTTACATGGCTAGAAATAAAGATGGGAAAATTTACCTTTCCTGGAACAGCAAGAGTTGGTTCTTCTGCAGTCTGCTGGAAGGTGAACTTACTGCTAAGACTCTGGAGAACTTCGGTCTCATTTTCATTTGTCCTCTAGTTGTAAAGTAATGAAATGAGAGCTGAATGGTGTTGCTGAACAGGAAGCCCAAAGGTCTGTCTTGTGTCATGACACTCAAGTTTCTCATACCCAATGTGGTTTTACAATTTATTATTCTAATTTATGCAATGCAAATATAATTTATAATTAGCAGTTATAAAATATTAAAGATGAAGTATCATTGCCTTTATCATATGATAGATTTATTTTAATTGTGTTCATACTGGAAGGCTTTTCTCTTCTGCTTCCCGTGGAGAAGGTCATGGTGTGCCTGGCAAGGTAAATTCCTATGATCTGGTGCAGCCCACAGTAAATGTTTCCTACTATTTTGTAGTTATATCAGAGGGTTTTTTATGATCCATCAAGTTAGTTCTTTGAATTGAGCAAAGCTCTGTTGTTAGGAAAGGTAATTGCCTAGCAATGAATTTTACTCATTATCACAATCTGAGCTATAAAAGATGATACTGGTTGACAAGGTCCACCAGCTATTTGGAGGACAAATCCTCATTATTCTCCCTTCCTCCCAAGAGACTTTCTCTTTTCTTGGATGAAAATTAAGGATGTCAGTAATTTTCTTGTGCCTTCTGGATGTCCAGACAGAAGCTGCAGCTTCTGGTGGCCACGTGCTGGGAGATCCCAGACAGGGTGAATGTGCGATGCTGCAGCACATGTGCAGTGAGTTGCTTAAATTTCAAGAAGGTGCCTGAGCTTTACGGCTTTCTGGGGCCCATGCAGTGGATGTGGTGCACAAGGGACTCATCCAGGTGAGGCTTCAAGTGCCGCCAGCTCTATGGCATGTATCAGGCTGGGCCGTCTCACCGTGTGCGAGCGTATCCTGGAGTTACATTAGAGGCCCTATCTCAAGCTGGCCCTTTCCAAAGTTATCCACCCATCTTCAAAACTCCCCGGAACCCAGAGCAAATCTCTGTTCCTTTCATTTTCCAAGTCTCTTGCTACTGGCCTGGTCCAGTTTCACAGAGGCTTCAGTTCACATGAGCTATTTGGAGCTCAGCTGGTCTAAGCATTCGCTTTCCGTAATGAGCAAGGCTTGGGAATGAAGAGAAGCAGAACTGTTCCGTACCACGCTGGCACTGGCATCATAGGCACCAAGGGTCACTGTGTGAAGAGCTTTTAACTGCCCCAGCATTGCTTATTTCTGAAGAAAGCCTGTGTTTCAAATGTGTATAGATGGAAGTGTCCGAGTCGGACGCTGGGTGTGTTTGTGTGTGTGGTGTGAGCCAGCAGCAGCCACGGACCCCTGTCCTGCCCCTTGCCGATTTTACATTCTGCTTATCTATTTTTTGGGGTTTTATTTTAATTTCCTCCAGCTAATACACTTTCTTCACCACTTTTCTCCCGGTGAAGGGCAAAAGGGTTTGATCTTTGTAAGATTTGTTAAAATATTTTTGTGTTTATAAGAAGAAAGCTGACGTATAAAGAAATAAGTGCTTTTGTAATTTTTTTTTGTGGTATGTTTCAGCATTTAAGTGTTTTACAGATGCAGGTTTTTGCACTCTCTCTGCATATATTCATAAAATTATATTTATTTTCTGTCTTTATGGTTTACTTTGGGTTTTTTTTTTCTTCTGATGTTATAAAATGCGATATACGCAACATTAAAAAAATTAATGTAAAGACATTATCTCATTTTGTTGTAATCTTCAACTGCCTTTAAAAAGATAACATAGAAAATTTATGGAAAGAATTGGCATTATTAGCACTGTGCCCCAACCAGCTGAGCTAATCTCAGGGTTGGAATACATCAGATGTGCTTAATGGAAATTTTGAGGATAAAACAAGGTAAAAGAGGTGGGATCAAGAGTCCTGACTCTCACTTACTTTCTCAAGAATAATTGACATTAAAATCCTGTTAAAGAGTGCGGGGCAGGCTCTGGAACATCCCTGGGAGCTGCTGCAGTGGCGTGCCGACAGCGATGGTGTTTGCTCTCTGTAGGTGGGATGCAGGATTACTAAAGATCTGCTCGCCTGCAAAGTCTGGTGGAGACTGTGGCTTGGGAGGTACCAGGAGCACCTGGAGGAGCTGGAGCTACCCCAGGCAGTGGATGTGGGATGTGTGGCAGCCTGCACAAAGCAAAGTCTGCTGCTTCAGAGCCCGCTTTTTCTTCACTTTCTCTCTCAGCCCTGCCTGTCCTTGCAGCAGAACGGGGCCTCCTGCTCTGAGTTGCCAAAAGACCTGATGGAAGGCTGCATCCTGCCGTGCAATTTCAGACATCCATGCTCCTTAGTTTCCTCACACACCCACATCCTGCAGTGCTTACGAGAGACAATCACAGCTGTGGTTTTGAGCATCACACACGAAGGCGATGTTTACTGTTAAATATTTCTAGCTTAGCTACAATTAGTCAGCATCTGAAGGCAGGATTTTCCAACTGGGTGACACATCCTTGAAAACCCTGCATGTCATCTGTGGGGCTTTTCACCTCAATACATTATCTGAAAGGTCTTGATTTGCCTCTGAGAACGTGTTTTCAGGATGAAGGTTGAGGAGAATACTATTGTCACTTACAGCTCAAAATTTTGGTCATGCATGTGCATTTTTTTCCCCCACCAAGTTGCTTAGAGTAAATTCAGCACTGATATTATTCCACTTAAACACAGTAATTTTTTTTTTTTTTTTAATATGTGTGTGTGTGTATTTGTGTGTGTGTGTGTGTGTGTGTGTGTGTTCGAGGCTCTGGTCTTGTGCAACAAAGCAGGAGCAACTTACCAGTCCACACATTAACATGGGTGATGACTTGCAGCAGACTGAAGGTTTCCAGCACAGCACTTTTCCTTCACAGGATCTTGCTGATTACTGAGGAACCAGCTTTCCAATGGGAATGTGTCCATTCTGCCAGACTTGTGGTGGACACTAGCTGCTGGCAGCCAGTGTGCCTGGTACCCTGCCAGCCTACCAGCTGCCAGTGGTGGGAAAACTGCCCAGCTTCCCACCTGGTAGGCGAGTGAACTGCCAGCTCCTCACCTGGCAACTTTGAAGAAAAACACCAGCAAATCTATTCCAAGAAAAAGATACACATTTCTGAATTTCCAATATTTAAAATTCCGAATCAGACTAGTCTAAGCAACCCAAACATCTTCTGGCCAGTTTTGGAAAATAAAAAAAAAGGTCAATGGATTCAAATTTGATTTGATCCCAGCTTCAAAATGCAATTTCCCCTCCCAGCTCCTGCACTTGTCAGGAAGACTAGTTTTCTTGAAAAACCTTTTATTTCAGAGTCATTTGTAACCAAACCCCTTGATTTTAAACTCTTCATGTTTTTTTGAGATTACATGAGATGTCATTTACCTTCCTAACCTCCGTGTGTGCACATCCATCCACTCACTCACACCCACAACCCCTTCTACACTACCCACAGTCTGATTCATCCTTGTTTGACAAACACAACCCACATCACCCTCTTAAAACACCTCTCCTGGTCTCCCATTTTTGCTCTGGGGTGACCCTGTGGGTGGTGCTGCCCATCCCATCATCATTCTGTCACACTTCTCCGTGGGGCCTATGACTCCTCCTGGGAATGTTTCTTCCTCTCTAGGCAGCAATGGCCTGCCTTTCAGAAAAACTGCCCTTGCAAGTACCTTTTCCAATGTCCTTTTATCCTGGTTCCTGCATGGCAGTTCCTTTCTCTTTCAAGCTCTGCAGCTTTTCTGGTCTGAAAACTTAGTTTTTGGAAACCAGAAATCGTGGAAAATTAGGACAAAAAGGCTTGTTTTTATTACAGAACTTTGTATGGATATCCCATAATTTAAAACAAAACAAAACAAAACAATCTCAAAACCCAAAGCAACCCACAACAAAAATAAAACCAACATCCCATACCACCCACAAAATCATACTTCTCAGAGGAAACACTTTCTACTTGGTACCGTGGGTTACTTCTTGCATGGGACGTCTCATGCTGAGCTTCTCAGCCCAGAGAACACCTTGTTAACACTTATGCAGTGAGCCATGTCTGCAGCCACTGCCATGCTGAGCCTCACAGGTGTCCAGCAGGCAAAATCAAGGCTTCAAATCTGTACTGTGATGCTCAGTATAAAAAAACTAAATCCTTTCTTGTCATTCGTTTCCCTAATCTGAGCTCTAGCTGGGCTAGCAAGCAGTGCACCTAGCAATAGCTGCACTTTAAAATTCAGCAGGGATGCTGGAATAACTGTGTCAAAGCTTTTAAGCAAGTCTTGTGTCCAAATCTGCTTGAAGATGAGCTCGTGTTTTATCCAAAAGGGGATAATTGCAGGATCTCTGATTTCTTGAAATGGGGTTTATAAAAAGCGCCTACAGAAGGGTGAAGCCTCTGAGCAAGAGCACCCCACATCTTTTTCCTTAGTAGTATCATGTAGCAAAGAAATGAAAAATCCTTCCTGATGGTGACCCCTTATTAGCATAATCCATTGTAAAGCACAGTTGGTAGTTTCACAGTCTCACCTTCTTGAGATCCATGCCAGTGTCAAGAGGTCAGACTTTGAGAAACCTGTAGGACTGGCCAATTAGTAGGTAATTGTGGTTTCCTGGGTCTTGGCTAAAAAATTTCTGTTTAAGCCCAGGTGTGCACAGATGCCTGTGGTAGTGTGTATGGCTCCCAGTTGTGAGAGGTAAGAAACTTCTGCTGCTTCCAGCAGCTCCTGCTCCTCCTGGGCACCACAGCTAGGTGGAGAAACTGCTCTGGGAGCTGTTGGATTGCCCCATGTGAGTGTGTCTGAACATCCTGTTGCTTAGTTGGGTTGCCCAGAGGAGCTGTGGGTACCCTGTGCCTGGAAGCGTTCAAGACTGGGCTGGATAAGACTTTGAGCAGCCTGGTCTACTGGAAGATGACCCTGCCCATGGCAAGGGGTTGGAACTAGATGATCTTAAGGACCCTTACAACCCTAACCATTTTGTGGAATGGGGTTCTGCGAGTCAGGCCCTAGGAAAAGGACTCCACGGATGCCCTGTGAAAGCGCCCATGAGCAGCGCTCTAGATATTAAAGGAGGTAGTTCAGGACCTTCAGCCTCGCTCAGCTGAAAGTCTCTTGAGAAAGCTTTGAGTTTTTTTTTAACTGTACCTTCTCCCATTTGGAGATTTTTCCTCCTGGTCTCCCTGAGAGTCCCAGTCAGAGCAGACAGTGAGATATGCAAGGGGAAAGACCAAGGGATTGATATCTGACTCCCTGGGATACTGAGGCCTGACTAAACTCCGTTGTTCTGCCCTCAGCTCTGCCAGGAGAGGGGAATTAATCTGTTTTCTACTACGCTGTGCTGGGTTTTGCTGACCTATACTTTGCCCATTTAGCTGTTGCCTGGAAGGGACAGTGTTCCTGATGATCTTTCAGATGGAGAAGCCTTGTGGCATGCCTGCTACCAAAGTCAGCTGACGTGAGCAGTGTCGTAGTGCCAGTGGCACTAAGTGAGGTAGTGTCATTTTAAAAACATAATCAGAATGGAAAGGAAACTTCTAGCTTTGCTGAGGCTATGACTAAAAACAGCTAAAATGTGACATGCCCTGGGGCCTCCAGCCTGTGTCATCACAAGGTTCAATAGGGAGCAGTTTGTGGCTCCTCAGGGGCAATGGGTTCAAAGTGGTAACAGGGATGTTCTGGGCTGTAGCCAGACCTGAGTCCCTCTTGGCTGGGTGAGGAAGTGCAGCAGGGCCTCCTATATCTGTGGTGGTCCAGAAACCAGAAGAATGCTTGTGGTAGTGGTGGGTTGGCTGGGTTTTACACTAATTTCTACTACCACCTCTGAGCTATGTTGTCTTCACATCACCCCACATCATCCCGATATGTGGTCTAGGGTTCTTGGCTGCAGGAGAACTCTGGTAGGCAGAGTGGAGGGCTTGGGGTGGCTGTAAGAAAACTTTCCTCTTCTCTCTTCCACCAAGCGTATAACATTTGGTATGGTGATATATGTGTTTAATCAAAGGCTTCAGGCTGTATTGCATGTAGCTTTTGGAGGAAAAGACACTTCACTAGTTAGATAGAGGTTAAAGTTTAGCTGGTAAATACGACCCTCTTACTAATTCTATTCATGAAGATGAGTGAACTCCCGTAATGTCACGTCCCTCATACAGACTGTGATGCTTGTGGGTTTTCTTTCTGCCTGTTCCCTCCAGATAAGTGGCACAGCTGTTCATGCTGTTATGTGATTATCTGAATTGGCAGCCAGTACAGCCACTCCAGAGGATCTCTCTGCCTGAGCACTGTGAGAGGTGGTAAATGTGTCTCCTTCACAGGGCTGTGCTGCTGCCCAGAGCTCAGCTGGGACCTGTTCATCACTTGTATGGAGCTTGGACAGGGTCCTACCACAGTGAGATGAAGGAAGAGTTTTGTCATGAATTTGGTCCTTTCACCTCTCTTCTCCACGTGAAAGTCAACTTCTTTCAACAAAGACCTAATCCCATCTTAGATGAGACAGTAAAGCTATCAGTGTGCTTAAGGTGAGACCAGTTTATAGAGGAAACACAAGGGGCATGGGCATGGTTGTAGAAGCTTTTCCCAGTGTCCTGAATCCCAGCTTGGGACCTGAACAGGGCATATGAAAGATGCTTCATAGGAGCTTGGAAGAGGAGGCAGGCTTGGGGACCCAGGGGGAAACCTGACTGCTGCTGCCCCAGTGTCTCTCCTGCCTTCCAGGGCTCTGCTCACATTTGCTTTCTGGCAGCTCCTGGTATGGCAAGACCCTTCCTCTGAGCCCCTCCAAATCCTTCTGGAAATGAATATTGCAGAGAATAAACAAGCCTGACTGCAGAGAGAGAAAAACCCTTTCAAAGTAGGGAAAGGCAAATGCCTGTGTAGGAGAACAAATCATGGGAGTAATGTGTAAGACTACATTATTTTTGTTAATTTTTGTAAGATGACTTGGTTCAGCTGCCAGAACTGAGGCATATGGGATCAATGAAAATAATTCAAAGAAGAGAGCATGTATGTAAGCAACAGGGGGTAACTCAGCAAAAATCAAGCATGTACTTCTTGGTTAATTAAAAACAACCCCC
The DNA here is from genome assembly GCA_013397755.1 of Cnemophilus loriae. NCBI lineage: Eukaryota > Metazoa > Chordata > Aves > Passeriformes > Corvidae > Cnemophilus > Cnemophilus loriae. The sequence goes on along the minus strand of VZTF01002825.1, from coordinate 2,157,041 downwards.
TAATTCTAAGCTTCTGGTGGTTCATAGTCCCTCTAAGGATTTTGGTCACTCTTCCCAGCTGCGGCTTGGGTTTCGACAGTTCCAGGCCTGGGCTTGTGGTTGTGCTTAGTGTTACATGTGCGTGTGTGTCCCACTGCTGCCATACGGTCTGTGCCAAGTTTGTGCCCAGACAAACACAGTTTGTTTATATTTTGTGGGATGTCAGCTCTGCAGGAGACAAGCCCTGTATGGCAGTGGGCACAGAAACTGGCGGGATTGCATGCCTGCCTCCCTCCAGCAGCCTCATCTGTTGCTGGCACCACCCAAGGGAATGGAGGGTGGTACCCCATTCCCTTCCTAAGCACCTCGTGTCTCCTGATCCTGCATCTGTGTATCTCGGGAGTTGCTGAGGCACGGTGAGATCCAGCCTTCTAGTTAAAATCAAGGGGAGACTGCTGGTAGTTTTTCTAAGTGAACAGTAAACACCTTCACTCCTGAGTGACCCTGGAGCCTGTGCAGGCTGAGATGGGGGCTGTTACAGCTGTACCTACAGGGGCTTTTCTGGCACAGGCTGTGATGGTGGCCTACAGGGAAGCGTGTGCCCCTGCCACACATACCCTGGCAGGGAGGTGTGTGTGCAGTTCACTTCTTCTCCCCCAGGCTGATCTGTACAGGAGGAGCAAAGTACTCAGTGATCCTGCTTACACTCCTCTGGGAGGGCGAGTCCCTCTCAGACCCAGGGTTTGGTGTCAGTCCATGTCTGCAACTGTCATTAAGCTGAGGTCACGCTGGAAGGATAAGCACCAGTGACAGCCAGGATTGCTTATGGCCTCGGGAGTGGAGGTGTTATTATAAGCCCCATTACTCGTATGTTATCATTATACTATCATAAAATTTTATAGAATTGCCATTATCGATAACTATATATTTATTTGCAAATGGTGATCTTGGAGCACCTGAAGTGGCCAGTTTCTTCCCAAATGTGATTATGCTCTAGTGCATGTGAGACTAAAATACATGGCAGCTGTCTGAGGCCTGGAGAAGCCTAAGGGTGGTAAGGCACTGGGGCTATGTAGGACATTGCTTTGCTGGGGGAGGATGGAGTTACTTTGCTCTTTGCAAATCATGTGTCACCATCATCCTTGTCCCCCCTAGCCCTGGCTCATTCTTTGAAATGACAGTGATTTTGGCTGAAGATGTGCCCTCTGCCACTTGTTATGGGATTTTGCACATCTGAAGCTTCCTGTAAAGCTGGAACTGATGTGGGCCTGCTTGAGTTGCTGCTGAGCTGCAGCATTCCCATGGCCTGGCAGGACAGAGGAAGAAGAGACTGCTTTATACTCTGTGGACTGCGTCAAGCAAAGTATAATAGCTTCCTCCCCAAGATTTGTTTTAAAAAATGGATGCTAATGTACTAAAAGCAAAGATGCCATTTATTTTTAAACAGGGTTTAACTAGAAGCCATTTGCACTGTTTTATGCTGTATCATTTGTGTTTCACTTATATCTTTGGGAAAGCAGTGGGGGAAAGATGTGCAAGTCCAAGCTGGGAAAGAGAGAAGAAAAAGAAAAACCAAATACCACCTCAGATGTAGGATTCTGCCGTTTACTCTTGTGGTACCCACAATAAATCCATGGGCTCCATTCAGTGCATCTCTGGGCTAAGCTGGTAATATTGAGAGTCAGATGCCCTGAGGTAAAACCCAGCTCACCACCCTCCTTGCATCCCTGAGGAGCACAGGACAGGTGATGTGTGAGAGAGGGGCAGCAGCAGCACAGGACCAGCGACTGCTCACCAGCAACTTTGTGCGGATGAGAAAGTGAATGTGGGAGGGGAGAAGGAGAGCAAGAGGGAAACAGTGATGAGTGTCAGAGACATTTGTCTTGGACTTTAAAGGTGTTTCCTTGTCCATCGTAGCCACTATCGGAATGTTACTGCAGGTTGTGCTACATCATCCCTGTTCCTGGGAAGCAATGGAGCTGCCAGAAAAGCTGGGGAGAGGCATCGATTGCTGGCTGTGCTCCTTGCTCTGAATCTCCTGCCTGTGTCATGGCACGGAAACAGCTTGTAAATGAGGGATTACATGGGTGAACAGGCAAAACAGGGGCCAAGAAACAAAAAGCAGGTTACGAGAATTGTCTGACTCAAAGGCAAAAAAACAATATGGGATTCTTGCCAGCTGATTTCATGAAGTGATTTAACTGTTTTTCTTTTATTGTTACTTTAATGTTGCCCAGTCTGCTGGGAAATACTTCATGTGGGCACACTGTCAGACTTTAAGCTCCTGGAGGAATCAGAAGTGATTCTGGATGTTAGAGGTGGGTGTTGAGTGTCTGCAAGTTGGGTTTCTCATAGTGGTAGCTCAGGGAGTGGCACATGGATGGACACTCCAGCATGTGTTACCCCATGGAGACCTGCATTGTTGCCGAGCTGGGTGTTGGGGTAGGCTCCACAGGGCATAAGAAAGGTGCAGCTACCCACAGAGGGGGGCCATGTGGGGACCATTCTGCCCTGCTGTCACAGGATGTCACGTGAGGTCACGCCTTTTGCCTAGTGGATCTGGCACTGGAGAGGGACAGAGTCCTGAGCTGACATCTTGGACACCAGTGCCTAGTCTTCTTCTCCTTCTCCGACATCTTCGGGGGAAGTTTTCAAGCCCGTATTGGGGCTTCAGGTGGGCATATCTTCCTTGACTTGACCCTGCAGATGGGGCTCTGCTGCATAAGACTTGTAGGCACCTGACTTGAGCATCCTTGAGCAATCATGGGAGGCTGTGTAAATGTCCTTGTCCCTCCCTGTTGTCCTCCTCCACTTCCCCCCAAGATCTTCCTTGTGTGGCCTCAAGGGAGGGTGAAGCTGAAACACTGGGCAGAGCCACATTCCTGCTCCAGAAAGTAAGATACTCTTTCTCAGAGGTGCAGATCCACCATGGTCATGCACTCGGCCACAGCTGGGCCAAGTCTGGGGGCTAGCAGTCAGAACAAGGGTCTTGGATGGGTTGCAGAGGAAATTGAATCATGCCTCTGTGTGGGCTTGCTGACTGAATAATGGGGCACCTCATGGCTTCTGATTCAGCAAGTGCCAACTCCCCACAACTGGGAAGAGAGGAGCAGGAGGGGATGGGACCATGAAAGCTGCCCGATGGTATCCATCTCTCTGTTCTCTGACCTCTGGCAAGGGTGGGAATAGAAATGAAATAAACCAGTGAGATTTGGCCCTGCACAGATTCATTCACAGCAATTTTCCCCTTTGCAGCAGTTGGAAGATTAAATACTGATTTGCAGCACAGCTGAGTGTAAGTTCTGCTCCCCTGCCTGGCTGTGCTGCAGTGGTTGACTCTTTGGAAATAAGAAAAAATTCAGCCAGGGGAAGTAGGTTATGTTCTCCAAATGCCGTAACATCTGACACATCCAAACAAGGTTTGTGTTGCTGGGGTGATGCAACTTCCCATTAACTGGGATAAGGGTTTTACCATGGATTGCTGTGCACTTCAGCTGTGATGTGTGAGGCTCTGTGGGAGCAAAACAGAGTTGCTTTTCATGGCCGTTAAAGGATGTCTCCAAAATACCTCGGACACTTCTCTGTATGGAAAATTTCACTATTACTTGCAGAAACAGAGCCTTTACAAGTCTGGAAACAACCTGGCTTTCTTCTGTGTACTGCAGGGCTTTCTAGGGACTTTTCTTTGCTGCTCTTCCCCTTTCTGCAGGTGTGACCCAAGGCAATGGCAAGGGGTAGGGTTAAGGGAAGTCACTGATGTTCTTGCCCCTCTGCCAGGCAGCTGCCCTCCCCACAGGACAAAGCAGGGGACTAATCCAGAGGTTTCAGCCGGGTACCATTTTGGAGCCAAAGCTGCACAAATGCTCTGGAACTGCAGAAGCAGCCACTGCGGCAAGGGCTGGGGAGTGACCTTCGCAGAGGGTGGTAAATACAGCCGATGATGATAGCCAGTACTTTGCCTTTTAGAAAATTAATATCTATTTATTTCTGGATGGGCACCAGGAAATAGAATTATACTTTTCCTGCTAAAGCCTTTATTTTCTTCTTACAGGCTCTGAAGGGTCTGAAAATGCCAAGGATTCCCTTCTGCTTCTTGTGAGGTTTCCCTGGGACTGCTGTTGGGTTGGATAGAAAGCTGGTGAGGCTGAAAGTTGGCTGCTGCCAGTGAATATCAGTGGGGTAGGGCTGCAGCAGGTTGGATTAAATGCTAGGAAAAAGAGAGAGAGGGTGAAATTGCAGCCTCTGAGTGAAATGGGGCTCTCTGAACAGAATCATCTGAAAATGCCTGAGTGAGGGGTACAGCAGCAGACTAGCTGGGTCTGGGTAAGACATCAAAGGTCAGAGAGTGTTTTGAAGGAGCAGCTTTAGCAGAGAGGAGGAAAGCAGCCTTAATAAGGAAGGAGAAACACACAAAGACTGTATGAAAGAGCTCCCTATTTTCACTTCACTTTACTATATTTTTTCCCCTGGTCTTTAGAAACCCAGTGCAGTGAAGGAAGGAACCTGAGCAGTGTTAGCAAAGAAGAGAGAAGGAAGTCAGTTTCGCTGACCAAGTTTGTGCCGCTTTAAGATACAAAGCACAGGTCTGCCAAAATGATCTCTGACTCTTTCAGGTTGTTGTCAGCACTGGCAGCTCTCACACATGCACCCCCTGCCATGGGACTGGGACTCTAGCTCAGGGGTGCTGAACCTCCCAGCTCACACCCCAACCCCACCGAGGTGTGTCCTGGCTGCAGAAGGTTGCTGGGGCAGGTCCTGGCTCCTGCATCAGGCATCTGTGGCAGAGCAGACTGCAGAGGAGAGACGAGATAAGGGATTCCTTGAGGTGTGGGCTACTCTGGAATAAGTGTCAGGGCTTGGGTGCTGGGGAGAGGAGAGGATAGAAAAGGGGGATTATGTGCACATGATGCTAAATGCATTGGATATCAAAGGGGAATTGTAACTGGAGCTTTGGCTGCCTGTCAGATCTCATCCCTCCTCTGGTAAGAGGTGCTCATCATCTCCCCTTCTGCCAGTAAGGGGTTGAAAGTTGATTGTTACAGACATGAGACTGGGGGAATAACTGATTTGTGTGTTTCTCTTTAGCTTCTGTGGCTGATTCAGGAGTGGTTCAAGGCTGATACTAGCAGGTTTGGGGCCCCCCAGGAAGAGGCAGGCAGCTTGCAGAAGTAAATATAGGGGATATGTGTTTTATATTGTGTGGCATGGACATGAACACTGTGCTGCTGTAGACAAAGGATTCACCTTAATCCTGTCCTGTCATCTTCACCTAAAGAACGAGCTTAAAAATGGAGTGTGACAGATGATGTACCCCAGTGCAACCTCCTCAGCTTCCCTCGAGCAGCACTTGAAGGCCCTCAAAATAATCTCTCAAGGCAGCCACTGGTTGTCATTGCTTTCAGAGGCTTACAAAGGGTGCACAGTTTGAGAAGCTGCACAGCTGGGTACCTCTGTGTGGGAAATAAAGCTGGGGAAAGCAAACCTGTGAGCAGCATCCTTGCTCCTAGTTCTTGTGCCACAGAAGAGTGTGAGCCCATTGTCATACATTTTAAAGATTCTATTCTATCTTGCTCTTTCTACCCCCAGATAGGAGACACCAGTGTGTTGACAAAGGCAGGATATATGAGTGACCCTCCTGCTCCCTGAGAAGAGCTGTCATGGGATATGGTGTGGGGAAGTGCACAGTGCATGGTCAGGTGGGTGACCGAAGTTGTCCATGGCCTCTGAGTGAATACTGAAAAGAGAATGTAGCAAATCCAATGGGTTATCCCAGTTATGCTCTCTCCTCTGGCCTTCTGCTCCATCAGGAAGCTGAGGAGGGCATCTCTGTAGGTCTGTCAGGACAGAGGGGTGAGCTGGGGCAGCTGGAGGCAATTCTGTCATGCAGATCAGTACAGTCATGTACAAAGTTGGCTCTAATAGAAAATAAAGCAAAAGAGAGGCTGGTGAAAGAAACAGAGACCTTAGAGCTGAAGAAGTGAGTGTGTGTGGGAACACCCTGGAAAAGCTGTTCCAAAGTATCGCTGGGCGAAAACAGCTCCACCAGAGGGGAAGAGACAGAGATAGTGGAGGGGATGGAAGGCCCAGGACAGATGTCTGGTAACTGAGGAAGGTTTTCAGAAAGCACAGCGCAGAGCACTCTGCTGACACCAAGTGCCTGTGACCCCTGCTGTTGTAAGCACAGCTTGAGAAAGCATCTACTAAAGAAACCAGGGGCCAGTGGAGGAAAGATGCTCTGAGGAGGCATTTCTTGCTGGAGGTCCTGTTTTGGGATGGACTGGAGATGCAGCTGGCTGAAGGCTTTTCCAGCAGATCCCTCTCTCCACCTGGATGTACAGCATTCACTGCTGGGAAAGCAAGAAGTGATGTGAGGCAGGCGTGATAAAAAGAGGATAAAGAGAATTTGGAAATAGGAATATCCCTCCAGTTTCTTGGAAAGGTAATGCTTGTCTGCATTGTGAAACTTGTGAGGTTTTGGGCTCTATCTGTGATCTTTGTGTGTTAACGATGCTGTTGGATTTGTAAAGTTGCTGGACTGCAACGGGCAGCAAGCTGTATCCCGAGGGACAGGTGCCCCGGGTAAAAGGGATTAATACCCCTGGGCAAAGTGAGTTCCCAGCCCCCAGAAGCCGCCTCTGCCCGCAGGCGAGAGGAAGCTGGGGTCACTCAGGTGGGAGATGCCCATCGAGTTGCCAAGTACAGTTTCTTGCTGCCATCTAGTGACGTTCAGGGGTACCGAAAAATGTCAGAAAATGCTTGGTTCTAGTGCCGGGCTCCGAGCGGAGTCGCTGAACTGGCAAAGACAAACGGCAGGGAAAAAAAAAAATCTTCAAATACCGTGGTGTTTGGATTCTGTATCTCCTGCAAAGCAACCGTGGGAAACTCCGGCATGCCAAGACAGGTTTTGGTGGGTTATTAGTCATGAAACAGATTCGTTATTGAATAAGGCTTTTTCCTGAATTTGAGACAAAATTAAAGCTTTTTTCCTCCGTAGCGTTGTGGCTCCAGGTTGGAGCAGGTTTGCTTTGCCTGGCTGTGCTCATTCCTTGTAACCGTGCCCTGGCGATGCCCCTGACAGGGCAAGGAGCCCCCGAGATAAACTTTGCTGATGAATCTGGAGTGATCTCAGTAAAAAGGGGGAAAATACATTTATTTTTGTATTTTCAAATGCTTCAGGCTCACCTAATAATGATGGATCACGACTCATAATATTTTTTTCCCATGGAGAATTGTAAGGCAGACCTAGAAAAGCAGACAAATAGGGCATTAATGGATTGTTTTTATGGTTTATTGGGATCACATAAATCTTGACCCTCCCAGCTCTAGAAAATTAATAGGATTGCAAGTAATCTTAACTTCTAACTGGGCTTTCTTGAGCTTACAGGTGAAAATCTGTGCATTTTCTACAAAAATTAAAGAAGCTTCTATAAATTCTGATTAGGCTGAGATGTCACTGTAAAACTTGTGAGTCCTTTTTCTGCTTCTGTAATAAAACCATGATGAAGATAATATTTTTACCTTGGAAACATTTTTAGAAAGCCTCCTGGAGCTTTTTTGTGTGTGCTGCTGCTGTGGCCCATTCATCCCAGTATAATATGTTATGGGTACTCAAACCTTTCTCCTGTATCTCTAAATACTCTTGGCAAGAACCACCTTTGCATCCTGTTATCACCTAGCAGGCTTCTTCCCTCTACCTCCAAACAGCATCTTGCAAGAGCTGTGGTGGAAACAGCATATTACACAATGACTTTTCCTTGTATCCCCTTTTTCTGTGCCTTCCTCCCAGCCTGAAGCTTTGCAGAGAGACCCACTACGAGATCTTTAGCTGCTGAAAGCAGGATGCCTAGAAATACTGCAGGTATCCCATTACCGTTCCTTCAGTCCTTTTCGTTCCCTGGCATCTCAGGGAGTCGTGGTACCAATGGTGATAAATCATTGCTGCTGCTGGTGTCTTTGGGGGCAGCCGTAGTAATTACTTGGAGTGACCCTTGCTTTCAGCCATCAGAAAAAACCTTGCCATCATCCCAGAAGAGCTTAAATCCTTGATAAGATGCAAACTGCTGGCACCAAGGGCAGTGCATGTAGCCAAACAGGAATATAATACTCAAACTACTGCTCTCCAACCTGTGCGTTTTTAAAACAAGGTCAATGATCTCTTGTTAAAAAGAGAACAAATATGTAATGGCCTTAAAAATGTGGTGACTGTTTATCCATCAGTAATGTTTTAAAGACTGTTACAAGGGAATTAGAAATGAGAGTCCCCTTCATTGGAGTAAGGGGGTTTGTTTGGACACAGGAAGGTGATGTGTGTGTGACCCAGGGGAGCTGGCAGTGCACTCAGGTGGGGATGTGAGAGGTGAATTGGGGCTGCTGGTGGGTCAGACAGCTCCATGAAGGCATGGTGGTGAAGTACTTCCCTGCTCTGAAGGTGAATCTATCTTTGCCATGATAGGTTTGCTATACTTTTTGATCATTGGGGAGGTACAAAATTGGACAGAGGTAAAGTCAAAAAACTCCTGGAGGAGTGCAGATGAGACTAAGGTGGTGAAAGGCACACAAAAAGCAGAGCAGTGACTTTCACAAGGTGAGACGCGTGCCGTTTCCGCGCCTGCCACACGCAGACAGGCCAAACTTTATCTTTCCTGGCATGTACCATGGCACTGCATGACTAATAAGGTCCATCTGAGTTTGATGAGCCCCTGTTTTGCCCCAGTTTATTCCCAGTAGAAGCATGAGAGATGTACCTGTAAGCTTTTGGGCTTGTGGCTGAGGAGGCTGCAGCGTGGGAGCAGCAGAGTTGCTGCTGGGCACAGGCAGCCCCTGATGGCCACTGCAACCTTCCTTTGCTGCTCCCATCAGGAAGGCAGCTTGGTGAAACATCTGGGCACACCACATCTGGGCTTTAATTTCGGAGCAGGGTAGAACTTCGGGTGCTACAGGATAGGTGTGTCCTCTGCAGCAGTGGAGATGTCATTGGTCACACTTTATGACCAAGAGTCACTACTCAGGAAGGATTTTGCACTTTGTCTTGTCCCAGTGAGACCATCTGGAGGAATTTAGCCCACAAATACCAAACCCTGGGCATGTAGCATCCAACAGGTTTAATAATGGCAAGCCATGAGTGGAAAAGACTGTCATGGAGCATTATATGCTGCATGTCCAGACTAGAAACCAGACCCAATTTATAACTAGAAGTGTTACTCTTGGAACAGTTTTCCTGGGCCGTATGGTCAAATCTCCATCATTTTAAGTTGCCAAATCAAGATGCAATGTCTTTCCCAAAATCATGGTGTAACAAAGCCACAAGTAATCGGGAAAGCATAGCAAGAGCAGCAGCATATACTCCGAACTTATTAGATGATAGTTCATAAGACTCTTTTGTTGGTGATATCAAATCCTAATGTTTGCAATATCTTCCTTGCAAAGGATTCAGTTGCCTTACATTTCCAGAGCTGTCCTATGTTACTTTTTACCTTTTACTAGAATAAGCATAGGGGAGCGGAATCTAGCAGAGATCACACTCAAGTTTTTGCCATCTATCCTCTCTTTCCCCCAATATATCTGAGGATGCAAAAATGACCAGCTGGTTTCAATGAAACAAATCAGAAGCTGACTCCAGTGAAGTAACTTTTGAGGCAGAGGAAAAAGAGAATTATTATATTATGTACAAAGTCCCATTCACAGCCTTTCCTCATTCTAGGAACCATGCATACGGCAAACATTCAGATCAACTTCACAGCCAGCTGCATCAGAGGACCAAAACTGGGACCTCAAAACTCCTTGTAAAATTAATTAAAAACATCTGAGAAAGTGCTTTGCTTTACTTGCATGGCAGGCAGAAAACTGCATGTCTTTTAGAGTTTGGATAAACACGTGTAATGACAAGGGTAAACTATAATCCTCTGATATTGTTTGAATTAAATAGATGGATTAAAAAAAAATTGGCCTGGCTTTGTTTTGAAAGGATGCCAGAAGATATAAGTCGGTCAAGAAACCTAAGTGAGATTGCTGAAGGTTTTGTATCAAACCTAAAGCCTCCAGGCTGAGTGTTGAATGCTAAGGCAGGAAAAATCACAGGCTTAAAGTTTCAGCCAGTCATCTCTTATCAGTCATTTGGGCTGGAACTCCTCAAGCAGAGAGTTTGATTTAAAAGTATGTAATTTTTTGTTGTGCTCAGCCACAGGGGTTTAACTGAGGGCAGCCTTCTGCAGAGGAGGAGATATGCAATGGCCTCTAGCGGTGGATATGTGCAGAAATAAAACAGATGTGATCACCTTGGTTTTTAATATTGTGATCTATTCATTCCCAGCTGGAGCATTTCTGGGGTGAGAAGAGCAGCTGGAGCATCAGACACTGCATCCACAGATTTCCTTTTCTGTTTGACTTGGTGGCAAGAGACTGTCTTTCATCTCTTCACTGGGTCATGATGCCTTGCAGATGCTTTAAAAAATCAATGCTTCTATCTGGGCAATAATGTTTTATGAAAACCTCTTCACTGAGGTTTTCTGGATCTGAAGTCATGCTTGTTTTCATACAAATGAGAATGATTTTGGCCTTTTCTTCCAGTGCCCTTGAGGTAGAAAGTAATGGTGGTTTGCCATCAAGTTTGGCCAGTAGTTCTTTTGGTAGGTAACGAGAGGCAAATTCCTGGCACAGTAATCCTAATGAGTCCTACTCATCTCATCAGCTCAAGTCCCTGCTTTCTGTCCCAAGAGAGCTGCACTTCTGGGTTCTGTCAGACAATGTCTGAACTGGGTAATTGAAAAAGGAGCTGGCCTTGCCCAGGGAAATTTTTGGCAAGCCCAGATTTTAACCACGTGTGGGTTAAAAATGTTTTGGGATTTAGCATTTGCTTAGGTAACTCGTAGAGTCAGAGATTGTGCATTTCTAGAACCTCCTTCAAGCTGTGTGTGCTTGCAGAAGCAGCTGGGGCACTGCTGTAGGTGGCCAGAGTGCCAATGTCCATGGTCCTGGCTCTTCAGCAGCTGTGGTGGCAGAGGAGGTGGCGGTGGTGCAACAGCTGGGTGAGTGGAAGTGCCAGGTCTGGGTCCAGAGCAAAAATTCTTCTTTCAGCTGTGGTGCTGTTCAGCTGTGCCTTGTAGGATCTGGAAAACCCAGAGGTAGCCCTGAGTACTGTAGATTTGATCTGCAATAGGGATTTGGCCCAAATTCACCAGAGGCTTGTTGTATTGATTTATTTAGGTTTGTCTGTGCCCTACTCAGAATGGCTTTCTCAGAGTTTGATTTGATGTCTGCAGGATCTACCCAAGCAGGCAGCTGGTTGATAAAATGTCTGCATTCCAAGACTCCCTGTTTTGCTGAGTTAGTAACAGCCCTCTAAAACACATTCTCATTGAAACCTTATTTTACTTTTTCCTATTATAGCCAAGTATTGTGTGTATTATTATTAAATCTGTAAATATTCACTGTGAATTAAGCTTACTTAATTTATTACTAAGATGCTTGTTAAATGTTGCCTTCAATTACATCTTGACACACATGGGCGCTTCTTTGGTTTAAAAGTGTTTTGAAGGTAAGTTTTGCTTTTAACTGATGCCCAGCTGAATGATAGTCCCGAGAAGTTCCAGCTGCTCTGTACCTGTTGCAGCGGACATTGTCACAGTTCTGGTCTCCGGCTGGAACGAAACCTCCTCGGTGAAACCAGCCTTCCCTTGTTCTCTGTATTCTGACCCAGCAGTCTTGGCTGCCATGATGCTCAATGGACATTTAGTCTCTCTGTTCAGCATAGCTGAATTTGACTGTAGTCATCTATTCAGGACAAAAAGAGTCTCACCACAGCCTTCACTGATGTTGATTTCTTCAGCTCAAGATGCCTACAGCAGAGACGCCTGTGTTTAGTCAGACTAATCCCATTCCTGTTGTTTTACCTGATTTTTCCCCTCCCTAATGTGGTACTGCAGGACATCTGTTTCTTGTCTTCAGTATGTGAAACAGATTTCCTTGGATAAAACCCTTTTAATTCTTAAACTGTTTCCACTTCTTCTCTCAGTTCTCTCTCCTCTGAATAAATTGGCATAGTTCAAACTAATTTTTCTCCTAAAGTAATCCCTTTTAGACCCGATTGTTCCTGTGGCTCTCTAAATATTTTACTCTTAGTCCTTATCTTCCTTGCAGTGTGATGCCCAAAACTGGAGACCGTACTCGAGCTGAGGCCTTACTCAGCACCCTGAGCAGAAGGAACAAATTGCTATGTATAGGAGCAGCAAATTTTCTTTCCATTTCCTCTGCAGCTTTCTAATATTGGTCTTTTTAGACCAGTTTCTGTTTTGCAGAAAACTATCAGTGCTCTGGCATACGTTCATTCCTCAGTACTCCGAAGCTTCAGTATATCTGGCTTTTGTGTGCGTTAACCCTGTCCATCCCTCTGTTCTGCCAGTTCCTGGGAGTGCAGGCTAACTCACACTCCAGGAACAATGCTGAAGTGTGTAAAGCCTGTATATGCTGGAGGAACAGGCTGAAGTAGCCTGGTCCTTCTGCTGCTGCTTCCCTCCCAGCCAGATCATACCCAGGCTTTCTGGCACCTCATCCCTTACAAAATCTTCTTAGTTTAAAGTCTGGAGCAGCCTGGGACCAAGTCCGTCTTAGAAATATTTGTCCATCTGCACTGTTATAATCACTAGTGGAGATTCTTTAACAGGAGAGGGCAGCTACTGAGGGCATTTTCTGGGTTTTTTGTAGTCTTTTGAGTGGTTTCTTTTTTTTTAATTATTTTTTCACCTTCATTTTATTTCTATGTAACCTCAGTCAGTGATCCCTCAGGAGTAATTTATTCTCCTGCCTTTTCAAAATCTTCAAAGTTAGACTTTTGTTTCGTAGGGGTTAGAACAATTTTTGTGGGACACTTATAGAATTTTTCATTGGCTGATATAATTTATTTATCTGCAGAATATGTATTTCCTGATATTTGTAAACTGAATATTGGTAGAATTAAGAACTTTTAAAGGAATCCAGGGTTTGGTTTTACTGTAACCTGATGAATTTCTTCCACTGGATGCAGTGAAAGAGAAATATCTCGGTGAGACACCTTGGTGCATAAAAACCAGAGCATCACTTCCAACTTCCCTGTTAATCCAAGCTCAGATTTTAAAATATTGAAAATATCAGAGCAGTGTCTATTTTAAAATCTGACTCTGCAAGGGAGGAATGGATGGAGATAAACCAGAGTTAGAAAGAAAATTGAGTGAAAGCAACCACGAAACAACAGAATCACTGTTCTGGGGAAAGAAAGGAGAGAAAGGAGCAGAAAAAGAGTAGTGAACTTCAAAAAGCAGACGTCAGCAAGCCTGGGAAACAGGTAAATGTGTGTCTTCTGGGAAGATAATCCTAAAGATAAATGAACTGTCAGTTACTGAAACTGCTGCTAACAAAAGCAGAATGGTAAGCTATCCCGATGTGAAAGAAAGAGGAAACTGAGCAGGAGAGCAGCATCCAACCTCACCAGGAGCCAAGACCTAGAAATCAAAGGGACTTATGTGATAGGTGGAAATGGGGACTTGTAACTGACAGTGACTGCAACAGAGCGGCATGAAACTGCTGGGGTGTAATCTGAAAAAATCACATGTGAAGCCAATTAGGGGAAAAAAAAAATCTAAAGTGCTGCCTTTCTATAAATAGGCAGAGGAAAATACACATCTTTAATTTAATGAGAAGAAGTACAAATAGCAGATGAGGCATAAGAGCTGGGAAATCCAACATTTCCTTCGCTTTATTTGCACAACCCCGTTGGCGGCAGGCAGAGTGGTGTGGCATGGCTGCACAGCGAAGTTGGGAAAGCACGGGCTGCACACTGAATGTAAAAATTAGAAAACTCTTATGTACAAAGTGACTCCTGCCACGTTTATGATCTGTTTTATGGCTCTTATCACTAGGCATTTTCAAGGAGTGAGAGCACATTTCCTCCATCTCCTGCAGGAAGGAGCTCATTATTCCTTATTAATTAGGTCTTCAGTCACTAATCTGTTATGTACCTTTCCAGCAACTGTTTACAGATAAGTGTTGTAGGATCTAATTGATGGAGGATAATTAGCTCCTCCCTAATTAGAGTGAAGTGTGCTTCTTTTCACTCTGTGGATGATCGCTTATGAATGAAAGGCCACAAATGGAAAGCTCAAGATGTGCAATGTGTCAGGAACTAATTTGCTTAAACTATTTCTGAAAGCTTATTCAATTAATACCCAAATAGTAGGCTTATACACGACTTTGTGCAACTGACTTCAGTTGTAGGCAGGCATGTGGTTGCCACAGAGTTGAGCATTAATGTCACACTCAGTCACCATATGATTCGCAGGCACCAGGAGCAGCAGGTCTGCAAGCATCAGCATGGAGGATACAGCATGTGGAAATAAAGAAAAACCTTCTGGAAGTTTTATCTGCAGCTTCATCATCTCACATCATTGTCTCAGCTCTGAAAACGAATGAGCCAAGTGGTTGATAAATTTTGGGGTATCCTTTCGGGTTTTTGTTTTGTTTTGTTTTGTTTTGCTTTGTTTTGTTTTGTTTTTGTTTTGGTTTTGTTTTTGTTGTTGGGTTTTTTTTTTTGTTTTTTTTAAATGGCTAGCCTGTGAAACTTGCAGAGATGTCTTATTGCCAATGAACAGATATTCAGTGTCCTTTGGAAACCAGATGCTTATATCCCATTTGGCACCAAAATGGCTCACTGTTTTCCAAGAAGCTTCTCTAAAAAGACTCTAGATTATTCTTTCTGTAACACAGCTATGGGTTATTGTCATAATTGGTCTCTTTTACAACAGTTTTACTTCTCCCCAAAATGTGACTGCTTTTGCCTGTGACTGCCTACACTATCCTGGCTGCAAAAAGAAAACTGGAGACTGGCTGATGAACACTGTGAAATACAGGTGCTGAGGCTTGGAGTATGTGCTGATGTATCAGAAAACGTGTAAGAGAAGATGTGGAATTTATATAATTAAAATGTGGATAATTTATAATGTTTGGTGTTTGACGTAAGCCTACTGCTTAAGAGCCCACTATAGTTAATAGAAAGTCTTTCCTTGAGTTTCCTTGTATTTTAGCTGAGATGAAACAGCTAGAAATACCACGGGAGAGTAAGTAGGCCTTCTTTCCTAGTTATGAAGAAGTCTTGAAATGTGTGCCTTAAGGATTTGAAGCCCTGGAAAGCAACAAGACAAATCCCATAAACTTTTTCTCCCCAAGAGGTTTAAATCAGTTTAATGATTTGGGAAGTTATGTTCTGCTGCATTGCTGCCAATCTAACATATTGAGTGAGACAGAAGCTGGGAGTCAGAGGGGACACGGATGAGGTTAGGATTACCTGCAAATTTCTAATGTTCCCTGAGACTGGAGAATTGCTTCAGTTCCCTGGAAGCCTAATACTGTTAATCAGCGAAGAAAGATTTCACTGTTTCATTACTTGCTGCAGCTGAAACTCAAGGAAATTACTTGGGTCTCATTATCAGATAAAGTTAAGATTCCAGTATAAAAGAAAATTCTTTTTCACACTCAGGTCGAGAGTAATTTATTTTTTGTGGCTCAGATTTTAAAAATAGAGAGCCAGCACAGGAGAATATGATAGAACCGCACAAAATCTGGACACCGCAGATCTGCTTTGATACAATAACAGTTTCCAGCCTCTCTTTTATCTTCATAACCATTCCTAGGAATGGTGGGAAGAGATTAGAATGGCAAACTGAGCAGTGCATCAGTCCACTGTGAGGCACTTGCCCCAGTCTATTATTTTGTGGAGCCTGGAGCTGTGAAAGGGGCTGTTGCCATCACTGGGACCGGGTGCTGGCCAGTGTACCTTGGAGATTAAATAATGCTCAGGGGGCAGAGTGTAACCTTGCAAATCCGTGTAGGGAAGCAGGACCAGCGTCCGGTCTGATCCTCAATTTCTCCTTGAGGGGAGTGACCCTACAGGTCTTCCCTGGGGCAGGGTACCTCTCCTTGGCATCACTGGCACTATGCTTGGGCCTGGACCCTGGGCCCCCTCTGTTCTTTGTGCTGCCTGCTGCCACACTGAAAGGGATGCCTGGGAGAGCCTGCTCATGGCTGCTGGCATCCAGCCGGTCCTCAGGCACCCTCCTACCTTGCTTGAGGTGAGGCTGATAATAGATGTGTGCTCCCAGCAGAGGTCATGGGGGTCTGTGAATGGCTTTTGAGTGGGATTGGTGGTGTGTCTGTGTGTTTTAGCGCTGCAGAAACCAGGTCTGCGACACTGTAAATCCTAAGAAAACTCCTTGCTGTCAGACCCCTGGGGATTTTCTCCTGGGAAATCTTGCTGTAATGAAAGCCGAGCTTAAGGGCTTGGTTACGTCCTAGGCAATGGCCAGTTTCCAGAGGGGTTTGATGCCAAAGTTCAGATGTTTTTCTTTTCCTTAAAAAACACAGTGCTGACTAGCTCAGGCTAGTTACAAGATGTGAACTTACAGAAACAGGATATGCCAGCAGGGATGACAGCATGAATGTCCCTTCTCTCTCGTGTCATTAAAAAGAGATGCAGCTGCCAGCTCAGGTGCCTGAACTCAGAGCAGGACTGAAACAAAGGAGAAGCCCAGACGAGTTCTTGTTTTCCTTTTAAATAACTTGGTAAGTACTTGGCAAAACCTCTGTGAGTCTCAGTGGTGAAATGTAAAACCTTCCTGTCCCCTGGAGTCCCCAGCCACATCTGAACAAGGGTATGTGACTTTCTGAAGGGAGCTGATGTGCTAATTGGGAGGTGCTGTGACCTTCACCCTGCTGCTCTTTGCCAGTGTCCATCTTTTTCCCCCTCGAGCTGGGAGTGTGGAGAGCCTTGCTTTACAGCCCAGAGGAAGTCTGGAGTGTCAGTGCTGATTAAAAGGGGCAGAGCATGAAGTCTTTCTTGGCAGAAGTCTTGAGGGTCAGTGTAGCCCCAAGCCCAAAATCACCCAGTCTTTAAGCTAAAGAAAACTTTTTGGATGTGCATTATATTTGCTAGAGGACTTTTTTGCTTTCTCTTGTTCGGTGATCAAAATTGGTCTGCTTTTTCTACATCAGCTAAATATGACACAATGACCAAAGCCAAAAGTTAAAGTTACTCCATGGAGGAGAAAAGGCTGATGGAGAACTCAGTTGTCCCTGAAGTCAGATGGTACCTCCCATGTACAAGGTTGTGTTACCCTGAACTCATTAGCAGTCAAACACTAGAAGGCTGCCTCTTTTTTCAAAATCCCCATTTCCCATCACCCGCTCCCTAGCTCAAAAACTCCATTCTCCGCCTCTCCCATGGGCTGTGCACTGTGGCACACCAATGAAGGACCTTTGTCCTCCACCCGGATCAGCTTCTCTCCAACTCCCTCTGTCATCCTGGCTCTCTGAAACCAAGCTCAGCCCTACCATTTTTAACTGAGAGACCTTTGATTTCTAAGGCACCTTTATTTGCCTTGTTTTAGGAGGGTACGGTGCTCAGCTTTCCATTTCAGTCATCTATAGGGAGCTAGAATTAGCACTTTGCACAAAGCTGAAAGGAGAGTATCAGCTATGATAGTGATATGTGTCAGGTAACTCTTAGTTTTTGGGTAGCTAAGGTGAACATCTCTGGCTATAGAAGTTGTGTGTCCGCATTTGGATACATGGTTCATTTTTCAGCCTTCTTTTTTTTTGAGTGGGAAGGAGGCCTGAAATGTCAGCACACAGCTATGACTCCCCTTCAGAGAACATAACTCTTGCAGTCATGTACCTTCTGGCTTTTCAGCTGCAACATCACTGGCCTCTCCTAAGCTAAGGTCTCCCTTCTTTCGAACAGGGAGCAGAACAAGACTTCAAGAAACTGCAGTAAATTTCAATATCCGTGACTTTTCTCCAGCACTGTCGTGAGAACGGGGATTGCATCCTTTGCTGTGCTCCACAGGTTTCCCACCCTCTTGAGCCTGAGGACTGCTCACAGCATGCAGGGAAGCAGGATGAGCAGGCAGGCAAACCAGAATGAGCCAGTGCTGAGGACACCTATGAATGCTCCAGGAGACTTGTGCCTTCGACTCATTCTTGCCCCTTAAATATGACCTGGTGCACAAGTGAACAGCAACCCAAGGAAATGAACCACAAAAGCAGCTTTTGAGAGAGCAGGATACCTCTTCTCTAGCAGTAGCTTATAACCAGTTCCTCTCTGAGGCTTTCCTTTATGTATTTCTTTTCTGTACCTGAGGTGCAAATGAAAGGCAAACAATATGGGTCATGTGTGATGGTCTTGGGTAATGAACAGCTGGGAATAATTACCTGCTACCAGGAGGAAGGATGATGGATGGAGGCGAGGAGCAGCTGTGTGACATCTTCAGCTGGCTGCTGTGACAGGAGGGGAATCAGAAATGCCCGGAGAAATTGCTTAGAGGGGTTGTGGGGCTGAAGCAAAGCATTAGTGCTAGAAACAGGCTACAGCACCCTGCTGGGGAAACACTTTCAGGGACATTTCTTATTGTGAGACCCTTGTGCTTCTTTCCGGAAATTTTAATATTAGCCTTGGCTTCCATCAAGACATATATTTCCCTAATGGGCTGTGGGAAGCCTCCGCTCCACTCTTTTTAGCCTGGAACTGTGAGCTGAGGTGCTTCACTGCTTTTCCACGTAATATGAAGCAGGAGCAGAGAATGTTGAGGAGAAAGGGGCAGCCGGCTGAGGCCAGCCTGAGTGTTCACATGGGAACAAAAGTCCTTCAAAAGGATGGGATGCTGTGCCTGAGGAGGGAGGAATGAGCTGAGCCAGAAAGCCTCTGCTTTCTGGGATAGCAGAGCCAAAATCTCATGTCATGGGCTGTGTTGTATGGCTGGGACAGTTCCTGTAGACACCAGCTTCTCCCCATGGCTATTTCCTACATCTGGGGCTGGGAGATTGCTGTCACCAAAACGCATGAGAATCTCCTACAGAGCCAGGAGGCCAGTGAAGAGCCCAGGAAACTGTTCCCCTTAAATAGTTAAACGGCTGCCTCTCAACAAGCACAATGTCACATTGAATTTGAAACAGGGAACTTTTTATATTTTCCCCCCCGATTGTGCTGGCACCTGGCAGATGCCTGTTTACCACAGGCATCCATACACACAGCAATCAAAGGAAATCAGAGGCACGGATTAGCAACAGCTGCAAGTCATTAGTGGCAGCCATGGGAAAGCACAGCTCTGCACCCCGCTTCGAAATAACCAACGTGAGTATTCCAGAGCACAGGGGTTACCGCGGGGCACTCTGCGGGCACCAGGGACAGCAAACAATTGCCTCGCTTGTCTCTGGAGATGGCTTCTTCCCTCTCCCCAAGGCAGCAGTGTGTTATCAATGAATCAATCACACTTTATTGGCCCATTGAACATTAACTCTTTGGGAGGCTGATTTTTGCTGACTGGGAGTTGTCAGAGTTGGAGGATGGGGTCTCTACCTGTACAAAATTTCTAGTAATTCTTTATTTCCTTTGGGCTGACTGCTGGCATCTTTGGCAGTGTCTCAACACAAGTGAGGACTTGGGATCTCCTAGAGTTAATGCTCATTTTACAGGATGTTTTATTAGGGTGAATGTGAAGCAAAAGCTGACCAAAAGCCTTATTTATGTATCTGATTTCTTTATTCAATTCATTTTGAACCAGAATAGAGTCCAAATTTTATTTAAAAACTTAGTGTTGATTGAAATTTCCATTGCAGATTTAGGCAGCTTGGGTTTCTATTTTGATCAGTCCCCGGAAAAGCTGATTTTACTTCAAAGCATCTCTGACTCTTAGAGGAGCAGGAAGCTGGTGCCCTATTAATAGAGAGCAGAATCCAGCATCATTGAGGCGCGGCTGATTCCCCAGCAGTCCTGACATATTTGCCTGTATCTGTCCTCCTTTCTCTCTGGCTCAGCATGGCTTTCACCATCACAGGTGCAGTACCCAAGCTGTGTGTGTGGTCTTTGTGGTCCACAAGGAGAGCCTGCCTGCCTTGCCCCTGCCAGATGGGAACCCCATCCCTGCCTTGCACTTGGCCACTGCCATGAGCAGGTGGGAGCACGTGAAGGAGTTGACAGCAAGATGTACAAATGCTGATATCCAGTACTTCAAAATACCCCTTGAGCTTCTGCTTTTTCTCCAGCAGAGGGATAGGAGGAAAAGGAATGGAAGCAAGGAAAGTAGTCACAGAGACTAGAGAAACGGAAAGCTGGGGGGCCAGAAAAAGACCTTTCCAGAAAGGTAATGGTCAGCCTGACCCTTGTAGCCCCCGGGTTTCTTTCCAGCACCCAAACCTTCAGTTACTCTCAGCTTCCCACCTGCATCTCCCACCATGGACCTTATTTCTTCTCTTCAGTCCCAAGCCTCGCTAATTACCGAGATTTGGTCATACCCAGCTTTCTCTAAATCCCTTCCTCCTATGTTGTCTCTGCTGCAAAAGTTGAATTTGGTTTCCCCAGGGATAACAGCATTTACGTGGAGGCAAAAATGGGATTTAGCCTTGTCTTCCAAGGCCTATTAAGCTGGCTCTGCAAACAGTAAGGAACATGCAAACAGAACATTAAAGGCAGCAAAGGAAAGTATAACTTTAAAGTAAAAGAAAAGTGGATAGTCTCAAAAGACTAAGCATTGCAAGTACTCACATCTCCTAGTGCAAAGATGAAAGCAAGGAGAAAAGAGGATGAAGGAATGTTAATTCTGACACTCCCTCAGTCCTGCATCTGTTTCCATTTAAAAACTATTTAAGGATCACAAAAGTCTACAGAGAGCAAGACAGGTATTTGTAAAGGAGCTTCATTGCTACTAGCTGCAGAAAGTAGGGTGGCTTTCTCTGTGGTGCCTGAGGGAACTAGACCAGCTTTGGGAAATTCCTAGGTAAGTGCTTATTTTTAAAGGATTTACTGATTTTCTCGTAAGTTTGTGAAATGGTGGAAGAGTGCTTTCCTCATTCATACTTTTGCTAAAATGGTGAGTAAAGGAAGATGCACGTTTCTGAAAAACTATTTCTAGTTTTTTTTCCCAGTAGGAGACACTGTTTTCTGCATGTTTTTCTGTCCTATCTTCAGCTTAGGAGTTAGTGTTTTACTTGCTGAGTTACAAATCATGCTGGATTTTGTTTTGGTACTTTCAAGTAAGGCTGTGGTTCCTCCTCTGCTTCAGATCAATGTCGTCTCGCTGGCTGGTGTTCAAAGTACAGTGTGCTGTGCTCACCTGTGATGCTCAGGTGTTCTGGGCTCTTTGCAATTCGTTCTGCGCGTCCTTCTGTTCCACCTAGGTGTGCTAATCCAGATATTTGCTTGCTAATGTTCTCAGAACGGTGGATGATAACTTGTACCTACCTACACTGTGAAAGGGACTTTGTTGTCAAAACTGGCAAATAGTCATATAAATATTATACCGTCAGAGAAATTAACTTCCTATCTTCTTGATGTTCCTTTTTTTTCTCTCTCTTTTTTCTACCTATAACTGTCAAGTTCATGTTTAAAGGACCGTAGTCCATCTCTGAACTCTTAGTAGAATCAGTGCTGAGGTGCAAAGAAAATCTGAGGCAAGGTCAGCAAAATCGTGAGAGTGTTAGAAAATCTGTTTATGAAGTGAATCTAAAGAGGTTTGTGAATTTTAGTGAATCAGAAACAGACTGAGAGATAACTTGATCATTCCTTGTAAGTACCTATATTTGGAAGACGTAGACACCTTTTCCAGAACAATTTTTTCTGTGAAAGAGCTGCTGTCTAGTCCCTGCCAGTTCCCTGAGTTTGATCTTGGTAAGAGAGATGGTGTTGCAGGTATTTGAGTAGTGCAAATAGAGGAGCAGCTCAGCAGAGGAGAGCTTCACTTACAGCTTTAAAAGGAAAAAAAAAAAGATTAAAATATTCTTTTTATTTGGTTGTTTTTTTTTTTTTTTTTTGCAATAAGATTGTGTGTGGACTCAGAAACACTTCTTGGTACAAGGATCCCTCAATTTATCCCTGTCTTTGTGGATCTTCAGCAAAGAAGTGTTACTTTTCATGGGGTAGAGCGCTGTGATTCCTGTTGAGCCACAGCCTGCACAACGGCTGAGTGATGTCAAACTTCACTCTTGCTTGCTAGTAAGGGGTTTTCCCTGCTTGGGGAACCTGTTCTCCTGTTTGTTTAGCTCTTATTTTTCTGTGAAATGTCATCGTCAGCAGAGCTCTGGATAGGGGATCTAAACCCCCATGGATGGGGCTGGTTACATAATGTGCAAAGCCAGAATGATGTGTGGGGTCAAACGATGAAGACCTTAAGGCTCTGTTTGCTTTCCTTTGCAATATAGGAAACAAACTGCCTTTTCCAGACGTCAAAATGTTGAATTGCCTTTTCCAGGTGTGTCTCAACAATTGAATTTCCAGCCATCACAGAGCTGTGGGGTCTGACAGTGTCACCAGCCCTTCCGACTCTTTCTGATACACAGGCAGTGGTGTAGGCTCTTGGATGAATGTTTCAAAAGTTCAAAACCTGGGCTTTGTGGGCAATGTGCAACACCCTGGCATAGGTAGGAAAAAGTGGTCTGTCAGACCACTGTTGATACTTAAGACAGTGTCACATGGGAAATACGAATCCTATGTTAAAGACCTTAATTTCCAAGAGTCAGATTACTCACAAACACAAAGAAGGAAATTAAAGATAGATATTAGGAAGAAATTCTTTACTGTGAGGGTGGTGAGTTACTAGAACTATTTGCCTAGGGAGGTTACAAATGCCCTATCCCTGTGAGTGCTCAAGGCCAAGGTTGGATAAGGCCTTGCACAACCTGGCCTAGTGGGAGGTATCCCTGTCCAGTAGGGTTGGGACTGGAAAATCCTTAAGGCCCCCTTCCAACCCTTAACGTTCTGTGATTCCATGTATAAGATGCAGAGTTTGGTACTAACTTTCATAATGAGGGGCAGCAAGTACTGCTGGTAGTTTGCTTGTACTTGGAAAAACAGGGATCTCCTGTAGGTTATGTATGTATCATAGGTGCAGAGCCTACAGAGAGATGGGGTTGTGAAAATTGAAAGATGAAGCTTAGTCTCCCTTCTGTAATTAATGACTTCTATGCTAGATCAAAGTTAGTGTTTTCAGCTTTTTAAGTTTGAATGCGCACAAGTAAGTATGTGGAATTCATGTTTGAGGAGCCTTAGAAACTGGGAGCTGGATTTGTACTGAGCATTTTTCGTCACTTCACCCTTAAAGATTAAAAGCAGAAGTTCACTACTGTAATTCTGATTCTTTCTTCACCCCGGCAGCCAGTGAAAAGGATATATGATGTTTTGGTCATTTTATTTCAAAGCTGCCTAAAGTGCCTGATTATAGCCTGTTAGCTGGTTTAAACCGGTTTTCTTGTGTGAGGTCTATTGCACACAGGTCACCAGCTTGTTTCTCAAGAAGTTCTTGACAGGGAACAGTGGCCCTCACCCAGCCCATCCCACTCTAGTCTAGCGTGGGTAGTCACAGTTTTGCTTGGTCAGTCTCCTCGCTTCAGGGACTGCAGAGACTTGTGTTTCTGAGTTTAGCTGCTGTGAATAATGTCCAAGCTGGATGGCTGGAATTGCTCTAAGAGGATGCTATGAATACCTGTCTTTATGTAGCACTGGCATCTCTGTTCAGGAGGGCCTTGAATGGAGTATCTATACTGACTTAACTGCTTTTCACATCTGTTGGAGGCTGTATGTGTGTACCCTTTCAGGTCAAGAAAAATGATTTTGTAGAAACCTTGCTGTTAAAATGACTTGCTGCTCAGCATTAAAAACCAGAACGATTCCATTTTCCACTCCTGACAAGGATCTCTAAGTCTCCACGAGCGCAAATACTCAGAAAGACTATTTCATTCTTTCCAGGGAGCTGTAGTGTCTTTGACAAATTGCAGGGGTTTTTTACTTTAAATAAAGCCCTGGGGTGCTTTGCAAGATGCTCTCGGTTCTGATTCACCATCTGAGTGTGTTTGTACGTGCAGGGGGAATGAGGCTGTGTTGCACGTAGCCCTAGAGGCCTCATTAAATCGTGATGTGTGGTGTCACATTTCAAACTCACAGTTCTTGCTGTCCCTAGCTTAAAACTTGATGCAAATGATGAGTAACAATGGTCCAGAAGCTGTCTTGACACAAAAAAAAAAAGTGCAAAACAACGTATGAAATGATCTGAAATATCCACTTGTTTTATGACCTTGGGTTTTCAATTGCTCAACTCCAAGGCTTTTGTACTTGAGTTGTCAGAGGTGTGATGTGCCCTTTACCCCTATCCAAAACACAAAGCATTAGAACCAAGTAAGCACTTTGGAAAGTGCTCTTCATGACTAATGTGCGACTGGCTGGGATATGTTTGGTCATGTCTTTACACTTTCATTTGTGTTTCCTCAGGAAATCTATCAATGCTGTTTTGATGAAGGTCAGCATCTGTTTGTACTCATTTAACTAAAAGGAATGTATTGAGAAGGTCAGCAGCTCTCTTAGACCTGAGAGAATAATTAGCAATAAATTATTCTACTATACAATTGTATTTTTTCCCCTATTTGTTAATTATCTTCAGCCAACTTATAAAATGTGTCAGCACTAAGAGAATTATTCACAAATAACTACTTGACAAATAGTTTGGAAGGGTGCTGGCAGGGGCTATGGAGGTGGAGTGTTCCCTGCCTGGAGGAAGGCCAACAGGGTCACACTGTGGTAGGGAATGGGCAGGACACATTGGGCTAACCTTGGTGTGGAGAAGAGGTTCCTCTACGTCACGCACAGCCTCTGTTCCTTTCAGGTCCAAGGTGCACTCCTGATACTCCCAAAAATCCCCAGGCAGGCAGCAGCAGACTAGTCCTGAGATTTTAGAGAATGCAAGCTGCCATTTGTTTGCTCAGAAGAAAAAGCTTTATCTGGGGTGTGTTAATATCAAGCTCTCAAGACCAACAAACCGAAACAAATCATCCCTGTGACAGGAAGAAGTTGATGTTATTTCAGAGAGGTCACAGTAGTATGAAATGGCTTCAAATAGTGACTCAGTCAAATTGATACTTCTTTTTTTTCCTTTTTTTTTGACAAATATGTTCTGTATGCACTTCTGCCCCTTCGGTGCTGAGCCTAAAAACATGCATGAAAAAAGATGGAAGAACAACGTGCTGGTGGTGTTTTGGTCAATGTCTGTCTTGTAGAAGTCTGAGTTGAGATGTAGGATTTTCACCACAAAGCGTTAAATTATCTCCTTAACACGCCAGCAATTATTCTCATGAATGAGAACTACTGGAAGAATCTGTCTACATCAAATTCAGGTCCAACTTTGTTCTTGTGTGAAACACTAATATAAACCAGGAATATTAATCGTTGCTGATCTGTGCATTCAGTACACTACTTTTAAATTATGACAAGCAAGCTCTTCTTATAGTTATTTAATAGATTTTAAGTGATGCTATTTCTGACTTAACAATATCAGGAGGAAAATAAGTCTATAATAAAACACTACTTCATTCAGAATTTGTCACTGTGCAGTGGAACTTATGGACAACATCTTTGTGGAGTCTGCCTGACTGTTTTAAAGCTGATGATTTTGTGTGTGACTGGATACAGTAACTTGTTGACTTTTGCTGTCCTTGTGTGCGTGTCCTTTTTCATAGGAGTATCTAAAAGTGTTGATCCAAAGGCCACTTTCTATAGCAGTAAAAGATAAGCCTGTCCCTATCTAGATCAGTCTTTAAACTTCAGGGGCATAACTCAAGGAGGACAAAGATGTAATGTTAATGAAATGAGCTCAAGTACTGGCAATCGAGTTAATTCCTCAGGATATGCTTGATTGAGGATTATGCTGGCTAGTAAATAACCCTCCACCTGCACTGATTTATTTTAAAATTTGTTTGCATAGTTCATGCTTAAGTGGATTTGAGATATCTTCAGAATAATCTTGACATAAAGACGCTGCCAGAGGACAAGAACAGTCTTTCCTCATTGGTTTACTTCTTCCACAGCTTGGAGAATCACAGCTAATTGATACTGTTTCCATTTAATTACACATAATTTTTCTGTTTTGCTACCCAGTGAGCCAGGAGAAGAAAACAATACTCTGTCTACATGCAAATCTTCCAATCAACAATTTAAAACCTTTATGCTCCCAAATTTGTTCTCTTTATTTCAAAATGAAAACGTATGTGCTTGGGCAGGTTCTTACAAGTTTTTATCGACTGAGTTTACTGTCACTGACGTTCAGACCTGTAATTTAGTGCAAGAAGCTTCCCCCTCCCTTTCCCATTACACTGGGGCTCAAGATCGACATTCGGGCCTGGTGTCAGTGTTCCCAGCTCCTATCTATTTGGGAAGAGGTGTCCCACAAAGAGTAGATGTTCTGGTCCATGGGCTTCTTGTGCTTAGAACTGAGCCCCCTTCCACGCTGTCACGTCCCACCTTAAACCCTGCGCAGGAATGGCTGTACCTGTGTTTTGGTGAATGCTCTGGTGCCGATAGCTGAAATGTTGCATTGATTGCACTGGTTTAATGAAAGATGCTGACGCAAAGAGTGAATATAGAGGGATAGAGTGGGGAAGTTAGAGGCTTCAGAGGAGAGTTTTTAGAATTAATACTCCAAGGCAGAAGCCAGTGGGAGTTTCCTGTGGACTTGGACGGAGCTCTTGGGTGAAGAAGAATTTTTGCATGGATGGGGGGAATGTTTTTGGAGCCAGGCAGGAAAGATGTGTGTGTGTCCAGTCCCTCTTGGCAGTAGAGTCAGCAGAGGCCTATGCAAAGCTTTTGGAAGAAATATAGGAAATGCTGTAGGGAGGAGGAAAGGGGGAAGGCTAAAAAGTATTTTTAGTAGAGAACTGCCCATGTTTCCATGAATGATGGCAAAGCCTTCCTGCTCTAGTTTGGAAAAGTAAATATTGGCTGTGGGAACAGTGCTGCAGATGGACTGAATCTGCTTTCCTAATGTTGGTGGGCTCAACCTCGTGGACCTGAGGCTTATTTTTGGTTAATCTAGATGCTTCAGAGGGTAGGAAGGCTGACTTTTGCCTTGCCATGCCTTTTTCTTTAGCCAGGCACCACGTATGCTCCCTGAGTAAAACCAGGCAATCTGTGTCCCAAGCAAGCCTTACTGACTTGTACTGCAGCTTTATGATGAAGACCTGAAAGCTGATCCTACAACGTGACAAAAATATGGAGGGTTTTAAAGAAACCATTGTATAACGTCAGCTGTGCTTTTTCGTGTTCATGAGAAACTTTTTCAGCACAAGTGGAGCGTTGAGTCCAGTTGTTTGGAAGAAGGATGGGGTCTCCTTGCACTTTATTGCAGAGAGGTGGGAAGCCACCAGGTGCTTTGGGCCAGCTGCTCTCAGTAGGGCTGCACTGTGTGGGACCTCCCCATCTCCCATGGCCAGGACGCCCTTTTGCCCTGGAGTCTGTGGCATCTCTCAGCTCTTTTCTTTCCTTCCCCTTCTGTTTTAAATTCTTGCAAACCCATCTGTTTGTACCAGGGCTGGTGACTAATGCAATAACTCTTATTAGGTCAAAATAGCTGAAATCATACGGCAATTACACATGCACGCTCACATGCACACAGAAGGGTTGTTCCCCCTGCGCCCCCCTTTTCCCATCTCTGGAACAAAACATTCCCTCACTGTTCCGAGGGCTGGAGCAGCTGCCCAGCTGGCAGGAGCAGAGATGTTAATGCTGTCAGTGAAAGGATGAGTCACTTTGCAAAAGTTATTTAGGAGGGTCACCCTTCTTGTCCCCTTTCCCCTCCAGCCACCGATCCTCTTGGGTTCATCAGATGCTGGAGGTCTGCACTGGCTGCTGCCCGCAGAGAGCACAATGAAGGCTTGTCAGGGCAAGAAGGCTCCTGATGGGAGTTATAAAAATGAGTAGTCCCGTGTTTGAATGATCTGTTAGTCTCCTGAAAAAACTTCTGCCTGTCTTGGAAGCATGTGATACCAGCTCCAAGGTTGCCCTTTTCTTTATTTCTGTGTGTGGTGGTTGTTTTTTTTTTTTTTTTTAAAGTTAATTAGAAGGGAGTTCCCAATGTGTGAGAGGAAACGAGAAGTAAAAGATGTAAGGAGAACAGAAAACTGTAATACAATTTCCTTTTAGTTCTTATTTTTTTGGAAATAGGTCACTAAAAATCTGCCTCCTTCCTAGGAAAAACCAGTTCCTTTAAGTTTTTTGGAGGATGCAGAGATCTTCTAAGACCTGTCTCTAGCTGAGACCCCTTTCATGACCTGAATCTTCTCCTCAACCCGTAAGATTGTGACTGATGTTTGCTGCCTCTCCAAACTCCTGCGGGACCAGAGTGCCCCAGGAGCCAAATCTGGCACAAGCAATACTTTCTCCCTCAGTGAGAGGTTAGCAATGTGCTCCCAAGTCAGCACGAGGTTTGTCATAGGGCAAACTTGGCTTGTTTACTGTATCAACTGGGAAAAGCTCTGACTTTTGTGAAGGTAGCGTTTGAAAGAAAGCTGGAGGCCAACTGCTGTGAAGGCTGGTATTGGTGTAGTCATTGTAGTTTTGCTTATTAGATATGTTCTGATAAAGACAAAATAAAGGTCTGTTTATCCTGACCGTTTGCTATGCTTTTCAATTCTCTCTCTTAACCTGGAATGGCTCAGTGGTTGCCATGGCTGTGCCAGCGCACTCTCACGTGCATGCAGTGATGGAGACCAAGCCCTGCAGTTCCCCTTCCACAGAGCGTGGCCCTTCAGGCACAGAGTTGTGCTGAACAGGTGTGCTGTCCCCTGCACGGCCTAAACCACCTTAGGTGAGGATGCCACCCTGCAGAGTTCTGGTTATTAACACTGAAACTGAGCTGTTGCTGGGATTGTGCTGATGAGGTGGGACTGGAGGTTGTTCTAGCCTCTTCTGTGATTTTTCAGTGTGTAAAGTGAATATGTGCATGACATGCATGGATCATCTTCTGTGTCCTTCTCTTTGAGCCTGTGGCACCTGTGAGAGGCTGCTGAAAACTTTCTATGACTTCTTAATGTCAGTAGTTTCTCTGTCTTCTAATGTGTGTCAGCAAGTCTGCTAGAAGTTGCATTGGCTGCTAGAAGGGTTGAGTTTCCTTGATTCCTTGATCCTCACTTTCCTGTCATTGGTTTGGAAATTGTAGGAATACTTTTTAAATTTAGTAGATGGAGAAAGAAGAAAAAGAAAAAAAGACAAAAAATTTTTGAGAAGATTCAGGCATCCTTGATGACAATAGTTCTGGCTGGATAGAGGAATAAAATTCTAAATCAAATCTTTTGTTGCTTTTAACACTTAAAATGTTTTGACACTTCTCATCATTCCTTTAGAAATGTTTCTCATCGCTTCTTAAGTGATCTGCTCGTGACAGACAGGCATGCAGTCCCTTTCAGGCTGTGCCACAAACGGAGAAGCGCTGGCTCAGAGTACTGATGTGGCAGAGACTTCCACTGATAGCCAGTTGCATGTTCACTGCCTCCTATACCCTTGCTGGAACAGCTAAATCTAGCTGGTTAATGCCACAATTAGCTTATTATTATTTTTTTTTTTTCTTCTAGATGATCTGATGCTGATATATAAAAAAAATTATTCCTTATTTCTAAAAGCCAGAAAAGTGTGCATGTGTGTGCACGTGTCCGTGTTTTCCTCCTTTTCCTCCCTCCGTGCAGCTTTCCCCTGGTGTATGAAGGTAACTGTTTAATTTGGAAGATAACTTGAAATTCTGGTGTTTGAAAATGGCAGGCAACCTAGTTAAGCAAACTTGCATATGTAAGTGGGAAAGAATGGTCTCTTGGTGTCATTTAAATTAAAATCTTTTTAAGATAATATGTTCCCTTCCTTGCTACCTCCCTGGAAAGATATCCCTAAGTTGACCATGAAATAACAAGTGACTAAGTGTGCTGACAGAAGAAATACAAACCCAGAATACTCATCAGTGGCACACCAGTCTTGTGTCATTTTGTGGGTGTCTAATTGGCCCCATGTAAAATACCAAATTAAGCCTGAATATTCAGATTAGAGGACTAAAATAGCCTCCAGCAGAAGTTTATTCTGTTCTCTGATATTTTTGTCCTATTTTCAACCTTTGTAGAGGTGACACATCCCTGCTCAGCGTTACTGGCTGCGTATTGTCAGTCTGGAGTACTGGCGCTCCATCTGTGAGCTCCGGCTAGCAGCAGGTACTGTAAATCATAGAGATTCATGACAAGGCTGTGAAGTTTTCTGAAGGACAAATTACAGTATCTGTGTAGAAAATTACTGTATCTAGCAACCAGGAGTGGCTCTTGGTTTGTTAAATGCTGCTGGGATGTGTTTGGTGATGCTTTAACCATTGTGAATCGAGTGCACAGAAACCACAAGAGAATTCATGTATGTTCTTCAACTCCCATCTTCCTCATCCGTTCACTTTCACACTCATGCGTGTGCTCGTTGCCTCCAGAAGAACTGAGCTGAAATGGAGCGTTGGGCTGTTCCCAGGTTTCCTTTTAGATGTGGGAATGGAGAAGGTTGAGTCACCCAAAATCATGTGTCCCCATGCTGCTACAGGCTGTACTGGCTTGGATGGGAGGGACCAAAGCATAGTGGGTCCAGTACCTAAATAGCCACGGTCTGGAAGTCTTCCAGTCTGTGATGACACAGGCTGCTTTGTGGTGATGTCCTTGGAGACTCAGCTGGGCTAGTTTGGAAGCAGGTGCAATTTGGATTCAGATGTGCACCTTTCGCACAGGTTTCTGGATCTGTTCTTCCGAATATTGTAGGTCTTGGGGTGTCCTATGGGATGCCAGTAGATGAGTGCTCCCAGATGGTGGAGGCTGATGGTAGGAGCTTTTGGGATCTAGGAGGCAGCTAATGGTGACCAGCAGGGTGAAAAAGCTTAAGCAACGGGAGCTGCTCAAGAGGATGAGGCAGCAGCAGCCCAAAGTAAGTAGTTCTCACTGTAGGATGTGGTGGAAGAGTGCTTAAGGCAGATAATTTCTTGTGAATCAAATGCAGCAAATCCCAGTTGATGTGAGCTCTACAGTGCTGATGGTCAGAGCTGTCCCTCCGTGTTGCGTGTGGGACTGCCAGTTCTGGTTGGGGTGGGAAGAAGGGGTGTGACTGGGAAGGCGGAAGCCTTGGGGGCTCTCTGTAGGGCCCCTTCTTGTGCAACCCTGCTCCATCTCCTTGACTTCAGATGGTGTGCAGAGACGCCCCTGGACTAATATGGATGTACTCAACAACCATCTGCACGGAACCGTGCCTGGAGAAACTGCCCTGGCATGTCCCTCAGTACATCCTTGGGACATCTGTGTGTGCCTAGCTTCATCCTCTGTATTTCCAGCTCTTCACATGAATTCTTGAGGGAGACGAGAAATGAAGCTATTCCTAGAAATTCCACTGCAGTTACATGTCTTTTTTCCTTAACTGGCGGACTCATCCTTGCTTCTTTTTGGTGCCAATGTTAACACGTCTTTTGGCTGTTAAGGGTAGTTTTTAGACTTATTTAGAAGGATCTCCTCCCTTTTCCCTGTGTGCCACTTGCTGTGCTCTGGGGAAGGGTGCAGGCCCACAGCTGTTGAGTATTTAACTTTATAGGCTTTTCAGTCGACACATTTCTGTCCCAGTAAGAACCTGGGCTCAGCCCAGAGCAGCACTACGGTGCAGGAAACAAATACATTGCAAATGGTTTTTGTGCAGTGCCTGTGCTGTATGGGGCATTCTAAGTAATGAGGCATCATTTTGGCTTTAGGGTACCTGTTTACAGGTATGAAGACTGTGCATAAAGGCACAAGGGAAGGGCATGTATGTTTGTTCTTGTGCGTCAAATCTGCTTGCTTGGGCTGCCTCGCCATCTTATGCAAGACTTTCCTACAAAATATGGTTCTGCCGTTGGTGTGCCTGCCTTGGTGTTCTTGAAAACAGGAGAGAGATGTGCCTTCTTTAGGGCTGGCCCTGCTCCAGATTTTCTGGAGCCCCAGATGTGTCCCACAGAGCACTCTTGCCACCACTGAGCACTGCTGTTAATGCTTCTGGCACCAAAATACAGTTGGTGACTTCTGCTTCTTTCTTCCCCCTCAGTCATGAAGGAGGAAGGAGGTAAAAAAAAAAAAAAAGGGTAAAAACCCAAAAAGCACATGTGTTGAAGGAGGAAATTTCCCAGCTCAGTTTGGGACCAACCTGCTTCCCACCCTGCTGCCTGGGGGACTGTTTTTGGTGGTGATGCCTTTGGCACTGTGCCTGATAGCAGCCATTCTCTTCAGTTTGCTGCTCCTAAAACACACTTTGGGCAAACTGTCTTTCTGGGCCCAAATCACAAAAGTGTTCTCACTTAGGACAGAATTTAATTGCACACTGGAGTCAAACTGAGATTGAATGGGACTTGAGTGAAGCTTAAAGAAAGGGAATATACAGATGAGACCTGGATCTCTTTTGCAGGCTGTACCTGCCCTGTTGCACCAAGCAAGACCTGCAGCTGAGGCAGGCCTGGTCCCTCTCTAATGTTAGCAGGTGGATACAAGGAGCGGAAGGGGCACTGACTACCCCTGTTAGGGCAGGAGTTTGGATTTTGTTGATCCTGCACCCAGAGTGCATCAGTGATGTGCAGGCAGAAGTGATTATCTCCATCCAGCTGCACAGGTCTGTCCCTAGACCCCGTCTTAGCTGAGGTGCTGTCTCTGGACCCCCAGATGTGATGCTGGATGGTCTCCAGAGAGAGACCAGAGCTGTGGCTTTTGAGGGGGGAGGATATAGAATGGGATGGGAGCCCTGAACATGAACCGTTTGGGTTGGTTGGGAATGAGCAATACAAAGTAACCCCTCTTTCTTGTCCTTGTTCCCACAGAGATTTCATAGGTTTATGCTGTTGACTTCCTTTTCCTACTGCAGCGGGAACTTCAGGCCCCTGGGGACTCTGTGTGTGTGTGTCAGAGATCAAAGGACGGGTGTGGGAAATATGATTTCTCCTGTATGTCCTTGCCTGGGAAGCACTCCCACAAAGGCCTGTTTGGCTCTTATCATCCCAGACCATGAGAGATAAACCTCTTTCCTCAAATCTGAGTAGCTCCAGGTAGTTTAGGATTGACCCTATGGGCAAAGGGTGAGACTGGCTTTGCCCATTGCATAGGTGGGCTTTAGTTGTGGTGGCTCATTGCCAAGGACAGGGAGCTTTGAAATGGTGTTTTCTGGTTTTGGCATCTGGTATCAGAAATGTATTGTGGCCAAAACAAGCAATTTTCCCTTCAGAGGAGTAAGCCCAAGAAATCTGTCTAGCAAACTTGTCCACTTCTGTGGGGTTTTATTCTTAGTTTCCACAAGTAAGTTGAAGAAAAGTAAGTATGGACCTCACACAACTCTGGTTGGAGAGAGCACGCAATTCCACCGATGAAGCAGTGTTTCCTAAAATAACAGCTTCGGGAACCTCTGCAATCTGTTTCCCTGTCTCTTACCCTTTTACAAGAACTGAGGAGTCTTTCAGCATTGTGAAGCAAGGCTGCAAAATAGCAACCAGAACAAGGGTGCCTCAGTCTCTCGCACTCTATCTGGGGACCTATTGGGCTATTATTAGCAGGGGATACCAAATACATTCTGTAAATATTTGAGAAGCCCTGTGAAGACACATGCGCTTTTATGAGCCTCACAGTCGTTAAACCCAGGCAAAATGCAATGGAAGAGCCAGTGCAGTTCACACTTATCACCCCATTTTGTTCTTGTCTGTGTAAGGAAATGCACTTGGATGCCTCTTGGGTCAAGGCTGAAAATTCTGTCCCTAATTCTTGGCAGAGAGGGTTTATTTGCAAGTGGAGAATGGACAGCAGGGCTCCTGAGCCCGTGGGCTGGTGCATGGTGGTCTCCTGGCACAGAACTCGTGTGCTGGGGTCTGGGAGCTGGTCTGAAGGATCACTAGGCTCCTCCAGCACACTGCGAGGTGCCTAACTTTTGGGGGGTAATTTCCTTATAGCTTCTTGTCCTCTTTCGGAACAGGAGTGACCCGCGATCTCGGTTTCCATCGCTAGAGGGAGGAAAACTACACGGAATTATCACCCTCTCCAGTCTCTGCTGCTTCTATCCACTCCAGGCAGGAAAGCAGATGCTCTTAGGACCTGATAGGTGAGGAACAGGTAGAATTATAGTAGGTGGGCTGTTTTCCCTCCACAGAATTTAATGAAAAACACCCAAACCCAATCTTTAACAAAAGCAGATAGAAACTTTTTTGTATTCTTGAAGCAGTGCACCACAGACACCTCTTCTTTTTTATTTGGCAACATAGCAAATTGAAATTAATTTAAGAGAAAGATGATGACAATTGCAACCTAGGAATGGAAACATGGTTGTAAAGACAACGTGATCCCATGGGAAATACTGGAGAACAATTTCCCCTGGCTTTCAGAACCTATTTCATGAAACCTGGTAGCTTTTTGCCAATCTGTCCTAGACTTGTGATTATGAAAATTACCTAAGGTCAGCTTTGTTACCAGAATGGCACTGAGTAGCTACACTGTTTTTACCTTTATCTGCAATTAAGGGGACCATCCATTTTCCCTACAAGTTGTGGATGGGTTAAAGTAGACACGTCAGAACGCGCTACTGGCCCTGTAAGAAGAAAACTAAGTGTGCATCTCTGCTCTAGACTTTTTTTATGATGGCCATGGTCACAGCACCGTGCTCTATAGTGCTGCAGGCAAAGGTGTTGCCATCTCTTGGAAGATACGCTTTTGAGCGGGTGCTATTGAGGGATGAAAGTAGACTGTTTGTTTTTTTTTAAAATAATGTTTAAAATGAAAGGAAAAAGGTAAGGCAGTTCATTGCAGCATGGAAATAATAGTAATAAAAAAAAGTAAGTAAAATAATAATAAAAATAGGAAGCAAAACTGACCAACAATGAATATGACCATAGCCTGTCTGTTGCTCAAGCCTGAACAGACAAAAAACAGAGACACTAACAAGTCAAGAGAAAAGGCACATGTGTGGGTTTTTGTTTTTTTTTTTTTTTAATTCCCTTAGTTTATTTTTATGTTTAAGTACAAGCTATTATATGTTGTTGGTAGCAATAGGAATCAAACAAAAAAGTCAACACTTTTTTTCTTTTGTAAAGAAAGGAAGCAGGAATGGTGCAGGACTCTAAGTCTGGAGAAAATTAAAAGATGGAACTGTAATGAGATTCTTAATGTGTGACTCAGAGGTGGTCACACTTGTAACTGTCTGGGTCATTATCAGGAGGGGAAAAGGACAGGGTAGAACTATACTGAACGTGCACCCCCTCCTTCCTCCTGCCTTTATCTTTTGATGCAAAAAGAAATGTGCGCGTCCGCATTGTGCAAAATGTGGCTTCTGGCAGTGAAAACAGCATGAAAGGGCTGAAACAGCAGCAGGTCCCTGTAGGACAGGACAGGGGGGTATTGGGTTGTGCTCCGGGCTCAGCCTTCCTCGGGGAAAGCCTCGTGTGCCTGCAGTGTTGGATGCGGCTGGCAGTGGTGGAAAGGAGGCAAATTTCTTCATCCAAAGCCCGTCCGAGCATTGCCGGCACTCGGGAAGAGAGGATGGGTTCCAGGAGGGCATGAGTGCCCGAGAGGAGGGTGTGCCAAAAAGATGTGGCTGGCAGTGGAGCAGCTGGCCTCTGCTGCTAACTCAGATTGGCTTGCCCAGGAGGATCCTAATTACAGCACAACTGCTGTCTCCATAATCGCTGCGGCAGGAGCAGCGCGGGCCATAAGGCACTGAAAGGGACCTGGATGTGGCAGAGGAAGATTATTAGAGTTACTGCGCTCTGTCCTGGCCATTGAGTTGCACAAAACCTACCAGATGTCAGGGAGCAAGAAATGGGTCATCCTCAGCAAAGCTTTTGCAAATAATGCCATTGCCTGCTTATATATGAACAATGTGATTGCAGAGTGAAGCTGAGTTATGCCTAGCTGAGAGTATCCATGGGGAAAGCTTTGGAAATGCCACGAGTCTGCTTGGGCACTGGGGTCTGGTTTGCAAAGCAGCAGCTACCTGTGTGGCTGGTGTCCAACGGGAATAATGAAAGATGCTCAGACAACTCCTGGTGAAAGACTGGAGCTGTGTTGGATGTTCCCTGCGTACCAGGAATGCTGGCCCTCACCCACCTGCACCATCCGCTGACAGATGAAATCATCCTTGACAAAACTTGGGCCTGGCAATTATTGAGAAAAGCAGTGATGAGCAATAAGAAAACTATGCTTTAGGATGTGAATGTTATTATTTTTTGTTTCCTGGTATGTTTCCAAGGTCAGCTTTTTCAGATATATTTTGAAATAAAAATAGTAACCTTACACAACAAGCATTCAGGGGGAATGCATCAAAGCAGATGTGATTTTTGTAGTATGGGCAGTATGCTGGCAATTGGAAGTTACAGCTCATGCCTGTTGCATTTAGAATCTAGGGTAGGAGTTGCTCCCACCACTTCATTTACGAGACAGAAGCATCAAAGATTTTACAATGCTCTTTTTGGAAGTGCTCCCTCAGAAAAGGACTGTGAAACGTTGAACTGCATCTTTGACTTTCAGGCCAAGTGTTCCCTGAGCGGAAAATCTGGTGCTTAGTCCCTAGATGGAAATAAGGGAAGCAGGGTGCAGGTAAAGTGTTATTCCCTGCATCCTCCTACTTACTTCCCAGCAGAGGAGAACCCCCTCCTGCTTCCCCACAGGCTGTGCCCAAAGCACACATTTTCCTCTTGTGCCAGACTTTAATCACATGCAATCGCCTTATGGATAGCTGGGGCAGTAATGGTGATCTTAAAC
Organism: Cnemophilus loriae; assembly: GCA_013397755.1. Lineage (NCBI taxonomy): Eukaryota > Metazoa > Chordata > Aves > Passeriformes > Corvidae > Cnemophilus > Cnemophilus loriae. Next base: position 2,120,483 of record VZTF01002825.1, on the reverse strand, counting down.
ATTGCTGGATGCCTCACATTCGCTTTATCTAAGTCTGTTCACACTGTTGCAGCTTTTCTTTCTGGTGACGATGTGGCAGAGAAGGACAGAGTGAGAGAGTGAGATAGTGTGGAAGTGGGAGGCCGTGCCAAGGTGACGAGCTATTTTGCATTGGCATCTGATGGTGCTAATCAGGAACCATGTACTTTAGAAGGTGTCTTTTGATAACGTGCTTTTATAATTTAACCCTCCTCATATTTTTGGATCTATAATTTGTGTAGGGTTTACAACCTGAATCTGCTTAGGTGCCTCTGGTTTCTGACACAGCAGCAGCCTTTGAATCAGCGAGTGTCTGCTCTTGCTGCTTAATCTCTGCGGCAGCCAATTTGGGGACAGAAGGAGTTTTTACTTTATCTGCTCCAAACACACTTGTACTTTATTCCTTTGTATTGGAAATAGAGGAAAAAAACAGAAGCAAAAAAATAAAAAAAAAGGAAAGAAGTGCTGTGTGTGTGAGCACGTGTGTGTGTGTTTATACAGTGTGGGAGACAGAGACTAAACTGAGCAAGTGTGGGAGGGTGAGAACCTTTATTGTGCAACAAACTGATGGCACCAAATATGCTGCATTTGTTGTGAGTTAAAAGGTTTATACAAAGATTTTCTTAGTAGTGTCTAAGATCTTAATAGGGTAATTAATCTTTCTAAGTGTTACTGCCAGATTATGGGATCAGCTATTACCCCTGGCTACTGAGTACTCCTTTGTGTGTTGCTATGAACAGGACTAAGTGATGAGACTACTCCGTTTGCCAAACAAAGATATGGTTGCTGCTAGCTTGTTTATGTTTGAAATGTGTTTTCTGGTGCAGTAAGAGAAGGCTGCACCATTTCTTTGGGAATATTGGTGCCCTTTAAAATGAGTCTTATTAGGAGAAGAAGGGAATGAAGCGCTGTAGAATTTCCAGAGCTTTATAGAAAAGTGCATATGTACTTTAAGAGACATAATGGTGAGTTTGTTTGACAATTTATTTTTTTTCAAGCAGGAAAATAAATAGATAGCTAATGTAATTGTAAGAAAGCAGCTGCAGGAATAGATAAAAAGTGGTCTCTACTTAAAAACTTCTGCATGGAATGCAGAAGCCAAACACTTTAGTTGAGGAATTAAAATCCAAGTTGTGTTGCAGCAGGATAGGGTAGGACATAGAGGACGTGGAAGAATTTTCTCAAGAAATAAGCTTTGCTCAATCCTGTTTATTCATAAGAGTGAGTCAAAACTAAAGGTTGTTTTATTTACTAGATAAGGGAACCTTTTTTTTCCAGTGACATTTCAGCCAGGGGAGCAGGGAGAAGAAGAAAAAGCAGCATATTACCCAGTGGTTGTCAATGTTGAAACAACTGGGTTATTCTGGAGAAATGTCTGCTTGGCCAAATTTTGGCATCTTCTGTACTGCTGAACGAGCAACCTCTGACCAAGGTCAGTATAAACTACTCTGTCCACATCGTTTAGCCTGGTCTAGTGAAGGCTGTCACATTCTTTAGTGATGATAAAGGAAAACTCCAACTCCAGGTTTAATATATAATAACTTATATTATCCAGTTCAAGCTGGCTTGAACCTAGGATTGCTTTTAAGCCATCCCAGAGGCATCACCTGCAAGCGACTGTTCATGTGTGGGCAGGTGTGCTTCATGTGTAGTAGCAATGGTGGCACTGTCACGTGTTGGGATGAAGTGCTTTGGGCTGGCTCAAGTTGAATTTTCTCTAGGCATTGGGTGGGAGGACACACTCACAGGGTATGTGGGAGGAAGCCTTTGCTTTGTGGCTGGGGTGGTGGTCAGTTCGGAGAAAGGCGAGGAAAAAAGTGGTCATGGAGGCTGGAGTAGGAGGAGGAGGGGGAGTTGCCACCTTCTGCCTTGCTGGAACACAGTGATGCTGATGGCATGCTGCAAGCCCGGGGTTAACAGGGTCCTTCCCTTTATGAGGGCAATTACCTCATACAGGCTCAGCTGGGGGGGTCTGTCACTGCCTGCTCACCTCTGTGGCCACCATGGCATTGTGTGCTCTCTTCTTTGTCTGCTCTACAATGTTTTACAGCTGAGCAATGATGAAAAGGAGAAGCTGCAGAACCTTGTTCACGCTCTTCTCAGTCTCAGCAGGAAGCTTACATTTATACAAGGCTTGGAGAATCTTGAAACTGTGCCAAACCACCAGAATAAAGTCGTAATGCTACAGTTTGGCATAGTGTTGAAGAAGAGTCCCCTAGGGCACACTGTGTGGAAGTAGGAAGTAGGATTGAGGAGGATGGTCAACCAGGCCCTGTATATGTTAATTCTAGATGGTGACACGCCCCTGCCTGGCTTGTCCCTAGACTGAGATGGTGAAATGCCAGCACTGCTGTCCTGGTAGGGCTTGTAGAGTGCTGAGCTGCTCCTGGTGGGCTCATTTGGCTTCCTCTGTGGCAGCTCCTGCTGGCTGGCCACTTGTTAGGACCCAAGGAGGAGAGTGACATTGGGGATGCCTACCTGCTCCAGAAGGTCTGGGGAAAGAAGCTGCTTAGCTGATGGTGGTGGAGTGGGGAAATCACTGATTCCTCCCACTGGGCTGCATCGGTGGGGCTGTTCACAAGGACAGAAAAGGAGGGTGATACCCCACATCCCTAGGAGTGGTAATGGTTGCACTCCCACCATGGCTTTCTAACCTGCTGCAGGGTCATCATCCTTGCTTTAAGTGATTGGAGTATGCCTCCTAGGAAATGAATGTTTGCCTGAAAGCTACAGTGAGCTTCTGGCTCTGTCCTGGTGTCCCAGCACGTGCAGAGCCTCTCCCTGCCCCACCTAGCCCTGGGATTCCTCACTCTGTAATGCTGCAGAGATGTGCTCTTTTTGTAAGTAGATGTCTTCATTGGTCAAATTACATTTACAGCTTTCTGCATTCAGTATTTGGGATGTAATTTGCTTTACAAATCTCAGTTTGATTGTAGAGGTGATATGCAACGTGAGATGCTAAAAACTCTGAAAGAAAGTCTTTAAAGATAATTACAGTTACCTTAACACAAAGAAGCTCTGAGGGTTATAAGGAAAAAAACCAAACAAGTCCCTATTAATGCAGAGTTAAGATGACCCAGTTGTGGCAGAGGCCTTTCCAAATGGAAAATTCGAATCCAGGAAGTAGAGAATTAACGTATATGCCAATAAAACATGAACTCTGGCCCCCTGGAGCTGGTACTGCTCACTGGGAATTATCTGCAACCACTCCAGCTGCAGTCACTGTATTAGCTGGAGCAGTATTGAACAGTGGGAGGATTAGCTGGAGTTTGGCAGAGCTTGGAGGATAGAAGGAAAAAAATTTCAGGGTGGGTGAGAAGAGAAGCTGAATGCACATACCTGTGTGTGTGTGTATGCACGTGGGGGAACTTCAGAATTTCACTTCAGCACCAAAATGCAGTAAGGAGACCTGTCTAGAAATGGGGATTTAATGGCAGAAAGGCATAAGATAATATCGACTTACAGGTTTAGCGCTGGCGTAAGGTGCTGCTGTAGGCTGTGTATCTGGGCATAGGTTGGATGTGCGTAGCTTCCCTGTGGCACAGCACACCTGCAGTGCAGTTAGCATTGGCACAGGGAAGGTGTTGGATGCTGTCTCACTGTGGTCATCGGTGGTCATCCTCCTTCCCTCGCATCTGCAAAGTGTGTTGTCAGGGAACTGAGGTCGAGGAACAGTTGTGCAACTGAATTTTCTTATTTTCAAAGGATTGCTTATCCAGACTGATGCATATTACTGGGCAGCCCAGACTTTCTGATAGCAAAGATATTTGTCAGTGAATTTCCTAAGTTTATTCAATAGTAATAGAAATGGGGGGTTTCTTCATCTCCTTTTTTTTTTGTTGTTGTTGAAAATAGTGGTGACTTAAGCAGTTGAAGTTAACATGTAGATTTTTGCTCAATATATATATCACTGAAAAAGAAATAGTCTTATGATTAAGTGGTTGCGTTCTTTTTTTATGTAACAAAATCAATTTTGTTACTGTGTAATGGAAATTATAGTAATGTTTTGATATGTTTGTGGGCTAGCAGAAGAGGAAAGGAATTCAAAATTGTGGTCTGTCTTTCCAAGTCTTCATTATTTTCTCCTGTGGGGGCTGCGACAGCAGGCTGATACATCTCCATCCTGCCTCCCTGCATTTCAGGCAAGGTGTAGTCTGAGTCGGCAGAGATTTCAGACGTCTTTGAAGACTCAACTTTTTAACAGGAAAGATTTCCTGACCTGCGTGGAAGCCAAGCTGGCCCTCTGATATCTCAGATGCACCTGAATCTCTTCTCTTATCCCTGCTTTTTGGCAAACCCGCAATATGAGGAAAATGTTGCAATGAAGTGTGAAGTGCTAACATTATTTCAAGAAGGAGCTAAAAAAAGCCCCTGGGAGAGAAGGGATTTATTAACAAGTCATGGGACTTTGGTATGCCTCAGGCAACATTTTCAAACTGTTGCTCTCCCGAATCAGTCGCTATAATTACACCACTTCCCAAACAGAAAAGGACAACATGGGAACTTCATCTAATGCAATATCATAGGTCTGAGCCTAGAAGCAGAACAAAACGGGTTATTGTAACATAATAGTAAAATAGGTGTGACTGCAGAATAGCGGGTCAAAGCAAAGCTTCAGATGAGTAATTATTTCTTACTATCCTACTTGCTGTATTTCATCCTTAGGTATTTAATTACACAGTTTTCCTTTTCTCCTGTCCTAACACGCACCACCAGGCAATTTTTTTTCTTTGAGCCTGGAAACATTATGACTTGAGTGCTTTATTGGAGCTGCTCTCCTAAAAATAAAACTTTGAACAATCTGAGCAGCGGTAGGACCAGATTTTGTAATTACGGCTCTGTCTGGAGGGTATAAGATGGATGAGGGTGTCCTCGTGCTGGGTGCTGTACCTTTTGTGTTAAGGCAGGAACTTAAAAGCAGAAGAGCTCTCAAGAAAACCACTATATTCTGTGCAACTTGCAGCCCTTGTTCGGAGTTAATTCCATCCTTTGAAACGGGTTAGGTGCAAGTTCAAACAGGATATTGCCTTAACACTGTCCCTGTCTGGGGATGAGAGACTAACTTCTTTGCAAGGATGTTCACTGACTAAACGTAGTAAACAATGCCTCTGTGTTACTAGCCTGGAAAAATAGGACTCAAGTGTTTTCTTAAAAAAACCCCAAAAATCCCTGCCCGCTTAGGTGCTTACAATGTTCCTGTCATTTTAGTCTTCAAACGCCTACTATTCTAACATCTCAGTTGATAACACAGTGAAAAGTAAATCTCTCTCAAGCATTTTCCTCCCTCTGAGTAATAGCTAATCTAATAATAGTTTGACTCCTACCACCGCAATAGCTCTCTTTATAAAATGTGTAGAGGGAGGAGGCAAAAGATTTCATCTCCTCTGTGATGATCCCAAACTCCTTGGAAGCAGTGTAAGAGTACTGAACTTGGGCCCTGCAGTGCTTATTTATCACCCCACAGACCTTTTACAGGCTTAAATGTTTCTCAGATTTGGCTTTAAAAAGTCCAGCTAACCCAAGCAACCACCCTCCCCAGCAATACACGTCCCTTTCACTTTTTGTTATTTTTTTCCCCTCTCGTGTTAATATTTCCCTTGTTAGTGTTTCTGCATGAGATCTATTTATTCATTTATTTTGTGCTTTTACATCAACCCTAAATGATCTTCCTATTAGCACAGGAAGCTGGCAGCAGCCAGTCTGCAGCCTTTGGATAGTCAACTAATTAAGGGAAAAGCAGGTGTGGATGGATCTATTGAGTCTATAAATAAGTGCCAAAAATTTAAGTTATTGGTCTGTGAGTGTTAACAGGTGGAGCACCATTTTTATACCTTCAATGGAGAGAAAAAGAAGGGTTAGAGGAAATGATTTCTTCCCCCATGATTTAAAAGCTCTTCAGTAATAAAATGTCTGTTCTCAAAAAAAAAAAAAAAAAAGAAAAGTCCTTGTTTAATCTTGAAGACAAATAAAGGTAGTGTAGGGGTTCTTACTTTCATTGGCCTGGGTTGGATGATGAAATGGATGGTCTGCAGAGAAATAATTCATATTCTCAAACTGACACTCAGAAACATAACTCACAAATGACTACAGATGTTAGTGCCTATTGTTCCTTTGCCTTTCTGTTTATAAATAAAACTTTCTCTGCCTTCAGTCAAATGCTCAAAATGTTCTAATCTGCAAAAAGCCTCTTCCCTCAGTGCTAAAGAAAAATATGATCTATTGAGCAAAGTATTATGCAAGGGATTTTGTGTCTAAGAATATATTCTCTCCTCACACTGATTTATCCTCCTCCCCAGTTTCTGTACTGGCTTTCTTCCTTTGTGCTTGATTTAGTAATTTATTCAAACACTTCTAACCAGGGGGTGTTTTTCACCAGGGTGCAGTGGCAAGGGACCACAAAAGCATTTCACAACACGTACAAAATACATTAAAACACTTTCAGGGTAGTATAACATGTGATAGGATAATGTTAGAATAAAAACATGTAAACCAACCACCTACTAACTCGACTGGTTTCATTAATTTTGATCTGACTGATATAAAAGTCTTCTTCATGGACATGTATTAATCTTTTATGGGCTGTGTGTAAATTTAAATGCAAGCAATAAATGAATGCTTATACTAAAGCTTGCATGTGTCAGTCTAGGAAAGGCAAGGTGAGAGCTAAAACCCAGCAGTCAAAACATATGTATTGTTTATAGTTTAAAACTCTGGGAGCATCTAACCAAGCTAACAGGTGTTGATCTGGAGAAGTAAGGAAGGGGACTTGTGCTCTGAGGCTTTTAGGAGGCACTGATGGTTTTAGGGACTTTAATTTCTGAATGTGTGCCTGGAAATCAGAATGGGACATTTGCCATTCCTCTTCTTTTCTGCCTCTTAAATGCTTAGAGATGGGGAGGGGAAGGGTTTTTGAGGTTAGATTGGTCACTGTGGATCACCTTTAAGTGTCAAGTCTGCTTCTCAGGGCACTCAATCATGTGCACATGTGACCTCTGCCTGCTAAGCTATAGGATGCTCTGGCTTGGAAAGGGGGGTGTTTATAACTTGTTTTTTGCCCCTGGTTCCTCTTTGCATGGTTAATGAGATACTCACTAGAGCAGGGATTGGGACAGGGTAACCAGCCTTCTCAGCTAAGTGTACTAATTAGTCTCTCCTTCTCTCTCCCTTAATGAATTCATACATATTCATTGAGAGGCAGAACAGCTCCAATAGGAGAGAATCAAGGAAAAACTGAATACCCTGCAGCCTACCTGATGGTTATAACTTTTTCCTGATGGTTAGAGAGCATGGCTTAATTTCTTTGAAACACGAGGAGGGAAGAAAAATGCTTTTTAGCCTCTATGGTGAATACTCTGACCACTAGACCATTGCAGGCAAGAGTCTGGTCTCCTTTTGTAGCATGTGTGTGTGTTCATCTTTCTCTCTTATCTTCTTGCACTGCAAGTGCCTTAAATACAAACTTTTTTCAAACTGGATCTGAAGAAAAGGTTTAGCTTGCACTTGTTTGCTAGGCAAAATAAATCTTAATTTTAAAAGCTGATGTAGAACAGTTAAATATTTCCCTTCCTTATACTGCCCCAGAAATATTTCTTTGGTTTGACAAAGGTACAAGGAATCAATTATTGATGTCATTCTACTGAAGTGCTTTTTAAAGCACTCAAGCCCTACCCTACTTTTGTATTTAGTCCTCAGGAACACTTATGTCTTGCCATGCAAAAAAATTGTCACTAGAACAGAAATTAATAAAAAAGACTTGAAGATAGGTGAGTAAGCATAGGCAGAGAGTACTGACAAAATCCATCCTGCTGATGTAAAGCTGGCTGTGAAATGAATGCTAAAAATAAACCTCAATTCTAGAAGTCAGTTCTGACAGACCTGGGTCCTGTTTCTCTCTGTAACATAATTTGCCACAATCTGTGGGCTGATGTTGCAGTAAATTAGGTTCGTGATGCTTACTGTTAATGAGTCACTGAATAAATACATCTGTATAAATTAGCCCACAATTTGCCTGTTGCAAAAATAAACAGTTTTGATTTCCTGTGTGAACAGCATGGCAAGCATTGTACACATGTAGTTTTACTAAACACTGAAGATGTTAAACTGTGGGAGGAGAAAGTCTTCATGAACAGGTACTTGAGTGGGATGTGGTGGGATGGAGAGGTTCAACTCTACTCTGCATCCCACTAAGTTGGAATGGGGACGGGAGGGTCCAGCCTACAGATATGGAAAATGAAGACTCCGAAGTCTTTAGAGCTATCATTTTGTTTTAAACTGCGTGTCCTCTGTGTCAGCATGAATGAGAACAGCAGCAATAAATCATGTACCCAACAACAGTGTTCAAGATGTTGTGTTTTGGTAGCATGGTGGCTTGAGCCTCATTGCACTAGATCCTGTGTAAGACCACAGTAGGAAATGTTCCACTCTCAAAGTATTTTGCAGTTCAAGTCTGAGAAGATGTAATAATACTTGGAAGGAAGACAACAAAACCAGTAATGAGGGCTTGGGTTTATATAGGCCAGATATTTGCACAGTCAGAGTAGATGCTCCTATGCTTCTTGCGTGTGCTTTTAATCTCCAAGTATGGTAGTCCAAGTGTTTTACAAGTTACCAAGTCTGGAAAAACTTGGCTACCTGTTTTTTCCTGTGAGCGCTTCCCCCCTGCAACACCCCCCCAGGCAATGACTTCAGCTGAGGATATGTGGAAGCAGAACTTAATTCGATTCTCAGTTTTTGTGAGCTGAGTAGTGTGTTTAGCTGTGCTTCAATACAGACAGTAATCATATCATGTCAGTCTCCCTGAAACAGCTGTCTGTATTAAGCTCCGGGTCATTTCCAAGGGTTGCAAGGAGCCGCCTGTCTGCTGGCACTAGACATGTGACCTTAGTGAAATGTCTCCTTCAGTATCTACAGGCTTCGATGTGTCACACTGATACACATTTTTACCTTAACACTCACTCAACAGCAGCTCCCTGATGTGACAGTGTTTTTCTAACTCATAGATATCCAAGGAGAGGTATGCCTGTGTAATGTTATGTCTCTTTGCCTAGCTGGTCTGATAAAATGAATATCCTCACACTCATTAAGCAAGTGGCTTATGATAGCATGCAGGAATAGGAACTCCAGCGCTTATTCCACCCCTGTCCTGTTGCACACATCTCTTCTGGAGATGACTGACCATACTGTCAGTGCAATAGATCTAAAGAATACTTAGCAATTTGTAGGGTCATTTTGGTGGCTTCTTTGGGTTGGAGATGACTTCAAAAGCACCTGGTAAACCTTTGTCTGGTCAATACTATTCTATATGGGTGGCATTTTCTAGGCAAAGTGTTGTGAGCTTTTTATGCAGTCCACATCTGTCCCTCCCGCCATCAAGCATGGTCCTTGCTTGTTGGCATACAATGCTGTACCTTCTCATCTTCTTTATGTCTCAGTATGCTACATGCAGGTGGGCAAGCTGGAATTTACTGGCTGGCTGCCAGCCCAGGGACACAGTGAACTCTGCTAGAGAATGCACTTGTCAGGATCCACCAGCACCGGTCAGCAACCATACACGCAAAGCTCATTTCTTTGTGAGTGCGTCCCGTGCTGTGGGAGAAAAACATTGAGAGGTATATGGAAGGCACAGGATGAATTAATGAGGCAGCTATGCAGTGGGAAACCATAATCTGACCAGGAGGAAACAAGGAGAGAAGGGCTATTTAAGCTTAAACTTTTAACAATGAGATGCTTCTCTGAAAGCCTATTGTATACTGAAACAATAATTATGAAGTTGTTTATTGAACACATGTGAGTGCGTATATGCACACACGCACGCACGCACACACACACATACACACACACATATATATATACACCTGCACATGATATACACATACCTGACTCAAGTCAATTTGATTCTGCAAAGTAGTGGGTGAGCTTGTCCTGCCTGGGAAATTCATAAACTCTTTCATAGTGTTGAAGAGATATTTGCAGAGGTTATCATTTGCCCAGCAAGGTTAATGTCTCCAGGAGCCTGCTCTGGTCAAGGGGAAGGCAGAAACTTCTCCCAAGTGCTAAAGCAGCAAAACTAGAATTTTTTTTCCTAGTAATTTCCCTGTGGGAGAGTTTTTCTCTTGACAGAGAGGGTCTCTTTGGTAAGACTGAATAAATGCCCATCACAGCCAGATATGAACTAGCAGAGGCCAATTTTTTCTGGTTTTAAGAAAAGCGTCTTAAAAGCTAAGCTCCTACCTCAGTGTTGAAAACAGACTCATGGCTTTTAGCCAGAAAGGAGGGCTCTCAGCTCTGCCCTCAGCTGCCAGCAGCAGGACCTGGAGGGGCTGCCCCGCTTGCTGCAGGGCAATCTGGGGGCCTGAGGCTGCGCTCGCTTCCCCCTCGATTCCCTCTAAGCCTTGGCTCCATTTCACAGCTCTTCATGGAAATGACTCCCTGTTCTGGGAGGGACTCAGTCTCTTCTCAACTGATAATGCAATCCAGACATGAATTGGCAGAAATGTCATGAGACTTCTTATTCTTGCGTATTTCCAGTGCGAATGCTCTCAAAATATCCTGGGAAGGCAGCCTTGGCATTTTTTCTGGTGAACTAACACTGACCTGACGGCTTATTGTGGTTTCTTCTCACAAAGACAGTAATATGGAAAAGAAACTGAAGAATCCCTTTCCCATCCCTAGTTTGTTTTCCAGCTGTACTAATATTAAAAACTATCATTTTTCTACACCGTATTTTAATAATTGCTGCTCTATCAAAACACTGTTGAACACCACTTTTAAGCATATGCCAACATTGACTTAGAACTTATCAACCTCTGAATCATGTGTAACATGCATTTCAGGAGGCTTAGTGCACCAAGTAGAAGAGGGCAAACAAAAGTTTAATATCATCCTCTAAGCACAAATTCAGAGGGATTACTTCCTCTCTCAATATATGGGCAGCTTAGGATGACTTATCTCCTTCAGTGCTGGCACCTAAATTTACTGCCTAGAGTTGGGCAGAGTGAATAGCTGCTGGTTATTATGTTTGTGTCTCGAGATGACAGGATCCCTCTTTCTCTGCTTCCCTGTTTCCTCAGGTCACAGGATATATTCCTGATATATCCTGAATGATGGAGGGAGAAAAATTGTTTCACAGGCTTTTTCCAGTTTTGAAGGGGCTACTGATGTGGTACAAGAGCAGCCACTGGGAAAAAGACTCTGAGGATGGACTGGAGTCAAGTACTGTTTTCAGAATCCTCTAACAGCTGGGAAACATGAGTGGCTGATTTAGTGAGCGCTGATGTTGCATGGTAATAGGGAAGGACCTTAACGCAGACCTTGGCCGCCACTGTGTGTAGTCTGCTTATTTTAGAGGAAGGTAGGCTAATTTTGACTTCTCTGCCTAATCTAGACAAACTTTCCTAAGAAAGAGATCCTCGATTGTCAAAACCAAATATGCAGTTCAGGAAGGAAAATGACATTTTTTCATGTGTCTATCCAACATATTTATGAATAGGTACATTAAGGTAGGTGCGAGCAATTTAGCTGAAGTGGCACAGGCGAGCTGCAGTGAAGGCCAAACCCTGATCTTCAGCCCCATGGAACTGACCTTCCTGTGGGCTCTCTGTTTTCAATCCCTGAACCAGAATGGCAACATTTCATACCATGTAAATGCATCATTTTTCATAAGGTGGAAGACATGAGGCACTGGAGGGCTGGATCTGCTGATTTTTTTCCAGCTGTTTTTTCACTGGGCGGCTGAGTTTGCTGCCTGTCTCCTCTGGCCTTTCCCGGCTCTTCACCAGGGCCAGGCACATCTGTGGTTCCTGGATGCTGATCTTTAGCCGCCAACCACTGAGATGCCAGAGCAGATGGGATTGCTGCTCAGAGTGGAGCCTGGGAAGAAGCTTTCTTCATGTTTCTACCTCTCCCAAACACTTCTCAATGGCAGAGATGTGTCATCTATGGACAACTGAGCTGCTCCTTCTGTGGATGAAAACCTGGGAGAGAAGCAGGTGATCCTCATCAAGCTGGTTTTAGGCTAGTGGCTGGGTTGAGCTAATAGTTTGTATATGCCTGATACAAAGTCAAATCTGCCACCCAGACAAGCACACACTTTTATTTTTAAAGTAAACTCAATCTAGATGTGTTGGTAACACCTGGCAACCTGGTTGTTCACAGAGAACTGAGCTGCTGCACACTTATTAGAAAGGCAGAAAACACAGTCAGTACCAAAGCTGCAAAAACACTGCACTGGTAAAATATCATAGCATGACAGGAACATCACAAATCTGTACTACAGAAGAGTTTGAAATACAGTGTGTAGAAATATTTACAGACCATGGAGATTAAGAAATATTGCTGGCGTGGTTGGGGGAATCAATACATGAGGGTAATTACGAAATGCCACTGCCTTCTGAGGCAAAAAATATAGGTCCCTATCCTACCCTGAGAGTAGTTACTGTGGACCTTTATAACGTTTTGCAGAAAGCAATGAAAAGTTCAAGGCATTTCTGTTCCTCAGCTGAGTTATCTAACTGGAGCTAGTACTAGCCTATAGAAATGTGTCCCTTTCTTCTAGTTCTTTTAAGGAAAATCAAAAATCCTGGAAAGTAGGATTGATGAAGTGATAAATGATAGGAGAAAGGAATATTTAAAATGCAGAAAATTTAAAAGTTGTAAAAACAGTTCCTCAAATTTTCATGTAGCTGCAAGTTTGATTCTGGGAACGTAGGGATCAAACTGAAGTATGTAATTTAGGATTTCTTTTTTCTATTGGATTTCTGTAGGTGTGATTTAGTTTTTCTTGTGCTAAAGCAGTTGTAGGGAGGATAATCCCCCTGACAGTGTTTCAATATAGCCTCTATTCATAGTTGCCAAGTGGATTTTAATTTTTTTTTCTTTCTTATTACTGGGGTGTGAATTAATATGTGGCCTGTCAAATATGTTGGAAATTTAACTATTTAACTCTTGTGAAGGAGAAGGCACCTCATCCCTGCAGTAAAGCTATGAGCAGGGTGGAGCTAGAGGCAGATTGTCCTCGTCTGCTTGAAATGCTAAAATTCATCTGAACTGCAGTGACATTGTCTGTGGTTGCTGCCTGGTTAGGTGCAGCCTGCAGAGGACAGGATCCATGGAAGCCATCTCAGACAACTGAGAAAGTAATGAACAGAAGAGCTGTTCCTCTGGCCCTCGATCCATGTGTGACAGCCCAGCAAATGCTGCAGTAATGTCACCTACCAGCTAGTGCTTTGATGCTGCCCAGGCAAGATGGCACTGCTAGCCTGATGTAAATGGTGCCTCAGCAGAGAATTCTGAAGGGAAGCCATCTCCAGAGAGTGGAAAAAACAAAGCTGTTACATGGACAGCCTTAGAAGAGAGGGGGTGAGTAGCAGGCATGTGTTCCACTAGGTCTCTTCAGATGCTAGTTGGATGAAGAGAAGTTACAGCAGAACCTGAGGGTTTGGAAGCAGCCAAGGAGGAAGAGCCAAAAAATCTGGAGGCAGCAGAAGCTGAGTTTCTGCTAGCACCAGAGACCAGTCGACCCAGCCCAAGCATATTGTTACTGTTTTATTAAAAGGGTTGATTTGGAGAATGTTGTGTTTGCAATTCAGCATCATACCTCGGAGCCTTGATTTCAAGCCTTTATTTATATGCTTAATTGTTGCTATGGAAATTCAATATTTAAAGAGGTAATTATTGCTGATCTTGTTGCATGTGTCCATTTCTGATGTCCAGCTGTTAGCTCTTTAGCTCCAGTCTAGCAGATTAATTACTACTATTGATTACTTTGAGCTTCTCTCTTCACACCTGCAGTCTGTGTAATTAGCCGGTGGCCTCCTCTGAAAATTAGGAGCAGTTTCATTTTGGCACCTTGCCATTTCTCAGCCATGTGCCTTACACTGATGAACAAAAGCAAAGCAATTTTAAATAGAGATATCTGGACAAGGAACTCTTTGTATTTTTGAACTATCTGTGGATAACTCAAATTACTCAATGTTACCAAATATTGCACCCCATTGGAAGACCACTGATAGTAAAAAAAAAAAAATAAAAAAATATAAAGTACTGGTATTTGTTTTTTTCTGCCCACGAGTCAGCAAATGCTGTCCTGGCTATTTGAAGTTTATTGTCCACAGTGCTTTTTTTCACTAAATGGGACCCAACCCTCCGAGTGCAATTATTTCTCCTTTCAACCTGCCTTCCTGAAGTGGAGTTTTCATTTCTCTGTTGTGTGTGAGAGATTTCCTGTTGTTCTTACTGGATGCTACCAGGGCATATCAGAGGAACTTCAAGTAGGAGGACAGGAGGCATATGCCTGTACCCAAAAGGCCTCATCCATTCTCTCTCTTCCCAAGAACTCTGTTTGTCTGTTTTCCAGTGGCCACTCAAGGCTCTTCTTGGAAAGACACATTGGTGCCACGTTCTCCTCTCTGCATATCACAAAGGCAAAGACTAAGTGTTCAAAAGCTCTATTTTAAGAAATAAAATATAATTCTTCTGCCACTGGGGTCATGGCTTTCTCCTCTCAAAAAAAGAAGCCTTTTCTTTACATTTGCTGGATTGCTAAGCACAGGTCATGCCAACATTGTGTGATTTTGAAATAAGCAGTGTGCTGGGTGGAAACGAGAGCGTGGGGAGAACTCTGTCTTTGCTCTCTCTGGACGAGCATCCAGTCTGGATTTATAGTAGATCAAGGGCAGTCCAAAAGCACAATACAGGTGGCCTGTGAACCGAAGTGTGCTGAAATTGAGTGTTCAGGAACTAACTTTAGTATTAATGCTGCATGACCAGACACTGTCCACATATCAGCAGTTTAATGTCTGTGGTTTAGGGTTGTGAGTCTCCAGAGCCAAGGCCCTCTCTGCTTCAAGGGTCAAACACCACCCTGAAAGTTGTAGTGAAGTTCAGGGAAAGAGACTTATCCCCTTTTCTGGTTGGGTAAAGCAGTTGCTGTAGACTGTTTGCTACAACACTGGCCTCCAGACCAGAAGGTCCCCAGCTGGAATCTCATCACCGCCACTGTTTCTAGATTAAATTCTAAATTGTGTGCTGTCATTTGGAGGCCTTCTGTGCAGGGTCTCACTGAGTCACCAGTTATTAGGAATGCCTCCTATTATCGCGGCCCTAAAAGCTATTTGAACAGAAGCCTAATGTGACTGTGATTTCCAAGGACCATTTGCTGTTATTGCAGCTCTGCTTTGCTGTGAGTGAGAAACAAACCAAAGTTGCTTTCAGATCACATGAAAGGGAGGAACAGGGAAGCAGCGGAGCTGGAGTGACATTCAAGCTGCCAACAAATGTAAGTTCACCAAAAATAAACAATCTTTTTATTAACTAATGCAGGGTCATTTCTACTGCAAGAAAACAAACAGGTTGCTTTTCTTCAAGCAGGCATATTTTGAAATTCTTCTTGCTTTGCCAAGTAGCTGAAAAATTAGCTCGTGAAGAAGTATGCAGAACCTATGCACTGTCATGCCCCATGGGCCAGAAGGACCTTTTCCTCCGCAGAGGAAGAGGACATAGCAGAAAGGCAAATGCCTGCTCTCCAGGAGAGGAAGGCAGTAACTTGTGTGCACAGAATGGGAAACTACAAATGCAAATATTATTCTGAAGATACACAGATGCACGTCAGAAATCTATATAATGAGAGAGAGTTTGGAGTCTGAACAATACAGTTTATGGGCTGGATTTCAGAGCAGTCCTGTTTCTACTTTATTGCTGACTCTTTCTAAGACTTCTTAGTCCTAAATCACCTCCATAAAATGAAAGTGGAATTTTGCCTGAAAGAGGGACAATTAAGGTAGTAGGAAAATAGGTCTTTCATAAACGATTTTTCAGAAGTTCTGTTGTATCTACAGCTAAACGTGCTGTGAACAGCTTGCTCCTGTTTAGGAGGACTGATATGAAATGGCGTTGGTCCATTACAACTAGTGGTGCTGGGTTTGATGCTGGTTGAATATTTGGACAAATATTTGTATTAGTCGTGTATTATACAGTTGAATATACACAATTTAGCCCTGCCTTTTCCTTAGCCTAGTGCTGGGGTGTTTGGCAAGGATGAGGGGCTACATCAAAGAGTCTATTTTGAGCATGAGGTGCCAGACATCATCTTCATATCAGATGGACTGCAGCCAGCCATGCTCGCAGAAGGACAGACGTCTGGCGAGGCAGAAGACAACTGAAAGCTGGGGCCATTAGAAGAAGGCAGTGGTGCTGCCAGCTATATTCCCTGTCCCAGCTGGATATGTCCCATTTAAGATGCTGCTGCGTTGCCTCTAGCAAACAGATCAGTAAACGGGGAAGGAAGGGCAGTAGGATAATAGAGAGGTGGTCAAACAGAAGAAAGAGCAAAAATGTTTTTGCATCCATTTTATGCATCTGTATGCTCATAGAGCTAGCTTGCTGTACTTGGAAATCTTTGAAACTTAGGACAGAAGTTTCAATGATTTCAAAGTGGCAAAAATCTCAACTGCAGCAGCAGACATCACAGTTTCTGGACAGCCTGAGACGCAAAAAGGATATTCCTACCATGACTATCCTCTGGAATCTAAAAGAAGCAACTGATCCAGTTTCGTTGAAAACTGGCAGCTTGGAAAAAGTCAGGCCTGAATGTCCAGTGGAGTCACCTGAGCACCAGCAGCCTTTGTTACGTGTTTTAAACCACCTACAGGCATTGCTCTTGCCTAATGGAGACTGAGCCTAGAACAGCTTGCTCATACCCACGCACGGAATTTGATCTCATGGCTTGGGGGTGCAGGTGAGGGGGTCACCCCATATTTATGACATGGCAGGCTCACCAGACTTACAGTCTGTGTCAGGGCCAGCTTGCTGAACCAAAGTGGTGGCAAGCTGGAAGATTTCTAGGGTGACTGCTTTGCCCCCGAAGAAAGGTAAGGTATGGGTAATCTCTCGGGGGCTGCTGGTAAATGAAGAAGTGTTCTATCTACAGGCTGTGACTAAAACTGCCTTTAAGGGTCTGCTTTTTCTAAAGGACTAAAGGTTTGATTGAAGTGTCTCCCACACCCTGAAGTTCTTAAAGTAAGTTTGCTCAGCAAACCGTTCATAGGCACCTACTGGCATTATCAAAAACTTCTGAGTGCCCAGTTCAGGAGGATCTGAACATGGGTGCTTCTGGAGATTGCTGCCTGTATTATTCTGCTGTCTAAATCTTTAGGTGTGTAAGCAGTAATGTGTTGCTGTGCTTAAGAGAGTGTTAAAGATGTGACTCGAGCAGCCTACCATTTAAGACCCTTTATAAGAGGTCTCGTAATTTAATTTCTTATCATCGCTGCAGCTACTTTCCTCCTTTCACTAGATTGAGAGGTACAGCCTCTGCCATCACACACTTATGTGGCTCTCAGCACAGCTGGCTGAGACTGTAAGTCCTCCCAAGATGCAAACAGTAAAGAGGAATAAGAGCATGAGGTGGGTATGCAGTGACAGAAGTGAGATGCTCACAGCTGGCAAGTTGTGTGTCACTGGTTTGTAGATTTGAAATGCCATTTATATCCTGACTGCTTGTCTCAGTGCACTGACTTTGTTCATGTGCCAGGTGTTGCATTTGGCCTTTGGCATCAGCCTGTGCAACCATCACAAACTTCATCTGAAGCTGTGCTGAAGTGCTGCGCTGCATTGCCTTTTCCTTCCCCAGAATTTGTTTGAATTGCAATGTGTGTGATCCTTCTTCCACTTAATGACACACGATGGTTGTACTTTGTCTTTTGTCATCTTGGGGTTTTCCTTTAGCCTGGTACGACCGGGAGCTGCTTTTGAGCCCTGATGGTTTGGGGGTTTTTTTCGCCAGTCCCATGAAAATCTTTTGCTCTTGCTGGAAAACACATCTGGGAGCACAGAGCGTGAGGATAAGCTTCAAGCCCTGATCTGCATTTGAGGTGCTTGTTAAATCCTGCTTCTCTGCAACACCAGTTTAGGAAACCCTTCCAACCTGCTGCCTATAGGAGCAGACTGATGGAGCCGATAGCATACTCCGTGTCACGCCGCTCCTGCAGCGCTCCATCTGCCTTGCTTAGCTGGAGCATTTATTGTCCAAAGCCCTCCTGACAGGAAACATTCTGGCTGTAGTGAAGTATCCACAGAGATTATTACGGTATTTGTTCCCAAAATGTCTCCCAAACCCACAGTACTGACTTCTGTGTCCTAATTGTCCTGCATCTGTTTCCAGCCTTGGAATATTACCTCTTTGGTGGAGGGGCTGAAGTAACCACACTGTCTCTTGGTATCCATTGTGGCATCTATGTTGTTCATCAGCTAAGGAAATAACATGGTGCTACAAGTATCCAGTGCAAGCTGGGACAATGTGGGTTTATAAATTTGACTAGATGTCTTCAGGAGGCGTTTGAAATCCTTGATATAAAATCGCTTTTTTGAGAGTACTTATTTTATGGCTCACATTTTTTTCTCTGTGAATGTCAATACATGTACATGCATATGCATGTGTTTGTGCATGACATACATGAGCTATTTTTGTCCCTACACAGGGAAAACATGGGTTGGTGTGTGTTTCCATGAGCCTGTGTGTGTCCCATGCACAGCATCAGCTCTCACCCTAATGAGCTGAAGCTACATTAGCAATATCCCAGGCAGATAAATTGACTTTAAACCTTGGTTTGATGATCCTACTAAGACATTCAATTAATTCTGTTTTGCTACAAGCTAATTTATGACTTTGTGTTTATTCCAAAAAAATGTTGAATGCACAAATCAGTAGCAGACAAGGTAATGAATTATTCTACCTTCCTTCATGCTCTTGTCTTCACACTTCACTACTGTAAGAATGGAAGAGGAAATATGAAAGAAATGTCTTTTGATGTATGAAATGTGGGTATTTTCTCATACTGAGCTGTATCTAACTGGTGTAAACACATAATCAAGCCCTCTAGGAGATGCTAATTAGTGCAGTAAATGTTAGTTTATTAATTGCCATTACGTTTCTCTTTGTTTCACCAGTGAATGTGCCTTTTCAGGAGAACAGATTTGATATGGTGTGTCTGTAGAATTTGTTTGTGTTCATGGCAAATGAAGACAAGTAGCCTAGCAAAGCTGTGATGAATTAACAACATTCCGTGCGATCAACGTTTCTGTAGCGGAGTCCACAAAGTGCATGGGCTTCTGTGTGATCTGAGAAGAAAAACAACACAAAACAAAAAACCCTGGAGGATTTGATAACAATTTTCTGCTCCATCTCTCTACTTGGTGTGTTTTTAATGAGCCCTCCAAAAGCATAGGTAGTAAAACTTTTTCCTTTTTGATGTGGCAGAATACACTGCCAAGACATACTGCAGGAGAGGCACTTCAAAGGCAAACAGCCAGCGAATACAATTACGTTAGGTGAGGCTGCTGGGTATAATTGAGTTCCTCCCATCCTTGGAAAGTGATAGGAGACAGTCCCTTAACAATTCCCTCTTCCTGCTCCTCCAGCTTGTCATTATAAATCAATACTCATCCTGTGATGTTCACATTTGTAAACTATACCATTATCACGTGCTACATTGCCTGTGTCAGGTACTGGGAGCCAAACAAAGAATCAAGTGAGAGGTCCCCCTGTAGGCAGCTGCGGCATGGAGTATGGAGAGGGCAGAACCAGCAAAACCTGGAAGACATCTCTTTGCCTCTGTGAGGGCTGCCAGAAATTGCTGGAAACACTCATGCCAGGAGGTGCTGTTGCCAGTAAGCAGTAAGGTGGACGGCTGTCCCGGTTGCAGAGAGGGGGCAGAATGAAGGTGTGGGAGTGGCAAGCTTGTTGTTCTATACTATCCACATCATCGCTAGGGGCCTTGGTTTTGGGAGTAAAAGCTGGGCATCCCATCAGAAGTGTGCCACTTTTGCCTTCCTGTCTCCGGTGGGAGGGTGTTTGGGTCAGCCCCTGTGTGTTTTTGTACCCGGCGGTGAATACCTTTTTGTGGGTAAAGCACCTTCTCCCTTTGTATACTTTTGGTATTAATATTGTTGTTATTATCAGGCATGTCTTATTCCATTACTTTGTGCTTTCAGTAAAGTGTTATCTCAACCCATAATCTCTGCTTTTTTCCCTCCTTTACCAGAAGAGGTGGGGGGAAGGGGAGTGACTTATTTGGAGTTTAATTTCCTGCTGGTGTTAAACCATCACAGCTGTGTGTGTTGAAGCAATTTGGTGTCCCAGAAGGACCACGGTGGAAAGCAACATTGCTGGGTGTGGATCTAGGTCATAGCTTGACCAAGCCCTCAGGATCTACTTTTAGACCTTGTATGGAGAGAAAGGCTTTCGTGTTTTTAATCACTTGGCTTGTGAAGCCAAAGCATAGGAGGAGGTGTTTCCTTTCTGTGTGGAACATGAGCACTTGTTGTGTTTTCATGGATTTTGTCTAACACAAACCAAAATCCAGATTTTTTTCATACACCTTTCCCTGTAGAATAGGTTCTACAAAGCCTTACACTATGAAACAAAGAGTATTTTTCACCCTGACATTTGAAAAACTTTTTCATAATTTTCTTCAATTATTTTTCTGGAAAAATTTCAGCAGGCCACTGCAAATCTGAGGCTAGAATTCTAGTTTCATGTTTGTCTTTGAGAGCAAGGTTGCTTTGCAATGTCTTTGAATAGTTCGAGTTCTGCCCTAATCCTGTTCAGGACGTCTTCTATTTTATATCATTGTACAAATAACAACAGTCCCATGTCAGAAACTTCTAGCTTGGACGTCTAAGGGTGTCTGTTCAAGAGGCAGAATCCTTCTTGCCCCTTTCCCTTAGGCACATATCTTACCTCTGTGTTTCTGCAGAAGTCAAAGGCAGGCATGGTTGACTGTCTGCTGGGACTCTGCCTGGCAACAGTGGGTGTTGCTGCTGCAGGTCTTAATTGCCATTAAGTCATTGGTTTATTTTTTAGTGATAAATAATCATAATTAGCGTATAAATATGTAGTTCTTCTACACTGAATTCGGAGGTTCTGTCCAAATGTTTGCATGATAAGTGCAGAAAAAAAAAATATTGGAACAACTTTTTATTTTCCAGATTGAGAAGATTTTAAAAAAATTGTAAATTTAGTGTTCAGTATTATACTTCAGCACAGCTTGAGCAAAATTCGCGTTTTAAGTAAGGGGGCTTTGATTTTTTTGGACTCTAGTAGCAGAAGTGTATGGAGGATGGACCTAGCTTAGAAATTTGCTACAAATCTGGAGATAGAAACTGGCTTATCCTCTGAGACACGCTCCATAGATGCAGAATCTATCTGAATAAATGAGCCCCTTACTTAACTGGGAACGTACTGTATATTCCATCTGCAGACTGAATGATTGCTCCATTTCAAGCCTCCTGACTCCCATGGAGCCATCTGGTACACGCTAGTTTGTACGAATAGGTGAGGATTCCTGCTAACACAACAGTCTTCAACTAGGCAGAGTGCTGATATTTAGCACTCTGCTTCACATCTGCGCGCAAAGCCGTAACAAAAACTCCAACAGTTTCTGTGTTTAATATTTAAATGAACCTTCCTTTTTCTCCTGGAAAACCAGTTGGGACAGGAACAATTAAAGCAATTACATCAGAAAATGAGTTGAGCTATTAATACATCCAACTAAGCAGAGATTTCCTGTTATGTGGCATTGTGAATTTTTGTTTTTTTGGTTTTTTTTTTTTTCCCCATTGATTGCTTAGGGCTAAGTAGGGAGGAGGGTGGGAGAGGAGAAGGTATGTGTCATATAGGTATTTTAATATCACTTTGAGCTATTGTCAGAAAATTAAGCTAACGGACATAATTCCTGTCTGTAGGCAGCGGTGGGCTGGTCATGGGACTTACCAATAGGCATGTAAAGCTCTTTTTGGCTGCTCTGCTGTGTCAGAGGTGCCCATATGAGACTGGCGGCCTGGCACAACACCACAAAGAAGGTGCCTTTGTGGTAGATGAGTCACTCCAAAGGATTTTGGTGAAAGCGGACAGAACAAGGTAGATGGGGGAGAAATCGAAATGGGCTAAAATTTAAAGGCTGCCTGCATACTCACACTGTTTTATTCTCTGGTACAGGGATCCACGGATATATTTAAGACACCTGATATGTAGCTGGAGAGACCTGTGTGCTCTTTGGCAATTTAAAAATAATAAAGACACATAAGATCCCACTTTCCCCCCAGACACTGCTCAAAGTCCTGGAGGGAAGGAGGTCAAAAGGACTTTGCAGCTGCTGTGTGGAAAGTGCTGCTGCCCTGGGCTGGACAGTGGTAGCCCTCATGCCTCTGGAACTTGTAGTGAAATCTCAGCTCAGAAAAGTCCTACCAAGTCTCGCTCTCCTCAGATGTTTTGCTGAGTGTAGGTTACTTAACACTTTTGCTTAGTCCAGAATGGCACTCACATCAGTAGCAGACACTTATCTGGTTTTGGTTTGACTGTCTTCATTTATTTATTCCAGGAGCAAACATAATGATGAATCTTTCCAATGTAAGTGCCTTTTTCCAGCCTTTTGAGCTAGCTCTAGCTTCTGATGCATCTTGACTAACTGGGAGTCAGTGTGGATGGTGCCAAGACTCATATTCACTCACACCATGGCAAATACGCTGTTTAGCAGTGCAGGATTGGGTCTGTGCAGAGTCTTGTGACTCACGTCACTGCCATCTCACTTTGTTTTGGTAAATGTTGCCCCTCAGACCTGGGATCTCTTACAAACTGGGATCTGTGCTCACATGCCTATTGCAAAATACAGCCTGCTAAAAGCAGCTGTAAGGAGCTCCCTTTGTCTGGTTGGGGTTCTTCATTTAAGTGCTTGTGGTGCCTGATTAAATTAGTAATCAGAGATATAGTCATGCTATTTTGTGACTCTGAGAGCCTTGATTGTGGATTATATTTACACACTGCAATTTCTTTCTAAATGGAGCTCTTTGTATTCAAGGACTTTAAGGGTCTTTCAGCCTGCGATAAAATCCAGTTTGCTATATAGACCAGTTCTTGCAGTGTGCCAAGCTCTTGGTCAGGCATGCTGTGTAAAACAGTTTTTCATTTGCACAATAAATACGGCTATGTAAGAGTTCATGTGTGGTGCAGTGGTTTTGCTGACCCTTTACACTGAAAAACTGCATGATGGCAGGCTGGCAAATGTATTGAATGCCTTCATGTTGTGTTGCCTCAAAAAAACAGAGTTTCATTTTTTGTCAAAACAGGGTTGGCTTGAACCAAAGACACATAAATGGTACCAACAAACTTTGTGGTATTTAAAATCTCTGCATGCCTCCAAACCCTGTGGCCTATCCTTGGTAAAGACAATAGGGTTGGAAAGTCAGGCAGCCCTTACAGAATATTTTGTTGTGTTTAAAATCCACAATGTGTGCTAAGACAGTGGCTCTGTCACATGCATGTATATTGCAGGTGTAGGTAGGTAGAGGAGATCCAACTACTCTGCTGATTTCGAGGCTCCGGAGCCATCCAGGTGAATCCTGTGGTTGGAAGTCCCTGTTTAAAGTTTCTCCTAGTTCCGTTCAGAACAGGGACAGGAAACTTGATCTTCTGCATCAGCCCAGCTGTATTTGCTTGCAAAAGTGTGTAGGGAAAATGAGGAGGACTTGGCCTGCCGTGAGAGGGTGCTCCAGTATGAAGGAAACCTTGGGCCAGGCTGTAGTTTGAATCACCTCAGAGTGGGCTCTAGTCACTTAGGGCTTTCTCTACACATGGCCAGAAACTTCACCCAGGGTTTGAGGAAACTTTTGCAGGATGGGTTTTCTCGCTTGCTTTGCTTTCTATTGCTTTTATTTTCCCTTCTAGAAACTAATGGGTTTTCATAAAAAAAATCATACTTCCTTCTCTGATGACACTTGATTCAAGCTCTGAAAAATTCCTGATCATCTTTCAGTGGGCACTGTTTTAAAAAGTTTTTTTAAACTGACTTTTACTAGCAATACAGTTTATTTGAATACCTTACATTGAAACTAACATGAAGGTCCTGTTTATAAATGTGTCAGTGGGGTTAAAACACGTAATTCTATTTCTTGTTTTACTACCCTGCTGAAGTAGTACTTCAAATCTGTGCCTTGATTTCCCTCTCCTATTACTTGCCTTCTCCATAAAAATTGTTTGGAACTAGATTTTTATCACTTGTGCTAGGAAATGGAACTCTGATCTCACTTGGATCTTTGTATTACTATAACGTACATAATACTCTGCTAAAGGAGTACCTTTAATAATTATTTTGAGATACCTTACCAGCTACAGTAGCCATTGAGCCTATTAGGACGGCAAAGCCTTTGGATGAATTAACAGACCAGATGCACAGATACAACTTAGGCAGTTATAACGAAAGTCACTCTTTCCAGAAAATTAGAGTACCATCTTGCAGATTGTTGGAATGATGCTGCCTAATGCCGTATTCCTTCTGCCACAAAATAGTTGCAAATCACTCCCTAGTGAGCTGAAGAGTCCTACAGGATAGCAAATGGATCAGGAATGCCCCTGGAGTGAACTCTCTTTGAGCTCAAGGGGTTTCTGTTCAAACATCTGGAGCTGCACTTGCCTCTTGTGTTTCCTCTTTTGGCATAGATGTGCCTACGGGCTGGTCGAAACAACCTGCCAGGACAAAAACCATGTCACCCTTGCATGGTGGCAGCTGTACTCACTGTAACATTGTGCGTCTGAGAAGGCTCCTATCCCCATTCCTGGCCATAGCAGGTGCTTGGTGAAGCATGTAAGGAGGGTGACATGAGCATGGTGGTACATGTCCAAACACCTTCTGGTTGCTCCATGGCCCTTGACCAAGTCTGGTCATGGCTCAAGCTGGTACAGGGACCTGTCAGGATGGAGGCAGACATTGGTGGGATGTGTAAATCCAGAGCCAAGCCTGAAGGGAGGGGAGGGCAAGGAGGCACACAAAAATAAAGAAGAGGTGTCCCCCGGGCAGGCTGGAGCTTGCATTAGACATTATTTAACAGGCGGCTCCATCTACCTGGAATGTGCTGTCTCCAGTACAGTCCTGCCTGATCACACCCAAGCCAGCCTTTGTTCTTCAATAGCTATTCAAATGCACTGGCTATCGTGTCTGGTTTCACTACTGGTTCTTTTTGGTAAGTCATATTTAGTGATCTCATCCTTCACGGGAGAAATGTGACTGTTAGGATTTGGTCTCTGTTAGGTTTTTGATTTGGGGTCTCCCTGATCTTGGATCAATGTTTGCTGAATTGCAGAGGCTGCAGGCTACCCTCTAGCATAATTTAGGAACAGAAAACTATGGCACATAGGTGCAATCGCACCCAGCCCTTTTATTGGTATATACAGCCTAGCCGTGATCTTGAAGGAGCCTGTTCCCGGGGGCTCCATGTGTTGTTTAGTGTTAATGGCAAGTCATAAAATCCTAACCCAGGCTTCCTCCTGAGCCTGAGTGCCTCTGCTGGTAGCCTGCTGCTCTTGCTCCAGGCTCTTCCGCTTCATGCATTCAAATGCTTTTATTTTATGTGGCTGGATGTAATGGGACTCACCTGTTTCAACTGCCAAGCTAAGTCAGCAAAATAACCTTGAATCTCTGTGCAGATTTCTCCTAGTCTCTTGCAATCACTGGATTACTGCTTCCCTCCCCAAAATGTTAACATCTCCTTACCTGCCACCAGAGAAAATCCAAAGCCCTCCAAACCATCAGTGCAAGAACTAAAGCTGTCAGAGTCATACAGTTTCCATATGTATCAACTTTCATGTTGGTTAATGAACTTTTTGAGGGCCTTATTAGTATGGCAGTAGAATTGCTTGGTGGCTTGTGTGGAACAGATAAAATGGGACTAAAATTTTGACTGCAAAAGTTTAAAGGAATACAGTTACTGTGTGTTTGTTAATTCCATCTTTGCAGGAGGATAGCAGCTGCTTTTTTTTTCTTTTTTAACAGATGGAGAGATTTCTCATGTAGTGTTACAGTAATGACCAACGTGACACAGAAGGAAAATTCTGTGACAATATGGTGAGCAAGATCTTATTGACAGCTCCACTTGGTTGTAATTTGTAAGCTCTATATTGTTGCTCTATTCTTTTTTTTCTCCCCCCCCACCTCCCAAATGCTGCCTGTCTTTTCTGCCATATAGAATTAGATTTCAAGCTGAATCAAACAGTTTAATTTGAAGGACTCTTAGCTAAAAGCTGTTCAAAATGTTCACAAGAGTTTACACCCCATCATAAGTTTAAAAAAATTAAAAAAAAAATAAAAGCATTGCGTTATGAAACGATGGTGCGAAAATTATCCCGTATTTAATGTCTCTGTTGAGACAGCTGCTTTGATTCCTTCTGTAGCAGCTGATGCCTTCTCAAGGAAGGGAATTTCCTCCTTTGCAAAAGGAAGCTTAGCCCTAGCATGAAGGAGAGCACAGCCCAAATGTGGACCATGAATGACCGGAGAGTAGTGCTTGTAGCCTGCCCTATGACTGAACAGTGTGCAGGGGCTGGAAATAAGCCCAAGGATATGATTGCCAACCAAAATCTGCGAGTTCTGCCATGCATAGAGGTGCCCAGAGCAAATGCCACCATCCATTTGTAAAGGAGCTGAAAATGTACCTGGAGACCCCCCACCCACAGCCCCTCTTTTGCAAGACAGCATTAACTTTGTCACTATGTGCATTGCTCTGTTAGGTAAAGAGCTCTGAAAATCCCCATAAGCTTCTCAGCTACCTTTATGGGGAATAAATCACAAGGCAATCTATTTATGGGATAGATAGGATGTTGTTCTACTCTTCCTTTGAATCTATTAATTTTGAAACTTCAAAAAATAAAAGAAGAATGTTTGTTATCTTGATACTAGCGAAGTAAAAAGTACAGTGGAAATGTTTTTTAATAGGGAACACTGCAAAATAACAGAGATGCTATTTTTCTGTGGATGATAAGGACGATAGAACCATCCAGTGGATTCAGCAATGATGTAAAGCAGAACTGCAGAGACTACCAGGCCAGTATGAGGACAGGTTGAGCCTGCACGTGCTGCAATCCTGACCTTCCCTGCTCCTGAGGGCTCTATAATCATCCTCGTTCCTGAGCACTGTGGACTGGCAAATTCTGCTCTTGGTAACAGTTCCCTAAAAAAATAGTCCCAAGGGCTGGTTTTCATGCTTGCTACCAAATGCCCGTGGCTCTAACAATCCTGTTCCACAATGTGTACAGTGCTAACACAGCCATTTCTTTATAACAGGGAGAAATGCCCCTAAGAGAGACATTTTCCTTTACAGTTCATAAATGGGACTTAACTTTTTGTATTTTCTACACACACAAAATGAGGCTTTTTTGATCTCTATAGCAGATTTGTCTTTAATTTCTGGAATTAGTGGAAACTTGTGATAGTGTTTTTCAGAAGGTTAGTTTGAACAGGGGGAGATTAGACTGGTTCTTTATTTTGCATTAACTGCCTTTAAAATTTCTCCAAGTGAAGGGCTACCAGCCTGCTGCTCAGTGACTAATAAATTTGATTCATCCTCACTCCCCACAGGGTTATCCTCTTTCTTACTAATGTTTGACATTTTACATTTTAATTAAAATCACCCTCCAAGCAGCAAACCACTAAGAGAGTGACAGATATTCCTACTCGCAACAAGATATAAGAAAAAGGGCAATTTGCTAACTGTATCTTCAATAGTGCCTCTCACTTATTTGCTACGTGAGCACCTAACGTGTGTGTGTGTGTGTGTGAGACAAGGAAATGCCTATCTTAGCATTCAGGGTGTTTTTAGTGTCCAAAGGCACTGTCTTTTAATGTCTGCATTTCAGTAGGAACAACTGGGACTCGGGAGTGGCGGTGCTTGCTTGATGCTATACAATCGTATGTATCCTTCCCTCCTCTTGGGCTACAAGTTTGTGTAGCCTAAGAGAAGGGAGAAAGGGCAAAGAAGAGCGAAGTAATTCTAAGCTTTGAAAGCAATTGCAATAAAAATGCTGCAGATTGCCTTATCTGGCTGACGGCTGCCCCAGCCATTGCTGAGGGGCTGGTTTTGTGGGGCTCCCCTGCAGAGAGAAGCAGAATGAGGATGACTCGTGGGTAAACCTGGTGGACAGGTTTAGAGAGGGTGTTTGTGTAAAGACCTGTATTAGTCAGCACGTTAAAATATCACAAGAAGCTGAAGAGCAGGCAGCTAAGCTGGTGTCAGTGGCAGCATGGAGGAGATATTTGGTGGGAGATGAAGCAAGAGGCTGGAGTGCATACGAAAAGTGTGAGGTGCACGAAGCTGGAGATCAACATCACAACGTGCTTAGAAGAGGAGGTGATGCCACTGCAAAGGATCGATATCCCTTGCAGAGGTGAGTCTGTAGGCCTCAAGAGGGGAAGTAACAAATGCTCTGATTATTTGAACAGAAAAAAGGAAGACCTGAAAATAGAGCAATGGGGTTTTTTTAACTGCTCTGTACATAAGTCAGAGAAAGGATAATCTGTGGAAGTTACTCTTTAGTGTGCAAAGCTTGATGACAAGATGATGGTAGAGCCAAAGAGACAAGGATGGATTCAGGCAGAGGGACAGAGCAATGCTGTAAAAACATTGAGAAATTGTTGCCTGACTATATAGAGAGACAGAGGAGGGAAAGACATTGATCCACTGCCTTAGGAACAAGCATGAAACCCAGAACAAGCCCATCTGCTTATGAATCTTATCTACCTTTGACAGAGAGCTCTGGTGAGACGTGTCCAGGTGTTCATGACAAACCAATTTTTTTTTAGATAGCAGTGGCTGGACATGTACAATGTAAAAAATTCCATCTTTCTTCATGCAGTCTAAGTGGCTAAGGTGTGAGAGGGCAGTGACACAGCCTACACCTCACTTGTTTCTAACCCAATGCAGCATCTTCCTGATTCTCACTGATGTCTCTTCCTCCATCTCAAACCCAACAACAAAAAATATTTTTCTCATGTTTACCAAGTCTGCTGGTATTTAGAATTTGATTTCAAATATCTTTAGAAAATGCAGCGTGCAGGAAAATCTTGCAAAATCCTTCAAGTTACGGGCTTGTCTGGGCCTTTCTGAATTATGATATGAAACCCAAAGGAATGGTGGAGGAATGACAACTCCCTTTCATGTGATATTCTGGCTGCCCTTAGGAGATGAACAGTGACTTCTGAAGAGAAATATACTGAATGAAGATGAAGATGGCTTAGATATATGGTAGGAATATGTGGGGAAAGAGAGAAAGCTGTAAGGCAGACAGCAAGGTTTTGCATTCACGGCTCATTTCTCCTCCCTTTTGGAATAGAAAAGTCAGAGAAGCAGGGTAGTTCCTCTTGAACAGCTTAAATGATCTGCATTTCAGCATTGCCAAAAACAATCAAGTGGGATGAACTGGTCTCCTGAAACTCCAGCGGGACACTTGTTTTTGGTTTGCTGGAATAGCTGCTAGATAACAAAACCTCTGTGTCTCATCCTCTTGGAAATAATAGTTTGATGAATAGAAGTTGCTCTAAGAAATAGTGTTTGTGTCTCCTTGTGACTTGGTCCTTAGGAGGCAATTAACAAAAAATGGTAGAGGTGCCCCCTCTCATCCTGATGTCTCAATTTTTTGTGGAGGAGGCTCTTGTGTCAGCTCTGCTAGAACCACCTTGACTTCCTGAGTGCCATTGCTGGGTATTGTTGTGTGGTTATGATGGAGAGGATCCTGGCTGTTTACAGAAGCAAGTTTCTTTGAAAATTGCAAGGGCGTGCTGATGCTTTGTCAGACTTTTTGAGTGCATACTCGTATGTAAAAATAGGAAGCAGACACCATGTCTCAGGAAAATGGGTGCAATGCTGTACAAATTCTTACCCTCCGTCAGCCATTCCTCAGATATGTTGAGTCATAGGTTAGTCTACAGAGGCATGTGGAAGGAAAGAAACCCAAGCTAGCTAAATGATCTG
Source organism: Cnemophilus loriae (assembly GCA_013397755.1). Taxonomy (NCBI): domain Eukaryota; kingdom Metazoa; phylum Chordata; class Aves; order Passeriformes; family Corvidae; genus Cnemophilus; species Cnemophilus loriae. The sequence continues at coordinate 2,090,678 of VZTF01002825.1, read as the reverse complement.
AATTTAAAGTGAACTGATTAAATTCCATTAAATCCCTGTGTAGAAGTCCTTGTTCAGAATTAAGGTAAAGTAAGATAAGTCTCATAAAGGCCAAGTTAATTCTGAAGGAGAATACGTACACAGAGATTTAATGCATTTTTAACTAATCCATTTTAGCAGTTAATTCAGATTAACTGTACTTGGTTTTCCTCTCTGGCAGAGCCCTTCAAGGGAACAAGATATGGAAAAACACCAGTCTGAGCAGTGCAATGTTTTTAAACATCCTATGCTGTCAATTACAAAGCAGATAATTGGTGCCACAGCACTCCTGTATTGAATGGCTGCGTGCAGACCTACCTGTGTTGGTGCTGTCAGAAGGGACAGTGGTCTTGGACAGGACTTGCTAAACGCATCCTTGCTTCAGGGAAAGTGCTTTGACAAATGCTGAAGCATGCTGGCAAGGCCTTGGCTAACCTGCTGCTGCAAGGAATTTTGATCATTAATGAGATGTCTGTGCTAGCAAAGTGAATCCTCCTCACAATGAGTGTGGAGTCGGCTGATACCTGTGTCTGCCCATTGTTTGTGTGCCAGAGATGCAGGATGCAGTGCGAATCTTAATGGTTTCCCTCCTACCTGGAGTGATGTATTCTCGGGCCAAATCCTGTCTTAGCTCTTTTGTGTAAACAAAGTGTTGCTTAGCCCTGTGTGGTCGCTAGTTTAGAAAGTCAAAACCTGGAGTTTAAGCTTTACTATTGATTTTAATAAATATATTGCAAACAATAGCTTAAAAGGAAAGGGAGATTGTGAATAAATAATAAGGTACATAGGTGTACAGGGAAAATACAGCAGTCTATAAATACAGTTAAGAATTCAGTTGTACAGTAAAAAGAAAGCGCATAAAAATGTAGATGACTAAAGCAATATCTGTGCAGAGGAATAATAATATACCATGAATTAAAATATGCAAGTATTGGGGACTAAATTGCTTTTACTACTCTATACATTTTTTTAAAGTACCTAGAGGCCTTCAGGTATGAGCGCTAAAATAAAAATATTATTATAATGGATTTTGGGGGGCAGATGAATTGGAACTCAAGGATGTCTCCTGTGCCTTAACTCTTTTGCATGTGGTTAAGCACACTGGGTCAAATTTATCCCTGGCCTGCTATATTTACTGTTGAAAGCACTTTGGAAAAGCACATATTAAAGCTATATGTAAAAAAGCACTGAATTTTGAGCAGGCATTTAAGGCCAGGCAATACAATCAAAGACGTTCTCTCGGGTCAGTTTAGTTTTAGGTGAGGGGAGCAATTGCTCAGTCACATTGGTCCAGTGACTCTGAAACAACAGCGCGTGAAAAGATATGGTGACAAAATAATGGCTCCATGTGGGATAAATGCTAATGCTAATCACTGGCTAGGCTATTTCTCGGTTTTTACTCCTTGATTTTATCCCAATTTTTTACTGATTATTATTCTGCCTCAGTGACCGCCAAGGTAACTTTTCCCCCTGTTTCACAGGGAAATTTGAGGCCAACTTTTTCTGCTGCACTATGGAGTTCATATAAGAAAGCTTTTCATATAATTTTTTAGGTTGAAAAAGTCTTCTAAGACCATCAAGTCCAACCATTAACCTAACACTGCCAAGTCCCTCATTAAACCAAGTCCTTCACTAAACCATGTCCCTCAAGGCCACAAATACATGTCTTTTAAAAACCTCGAGGGATGGTGACTCAATCATTTATCTGGTCAGCCTGTCCCAGTGCTTGACAGCCCTTCCTGAGAATTTTTTCCCCCTAAGATTCTATCTAAACCTCTGGCCCATGGGAAATGACACCACCCTCCACCTGGCTACAACCCACAGAAAGAAGCTGGCATGCTGAGGCTCAGCATGGCCTTTGCTCAGCACTTGTGCAAGCAGCTTGTACAAGCATGCAAGCTGCTGCAGCATAAACCCTCATGCCTGAGTGGAAGAGGATGTGGTGCAGGGGTGAGCCATGGCACCCAAATCAGCACTGCTGAGTACCCAGAGAAAGAAATGGTCAGGGACAGAGCTGGAAACCAGGAGTGGTCATTATGGTCACCAGGGTGACCATAATGAAGCTATCACATAAAAACTCTGGCAAGAGGCTGAGCTTGTCCACGGCAGGCAGCAGAGTTGGGAGAGGTCGTGCTCCCAGCGTGTTCGCTCCCCCGAAGAGTGGGGAACCACACACGGCCACTTTGAGGCTTTGTCCTATTTTTGTCCCCTTCATTTAAATGCTGTGCTCTGCAGAGAAGGAAAAGGGAGGGTTCATTCTTGTCTGCCCCTGGTTTGCATCCGTGCTACATCAGGATTTGTGTGTGTGTGAGACTTAAAATCTGTGTAGTGAGTTAATGGGGTGCATATATGAAGAGGTGTCTGTCTTTTCTAGATGCTCTCAGATGCATTGACATGTAGTACTTGCCTTCTGCCTTTTATTTCTATTTCTGGTAGTTGAAAATATCCCACTAGTTGCTATGCAAGTGGCTTGTACCTCACATGGCTTGGGTTTGTTATCCTGCACTTTCCTGTGGGGAGAGGCTCTTGACCTCAGCGCAGAGGCTGCGTTTTTATCGGCAAAATGGCTTCAGTGTGCAAACGATGTGAGAGGAAGCTCAATTTTCTGTTCCCTTTAAAGTACAGGGGTCACCCAGGCTAGAAGGATTGAGGTGTTTCCAGAAGAGCACAGATTTCTGTGATGGCTGCTGTGCCTTCTGGGAGGTTTGAGCCGAGTGGACGATGCCCTGCTGTGCTGCTTCGGCACAAGATGCCTGCCAGAAGTCAGTCCACTCCTAGTGAGAACCGGGTAGAGCTGCCACTGATTTTTAAGGCTGCATGGCTACAGGCTAGAGCAGGTGTGCAAATCATTCCTAGGGATCATGCTTTATTTTGGTTACAAGTATGAAAATAATCCTCTCAGAAAGACAGTTTAAGCCCCTCTCATTCTTCAAGCTGAGCAAAGCTATTTCTTATCATATCCTTTTCTTGATCACTGTTTCCTGAACAGAGGAGGCTGAGTATGGGGGAGCAGGGCTGTCTGTATTTTGACTATGTAGCAATGCAATTTTGTTAAAACTGTGGATCAGGCAATTGGATCAATAGAAGAAAAAACTACCCAAAGCTTCCACGCAAAACTCAATGACACAAAAAGAGCAACTCTCCATCAGCTCAGGGCCTGAGCATGTCCTCTCTCCAGTGATGCAAGCAATATCATTACTTTCTCCCAGGTGAAAGTGTTCCTAAAAGTGAGGAACAGCAGACAGAGCAAACCATCCTGGTGACCCGGTTTGAGTCTTGGCCTCATCTGCACAGCAGTGCCACACTGGTGATATGAAAAAGCAGGTTCAAATGCAACACTGCTGCCCGTGCTGAGGCGTCTCAGATGCCTCTGCTCTGCTCTGCTCCCAGTGATGGAGGAGCCAGGACTGGCGCCCTTCAGCATGGAACAACAAGGGCAGCTCAGGCTCTCTGTACTGTGACAGGATTCTCAAAATAAACCCTGCAAATGGCCTTTGGGGAACCCACTGCCTGTACAGAGCGACTCCCAGCCTGTGCAAGCTCTTCCCTGCCATCCACCCTCATTGTCATTCTCCAGTGGCACAGACATAATGATCTCACGTCTCCAAGTTCTATCCCTTGGGTTGTTCCTGGCACTGAAATGTGTCTTTCTGCTCCGGTTCCTGTTCCACAAAAAGGCAAGTGATGTTTTGCCCATTCCATGGGTGGGTTGTGAAGATGTAAAGCGCTTTGGAGGAGATAAATCCTGCAGGTGTCCTATTTTGCAGAGCCTTGGGCCTCACCCTGGATTTGAAGCACCTGAGATCTGCCAGCCGCTTTTCCAAGTCAGGGGCCCAAAGCATCTACGTGGAGCGGGACTGACACATCTTGGGCACGGTGCTGGGGAGATAAATGTGACAAAGGGAGAAGAAAAAGTTATACCACCTCACTTTTTCCCATCTCCTTTTTTTCAGATGGTAGGTTTTGCTCCCTTCCCTGTTGCAGAGGTAATGGAGGGCAGCAGCGGCGTGCCCAGGCTGCCTCTGGGGTCGTGGCAGCTGCTATGACTAAAAGGGAATGTGTGGGCTGGCTGGATCAGGGAGTGTGCTTGCAAGGAGGCAGCAAAAGTTTACATTTGTGAGAGAAAAGTGAAGAAGCATGGGATTGGAGAACACTGGGTGCTGCCATACAAGCGCCATAGCCCCAAGTCTAATGGGTAATAGAGTCATTAATTCTGCTGATTAACTTGGCCTTGGGGTTCATGGAAATGACATCCACCTCCTTTCTGTTTTTTCTTTTTTCTTTCTTTTTTTTTTTTAAGCTCAAACTGTGGAACGAGGGAGCATAAAAAAACAAGCTAATTAGAGAGAAATCAGGAAAAAAGAAGCAGGGAGAAAAGAGAAGACAGTCTGAGCATTAATGAGACTGATTTGGGAAGAGGATGTGACAAGCTCTTCAAAAGCATTATTGTCAAATGTGTCACTGTTTCATAGATGGCTACTGCTACCTTTGAGCTTCACGCTGATAGTTAATGATTTGAAACTATAAAAAGATTGAAAAGGTAAAAGAGAAAATGGCAGACTCGACTGGATTTTAATGAGAGTTCCCCCCTTCCCACTTTTCTCTTTTTACTTATGAAGCAGCCTTGGAAAGTAGAAAAAAAGTTCGGTTTCCCCCTGCCTGCTTGCTCTCTCAAGGCAAAAAATGTTTACAAAGGAGAAGGGAGAGTGCAGAGGTCCATCCGTCTCGCTCTGACCGCCATCCATCTTCCCTTCCTCAGACTCTCAGCTCTCCCATTCACTGTCAAGCAGTGGTGGGGTTGTGGTTGTACAGGCAGAGGACTGACAAAAATAAGCTGAGATTGATGGAAGAGACAGCTATAGCTCTTGTTTGTTTTTTTGTGACGTGCTGAGCAGAAGCAGTCTTCACACTGTGAAATGTAACAAAGAAATCTAAAGTGATTACACAGGTTCATTTGTCAGTATCACTGCTCCAGCTATTGCTGTGTGCAACAATGAGATGACAAGGCATTTATTGCTGATGGTTGGTTATTAGCCGCATTATAGGAAACATTAGCACAGTCTAGGATACATAGACCAGGGAGACAATAGCTTTCTGGGCTCCAAACTCAGCAGGGTAGCCTTGTCATTAAATTTGGTGGCACCAATTTAATTTTTTTTTTTTACAATAAATTGAAAGGAAACTTTGAAAACTCAGTCTGTAACCCTGCATTTACCTTAAGACTGATCAGCGTGCCTTCTTCGGATGCTACATTTTGCATCAGAAAAGCTGTGCAGCCCAGCAGGCCAGCAAATCTAAAAGATGCAATGGAAAAGCCTTACAATATGTGGCCCCTTGGCTGATCCCATCGCTGCCTTCCAATCCTGACCCTCTGCACTGGGGTGGACCAGGTTCTTCTCGACCAAGTCGCAAGCAAACATACAAGGAGAAAAGTCTCGCATGGTTTACAGAAAGGCTTCTGTAAACTTTTGTTATGACCTTTGTCTTGCTTTTCTTATCCTATTTGGATCTGATGATTTTTTGCTTGTCTTGCCTAGGTCCTTTAGGGTCAGATCTTGGTATCTCTCCCATCCTTGCAAATGGCCGTGTAGAAGTCACCGGAAGTCATAAAACTGTAGAATGTCCTGGGCTGGAAAAGACCTTAAAGATCATCCGGTTCCAACGGCCCCTCCAGAGGCAGGGACACCTTCCGCTAGACCGGATTGCTCAGAGCCCCATCCTGGCTTTAAATAGCTGGCCTTAGATACCTCCAGGGATGGGGCATCCACAACTTCTCTGGGCAACATTTCCAATGCCTCACAACCCTAACAGTAAAGAATTTCTTCCTAATATCTCATCTAAGCCTATTCTCAGTTTGAATCCGTTCTCCCTTGTCCTGTTACTATTTGCCCTTGTAAAAAGTTCCTCTCCATCTTTCATGTAGGATCCCTAGGTACTGCAAAGCCACAATTATTTCATCCTGAAGCCATCTCTTCTCCAGCCTAAAAAATCCGAATTCTCTCAGGCTTTCCTCATAGGAAAGGTGCTCCATCCCTCTGGTCATATTGGTGTCAGTCACCTGGACTCGCTCCAACAGGTCCATGTCCTTCCTGTGCTGGGGACCCCAGAGCTGAATGCAGCACGGCAGGTGGGGTCTCACCAGAGGAAAAAAGTCTTTGACAGTGAGGGCTGAGCGCGGAAAGTAAAGGTTTGGCATGCATGGGACGTGACTGGATGACTGCCATCTTTATTAAGCCATAAAAGAACATGCCTGTTCTGTGGCAAAAGCTGTGTTTGCACAGTGGTGCGAAGCCAGCCCTCAGTTCTGGGGTGAAGTGCCTACTTTTTGTAGCCTTCCAGTACTGAGCTTTGCAGTAAAACTAGAAATTCTGGTGATGGCTCGTTCTTTTCAAAGAAGGTTTTTTACTATATAATTCATTTTCTTATTAACTCAGTCAGTGAGTAATATATTCCCTGTTCCATTTTTTCTGACACTCAGCTTCAGTTTATTTTATGCTACCATCAGGTTTCCAGAATGCCCCAGATTTTGGCACTGACAGCACTTAAATAAACTGAAACAGTTGTCCTGGGAAAGTTGGAGGTTTTGACAGCTGCATGAGGGATCATGGGACTTCAGCCCATAAAATACCAGTGTAAGGGGAATTACAGTGTTTTAAAAACCACTATCACTTGATAACATTGTAAATAGCAACAGGAGCTGGATTTGAACAGATTCAGGCCAAACTCAAGTATCTTTGAATGTAAAAATGAAATTTTGCTGGAATCTCTTCATCACCAGATTTGTGTGAATCAGATGTGATTCTTTTTTTCATGTTATGAAATTTATCATATTCTGTGCCCTATATACTGTCTGCCTAGCAGTGAATTTAATCTAAACTGTTTGTTCTGGATTAACTGATCAGAGAGGTAACCTGAAAAGATTCTGCCAGACTCAGACCCTTAAGATTCATGAGTCAGGTTGTAAATTTTATAACATTTTTGAGGTTAAAAAGTGGTAATTTTCTTTCTAAACTGCATTTACCAAATGTGTGTGAGAAAATGAATGCTGTCAAGTCTCTTACATTTATTGAGCACAGTGATTTTGCCCCCCACTAGACACACTTTGGGCCACATCATCTGTCTCTGCCCAGCGATTCATTTTGCCTTGAACTACCCAAACAATACTGTTTCCTCCAGTTTCAGCATCACTGTGCCATTCTCTCATTATTTCTGCTCTTGTGTTAATTTTGTCTTCTCTTCCAACTTCCTGCTGAAACCCTGTGATTTCAGTGAAATCTGAAAACATAGGGAGCTGATGGAACCGTAAATTGGTTTTAATTACAGAATGTATGCCTGCTGAGCTAGGGTCCCTTGAAACAAATATCCTTCATAAGATGGACAGATAGCAGCACCTGTGATCCAGCTTTCACATGAGGCTATTTTGTAAAAAAAAAAAAACCAGAGCAAATAATTTAATTCAACAACAAAAATATTAAACATCAACAACAACAATAGTAACAATAATATCATGCCACTCCAGACATAAGAGGATTTGAAAGGGTAGCCAATAGGTCTAAATCTATGGTGGCAGTTCAGAATCAAGTAAGAATAAAATATCTTTTGAGGCCATAAAGCTTGAAACTTGTCACAGAAGAGGCATCTAAACTCTCAGAAAAGAAAGCAATCTCTATTTGAGAGCACACAGGCATTTCTGACGAGTAGGGTCTGATGAGTCAGCATTTCAGCTACTGAGTTAATGCAGCATTTGGCAGCTAAGCTAGAAAAAAAAGAGTATAAAAAAGCCCTTTGGCATGAACTTTGCTTCTGAGATATATGCAGTGAGTGTATCTCTGAGAAGTGGGAAGGTTTTTGAAGTTATAACAGAGGCTGTTTTAATTTGAGGCAGGCTCATTAAGGAACACAGTTTAAAAACATAGATTTTGTTCCCTCTGGCTGTACGCTGTGCTTCACACTAAACTTGGCAAAGACAAAATACAATCCAAGAGAAGGTATCTGTATTGTAAGATAAAATGCCTCAAAGACTGCCTGCTTTGTGGCTGGCTCAGATCAGATAAGGGCTGTATCTATCATACCCTCCTTGCGGTGTAAACCAGAGCTAGAGGTATTAAGGGGTATGCTAAGATGATGTGTCAAAATTTAATTTAAATCCTACTGCAGTCAAAAAGGCCAGATCTTTCAAAACATTAGATGTTTAGCAGCAGTTGGTGCCAATGGAGTTTTGTTGCCTAAAAGGGAAATGGTGGCAAATGACATAAAGAAGCGGTTAGCAACTCTGCGTGCTGGTCCCACCTATTGTCACAGCTGTTTCACTCAGGCAGAGGCACATCTTGGTCTTTGTAAAGGCTGAATGTTTCTGCTTGCTCTTCTCACAGTTTCTACATGGAATGTTAAGATAGGCTTTCAATCTACAACCTATGGAGGAAGGGCAACGTCTGCATTTCAACTGAGACTGAAATGTTAGACCAAAACTTAAACTTCAGATCCACAAGAATTTGTACACAAGAGAGCAGCAAGTAACTGATGACACACTTATAGGAAATGGATTAAAAAAGAATAAATTGTTATTTCCCCTGGAGGATGCTAACGTTTCAGAGTAAAGTATTGACCAGCTATCCATTACAAATGATACACAGGTATTTCATACAAAGGATTTTATTGTTACTCTTAACCATTATTTGTGTCATGACTGAGCCTTGGAAGGCTTAGTGAAACCAGATCACTGATGAACCAGGCCCACCAAATACTAAGAATTCATAGCTTAAATGCACAAGAGAGCCATGAGAAAGAGCTGTCTTATAAAAGCAGCAGAGCTGCTGCGGAGAGAACACCCAGCCTGAAAACTGCAGCCGAGTCCTTGTGGTGTGGCAGCCCCTGCCTGAGCAGCGTGACTGCTGCCCTGAGCTGAGCCTTGATGAGGCTGCAGGACCCAAGTTAACCTCTCTCCTCAGCACTGGGCTGGAAAACATGGTTGAGTGGCTTGGAGGTGGCACAGCAGCCTTTAGCATGGTGCTGCACCCATAGCACACCCACAGCTGCAGCCAGCCGGCCGTGCAAGGTATCCCTCCTTCCCCAGGGCTGTGTTTGCCTTCGTGGGTGCATGTGCAGAAAACACCGGTGGAGGAAAATCAAAGTAATGAACAAACATTCAGAGCTGACCCTGAATGTTTGTGGTTGGTAGATTAAAACAAAGCTCATTGCAGCAGAGTTGCTTGGGATGACCCTTGGAATTTCACTTTTAAAGGTCAGATGGTAAAAATCACTGCTTTGCTGCTTGTAGGAACGAGAGTTTAGCTGTAAGGTCACTTTGTTTTCACACTCTCAGAAATGTTACCTCCACCCTTCACAGGGAATGTAAATCAAGTGAAAAACCACCCAGCAGGGTTATCAGGGTAACACTAAATCAACACCAGCTGCAGCTGCTAGGGGTGAATGTAAAATTTACAGTGAGGCATATGTCAATTGCTACTAAGCAATTAGCAGTATTTTCAATTAAAACATGCAGAGACCAAGATGATTTTTATTTTAGTGGTCTAAATAAAAGCAAACTTAGAGGCCAAACTAATCCAGGTTTTCAGTTCAGTGTTCATGGTGTCTCTAAATCAGGACCATATTGCAAGCTTGAAGAGGATAGGGAGGAGGGCAAACTTTCCCTTCAGCAGTTTTAAAAAACTGCTGACTAAAATCTGCGTCTATCATCTTGTTGTTGAAAAGTATAAGTAAAAGGTGAGAGAAAATTGTGTCTGATATGGGATGTTTAGTTGACAGACAGCTCATTGTAACAGATGTGGCTCCTTTTAAATAGCACCATAAATGAGATCCCAGAAAGACAAGGACAAAGGCTAGGGGAGAGCACTTAGTCTAATTAGACAGAGAAATCCATTTCCTTTTTAACTGAATGCTTCTCTGAATGTGCAGAGATATCCAAGTTATGAAGCACAAGCAAAGGATGGAGGCTACAGCTATCAGTTTGTAATCTGCAAGGCATGGAATAATAATGGTCCTCATTTTTCAAGCACTGATCTTCAGTAGTTTGTTAAACCTGCACATCAGCTCCTCACTAAAGCACCTGCAGATTAATGGCGTGGCTAGAAAGCTTTTCATCTGGTGTGTATGTGGGGAGAAATTGTAAAGAAAGCAAAGAATGGCCTTAAAATTTGTTCTGTTAAAAAAAAAAAAAAATCACAAGGGAAGGGGCCAGCAGTCCAGATTTTTACTCATCCCAGACTTACAGGAGAATTAAAAATTAGGACACAGAAAAAAAGACACAGAAATGGTACCATGGTTTCTATAGCAATCAGCACTCCAGACTTGATGTGCCTTTCTGTGTGTGCTTTATGCTGGCCACAAGATATTAAAGGCAGGATCCCTCTCACCTAACTTCAGCTCTTTCACTGCCAGTCGTTCATATATGACAGCCCTTGTAAATGTACATGAACCGAAGCTTTTCAGGATCCTCCTACAATTAACTTTGGGAGAGAGAGGCATCTCCAAAGTTTGTTTTATCATGTCCAGGGCATGTATCTTGAGTCTGGCACCTCTAGAGGGTTAATCTGTCAACCTATTGCCCTGTACTGACTGCAGAGGACAAATGTTTCAGGTTAGCAGATGTGCTTCTAGACTGAGAGTTAGGTTGTTATTTTATGAGGAGTGATTTTGTACTTGTCACTAGAAAACTCTGAAAAATTTTCAACAGAGGTCTGCACGCTCGCTTATTTTTGATCTTTCTCTGTTCTACCCAAAAAGAAAGGGGAGGAATCAAGAAAAGGAATCTCAAGGAAATGGAGAACATGACTAATTTTTGTTGACTGTTTTTGAACTGAGCAGGCAGCCAAAATTTAGTGCCTTGGACATTATGTGGAATAACCAGTTATCCAGTCGAGCACCTTTGCTGCAACTTTTGTGTTTTTCTAAATAGGTAATTCTGCTTTCTTGGAAACTGGGGATTCAAATGAATGGAAAATGGTTCCCAGCTCTCACCTCTGTAGCTCTTTGCCAGCATTTCCCTGACCTCCTTGAGAGCCTTTATTTGCAGTCCTGTTAGAGTGCTTACACAAATCCTGTCTTTGCCAGTGGGTTTTGATATGTTTTTCCGCACCCCACCAATAAGTAGCAGGTGCTAACAGGGCAGTAGCAGTGGAGACAGAGCAATGTGGTTTTCAGAGGGCCATGGGGACCCAAAGTCTGTGAGTCATCTTTAGTTCGTTTGCTGTCATGTATCAAAGCCTGGGCTGCAGTGCATTTTCACTGCTCTTGCCCATGTCAGCTGCATTGACCAGGAGGGATATACTAAGATTAGTGAAAGACTAACTAAAAAGTCTGGCAAGAGAGTGAAGGAGGAGAAATAGAAAGTTATTTTTTTCTCCAAGGGAAAAAGCCTGAGCCTCCTTTTCCAGAGCCATCTCCTCTCTAAAAGAGTAGGATTGGGAGCAGGGAACGATGAGCCCTGCTCCTTCCAATGTCTCCAAATACAAGAAGAATGTTTAGGATAGAAACATCGTTTTAGGAAGGATTTGGTACTTCTGAGCTGCGCTCCTTGCATGTAAAGAAACGTTTCATTAATTTAAAGGAGAAAGCAAAACCTCTTGCCAGTACGACAACAGCAGCTTTCTAGATGGTCTGAGGAATAGTGCAGTGTCTTAGTAACATATGAGCCAAACAAATACTGGTTTTTTTGAGTGTAAGATCTGCCAGACTCTTGCCAGTGGTGTTTAACAGGCAAATTGCTTAACAGTTACAGGATGGGTTCTGCAACTGGGATCTGTGCAGGTGCAGACTCCTGGTTATAGGCCAGGCAGATTTTGCAATGCCACTGGCTGAAATTATTTTTAAAGGAAAACATGATGAAACTGCGTTTGTTTCTATGTGTGTGTACCCATAAGTTTATATACACACACCTTTAAGTGTGTGTGGGCATGTGTGAACACAGATACATGTGTGTTTGAACTGTACATTGGCAGTATTTGGAGCAGCATAAAAATCTTGCCAGCATTGCTGGTGATGAATTAACCCCAGTGGACTGAGTCTAGTTGATGACTCTGAAACAAAACAAAGTCATCCTCAGCCCTGAAGATTAACAGCACATGGAATGATGAAATAATGAATGTTAGAAACTCAGCAAAGTTGTTTTGTGTTTTCAAATGGCATGGGATAACGTGTGCACAAAAGTATATTGCAAGCACAAGCTGGGCATAGGTCAAGATACCAATCTCAGCTGGATTTCTCCATCAATGGGGGCAGGTAGCTGAGCACACAGGGCAGCATTTTCCAGACTTAGCAGCTTGTGGGCTTCATTTGCTTACAAAGCCACAGAATGGGAAATGTACAGAGTTATTTATCTATGATTTTGATCAGAGACTGCCTTAAGTGAGATACTAAGAGAATTAGCTGTGGAATAGATTTTGGTGACAGATGTCCTGTGCTCTGCTGTTATGTAAAAAGCTGCCTTACCTTCTCTGTCAGCTGCGATATCTGGCTATAATTAGAAGAAGTAATATCTGTCAAATAATTGGTTATGCACATTTTGATTAATTTCCTGAGACAATTCCACTCCTGTGCCACTTCTCAATCTCCCTATGATTTTTAATTTTCTCATTTGGGGAGAACTTTCAGTTAATTAGACTCCACAATCTTGCAAACAGCTCTGTAAACATATGCGGTAAGATTTATTTCTTTATATTTGTGAGATCCTGGTATAAGTGTTGTATGAGTACGTATAATATTAATATATATAATATATAAGCGATGCATGGTAATCTTAAAAAGTGTCCTCTAAGTTATATAGCACCATTGCTACTGAAAATAGAAAAGAAAAACTATGGTAGAGAATTTTTCTTGGAAGTTTAGTTATGTTATCAAGAAGGACTATAATAGTCTAGCAGTACTGTAAGCCTGCTTTGCTGGCTGGTCGTGCTTCAACCAGTTAAGATTGTGAAAGATGTTTTTGGTGAGATGAAATGTTTTGAAATGCGAGGCTTGTTCGTCCCATTGTGGATTTATTATATACATTTAATTTTCTTAGAAAAGGAGTTAACCTGAAGACTTCTTAGAATCTTGAATTTGGTGTATCTGTCAGACAGTGATGATTAACCTCTTCAAAATGTAAAATCAAAACAAGCAAGAGGAGAACACACACTTTAAGAAAAGGTGTTGTCCCAGGCATAGGACCAGCTGAAAGACAGGGAAAAGGTATGGAGAAAACCAAGGAAATCAGTTCCCAGTCTTTCCTAGGGCTACTGCTTCGATAGCATCTGTGTGTGTTGCATTGGCAGGCGAGCCGCCCGAGGGGCTGCAGTCATCTCCAGCGGATCCACAGGTGTTCGAGCGCGAGGCTCGCTCCGGATCTGTGCCAGGCGCCCCGTGCCTTGCCTGGCTGTGCTGCCCCAGGCTCTGCTCGGGCACGGGAGCGAGCGGCAGCAGCTGCAGTGCCAGTCCTGGCCCTCCCGCCAGCAACAGGCACCGGCATGCTGGGATGGCGCTAGCCTAGGGAGCCCCCAGGCTCAGGGCAGGGTTTAGGATGAAGAGGTGATTTTCTGTGGCTTTGTATAGATAAGAAACCATTAAACATCCAGTACTTCTCTGGAATAAGGGTAACTGGAGAAAGAGCAGAGGATTTTTTAAATCTTTTTCTTTCAGCACTCCCTGTTGGGCGCACAGTAGGAACTGCAGTCTACCCCAAATATGCTGTCATATTCAAGCAATAGTGCAGTATCTTCATGGAGCATATTCTGCAGATTATCTCTCCTTACAAATTTTTTGAATGAGATCCACCAGGATTTTGGGAAAGATGCAGGTGAAACATCTTAAGCATTAGATCAAGACTCACGACGAATTCTCGGGTTTTGCGAAACACTTTGGAGACTTTTACTGATTTTACTGCACTAAGATTTTTCCATAATATGGTGTAAAAATGGGCCAGACTTGACTTTGATCTCATCATTTGATATTGAGCCTCTTCTCAATCCAATCTCTACTTATTTTCTATGTGAGTTCATCCTCCTATATGGAGAAGGCAGAGTTTTTACTGCAGAGCTGACCTGAGGATGGATTCACTGTGGCCAAACCTCGCTGGGTATAGGGATTTCCCTGCTGACCTGCATGTTTTTCAGGAGATGGAGCCTGCAGAGGTACCCTGGGATTGACTCAGAGGGCAGGTGCAGGTGAGGCTAAGCCTCGTTTGCTCTTCCTGGAGTGATGAGCAGGGTGCGCACCTGTGCACAGGAGGGAACTGCACCAGGATGCTCCCTTCCGTGGACTGCCTCCCAGCTGGAAGATGTGCCAGGCACTGCACTCAGCAGCGCTCTTCCTAGTCCCATCTCGCTTCGGGGAGCGTAGATCTGTGGTGTTGCATCTCTTGGGCACTTTTCAGTTCTGGAGGCAGAGCACCAAGGGTGGAATACCTCCCACCTTGCTCCTCTGGGCCATTTGGCCAGGCCAGTCCGTGTGTGTGCAGAAAGTGTACTGGACAGTGCCTCCTGCTGTGCTGTGATGGATAGTGCCATGAAGTGGATGTGATGTGGTTGTTAGGCTGTGATTCAGTTCATACTGAGTGGTATTGATTGGTGTTGGTTCGGCGCTTGCTACGTATTTTATCAACTGACCTTTGAGATTCTATTCCTGCTCTGCTTCTTTTACTTCTAATTCTCTTTGCCTCCAGCTTCTGTAACTCCTAATCTTCCTGTGTTTGATTTCTCCTAGTATTTCTTCAGTATTCTGTTACAGAAAAGCTTTTTTAGTGAAGCTATGCTTTCCTTCCTTTGCTTCCCTTCCCTTTGTTTGCTTTTTAAAATATTTTTTTTCCAGAAATCCACCTGCTCTTCTTGATACATCAATTCCATTAAGAGATTCAGCTTCTAAAATATTTTGCCCTCAGCAGAAGAAGGAAGTATAAATGCAGGTGTTTTGCAATAAAGCTCAGGGGTGCAGAAACTGGTTTTATAGCAGATCTTGTCAAATAGGATTTACAGACCCTGATAACATAATACAGTTCGATAACATAATGCCTTCGTGAACAGTTCTCCTGGCCATCTGTGGAGCTGCATGGTTACACCAGCTGAAGATCTGGTAGCCTATTTCCAAGATGTTGTTTGTAAATATGCGCTGAAAACCTGAAAGAATAATTGTAGCTAAGTGCATTTAGCTGGGTGCAATCCACTGCGGGTATTAATTTTGGACTTTCACTGAAAGCAAGGAAGACAATGTTGTCTTCTGGGTTGTTTTAGCACCGGCTGGTACTAAAACAAGGTAGGTAGCTAAGATATCTTCCTAGATGTATGCAGCTGCCTATACGGCAGAATCAGGGTTGAAACTGGAGAGTTTCTGACTCACAGCCGTGCTCAAAACAAGGAGTGTGCTACCTGTGTGTCACAAACCTTTAACACGCGGATCTGCCACATCAAATAAAGTGACTCAGGTTGTAAGAAATGCAGCACAGGAAAAAAGCAAGTTTGTGCCAGTCAAAAAAGTAAAAGATAAATAATACATTGTTAAGCTTCAATGTGCATAAAACTTACCTTCGGTTAGGGGATGCAGAGCATCAGAAAGAAAGCCACAGGATTTTCAAATATTTTTTTAGTTGCAAGATATATAAAATGCCCAATAGTAAATGTGAATCCCCACAGATATCAATTAGGATAATTTAAAGATCTCAGATTTATATTCCTGGCTGAAGTTCAGAGTTATCAATTAGAAAATGCTTTCTAGGATCTTATTACAGCCTTTGTGTAGGAGGAAATTTGAAACTCACAGCCCAGAAGAGAGGTGGTTGATAGCAAAAGGGGGAAAGGCATGTCAAAATATGTATTATGGAACTATGATAAAGTACCAGCTATTTAGAAATCTTGCCTTGTGAATAGTGCACAAGTGCCTGTTCTCCATCCACTTTCATTCAATGCTCTCTTTAATGACCTGGATCATGGGAGGCTTAGCAAGCCTGAAGCTAAAACAAATCTGAGAAAGACTGCAAGCACAACAGGGAAAGAGTTAGAATTAAAAGCAATTCTGAAAAATTGAAGATTTTTCCTAAACATAAGATTCCACAGTGCTTGGTGCAAGGTAGGGGGCAAAAAAAATCGTTAAATAAATAAGGGGTGAGAAACTGTTGGTTTCTTCCAGGAAGGATCTCAGAGTGACGTTGGATCACAAGCCAAGCAGATGTGAACAACGTTAGCCTGCTGTGAAAAGGAGAAAGTCCACCCTGTGATGTGTAAACAAAGACATGAAATAATGCTTCCACTGCTAAAGCTATTTCATGTCCAGTGTCTGGCACCGTGCTTCGATGAAAGCCATCGATCACTTGGAGAGGATGAAGTGAAGATTAAGTTATTCAGAAAACGTGATCTAAACACACAGCCTAAGAAGAAAAAAGGCAAAGATTCGGGTTACTTACTCTAAGCGAGAGCAGACTGATGGGGGAAATGGGACAGGATAAGAGTTTTTAAGTGGAAAGAGAGGGGAATGATTTGTCCTCTATATCTGTAGCAGGCAAAGCAAGAAGCAGTGGTCATAAGCTGCAGAGAGAAGGACCTGGGAGAGAAGGCAAGAGAAAATATGAGGATAGCAAGGAACTGGACAAGAACATCTGTGGAGATGGGGAACTGTCCTCCTTGGTGAGGTGTTTTTTAGAGCAGGGGAGACAAGCAATCACTAGGAATGGCATTGAGATACAGCTTGTCCTACCCTGGGACATCTCAAGGTGTTTTCCGGCTCTGTCTCCTGTGATTCCACAATGTCTGTATCGGTGAAAGCTGCAGGAATGATGCCACGCTTGCAGAAAGCACGGGACAGTCAGAGGATAAACTGGTCATGCAACACCAAATCTGTGTTGATGCTCACGACAGTTTTTCCACTGACAACCAGCAAGTACAGCACCCCAACACTTACCTTAGAATTGTAGAAGTGCACTTTGGTGTTGTGCTTCGTGATGATTGAATTTAAAAAAAAAAAAAAATTATGCAGTCACAAGGATGCCCTCGAGCCTCCTGGTGTTTCCCAAAGCTTTCTTGCACATGCAGTAGTCTTGCATTCTTCTGAGGAACCTTTGCCATAGTGCTGCTTTTCCCCTCAGTCTCTCTGAGTAGGTAAGAATATTTATTCTGCACATCATCCCGGTTACCTGTCACTGGTCTTTTGGTAGATGTTGTGGTGCCCATGAAGAAGTGCTTTATATAATGAGGTATGTACTGGGAAACAAGCATTGCTAATGACACTTCTATGGAAACAGGCAGCTTGGATGCATTTTGAAAAGGTAGGAGAATTCAATTTCATGGACACAGGCTGGTCTCTGCCAGTTGATCTTACTCCCCCAGGATGGTCCTGGTCATCCTTCTTTTACTAGTATGGATGGAACCTCTCTTGTCAGCAAATTCCTCTGGAGCAGTAGCTGCTATTGAACAGAAATTTGCCGTGAGAGCAGTGATTCTCCAAGCTCAATCCAACAATCAACATGACTTCACTTAAAGAAAGGTAGTCCTGAAGAGATTCTCTCTAGTTCCCAGAACAATACACGGTGATATGAATGCATTACCCAAACTCCACCAGCTTCAACAGATTGACAGCAACTTTCCAACCTGTATGGCTGCTCCCAGACTCTCTGACCCAGATGAGGCCGAAAAATGACAAAAGATGAACCCCTCTGGTCTAAGCTCTGAATGCAGTGTGTCAGGTCTTCATCTCAACATGGCAGAGAGGGGATTCAAAGTGCCTTTTCAAGCCTATTTCTCCATCTTCTACTAATACTAGAAGGAAAAAACACATGCATTTTAGAAATTGCCTCTCGCTCAGTCTGGTAGTATTTGAGTGTGTTTGTGAAACCACTTCAGAATTACACTTAAACAAAAGGATAAAAAATTCCTCCTTCAATAGTTCCTGAACAGATTGGCCTGTCTGATAATGTTACAGTATGAGGGCAGTGAGAGAAGTATTTTCATGACCAAATCACTTACCAGGAAAAATGGCCCAGTTCCTTAAAACGACCATAATTCGTAAGTCTTATATATATTCTTTTTGTTATTTCCCAATGCATTAGAAACAAGCTAGCCATTGCCATGCTTTGAGATTTTAAAGTAAATTGTAATGGTTACCCTAGGGGTTTGTTCTAACTTTTTTTTTTTTAAAATTTGTTTTAATACACTTCATTAATTGAAAAAAATTTCACACTTGTGTTATCTTGTAGTGTCACATGACTACAAATGTTTGACCAGTTTTGGAATCCAACCCGAAAATTTTCTCAGTTTAGATCTTTGTGTGTCTCAATGATATGAAAATTAAAGTTGGAAAAATGGTGAAGACTTAGGGTGACTTCTAGCAGAGCTGATGTTATTTAATATGAAGAATGATGTTGAATATATGTACCTTGGTGTCCCTTTGGGATCCTCTGCCTCCCAAATTTTGCAGCTCAGCTTTTTAACTACCCCACAAGCTGCAGGGCTTCCCTGAGGGAGCCAGAAAGATGCAATCAGTTTCAGTACATCCTGTAAGAGCTACGAAGTCCGGAGAGTCTCTGGAGGTGCAGGATAGCTGAAGAGGGTCTGGCCAGGGAGACTGATGTCTGAGAGAGTATCTTTTAAGACTGCTGTGAGGCAGACAGAGAAAATCTGTAGGATGATATCGAGAAGGAAATTTGTGTGCACCAGGGAGATAAAACAGCTCATGAGAGAGAAGGAAGAACAAAAGATGCAGGAAAAGCGTTTTCCAGTGGAAGGGGAAAAAAAAGGATGCTGGGGTAAGAGAAGAGAAAAATAATCTCAGTGGTTTTATTTTTGGGGCAGTAATCTTGGAGCCAGAGTCTCATGATATTTTAAGTAAGTTGTTTTGAAATTGTTTATCATTGCAACATTGCTTCCATTCAGCTTGAAAATCAGGGATGAGAGATAGCCAAAGACCATTTCTATCAACTGCCATGTTTGATCACTGGCCACCCGGGCAGTGAAAAGTAAACGAGAGAAATTCTACACTTTTCTTCTTTTTAATTTTTTTTTATTCCCAAGAGCCACAAATGGCAGAAAGTGTACGCCTTCAGCCTTAAAAACTGAGGGAAAGCTCTCAAGGGCAAGCTGTGGAGTGACTCCAGGAATGACCACATTGCTGGAAGAAGAGACAAAGCAGCCTGTAATGGTACAGCCCAGCAGAGTCATCCTCCATGCCTTGAGCCCACCACAGCACCTCTCCAGCAGCTGATAACCTCGAATGCTTACGCAGCAAGGATTGGGTTCTGCTCTTTTTTTTAAATTAACCTTTTGAGCATTGATAAATTTTATTGAGTCTTGTGCAATGTGAGCAGAGTGTGAAATTCTACATTGCTGCACAGTGGAAAGGGAACAGCACTGTCTTGTAATGTACTTATTTGTCTCCATGAGGGATTGCTGCCAAGCTTCTGTGAATACACTTTTTTTGGCTGCCCTCCCTTAAATGAGCAAGAATGCTGAAAATTTATTCCCACAACCCCCAAAACTTTTTTTCTGGTATTTTATGACATTAGAACACACACATACAAACATGTATACACATGTGCAAAACTTTACCAGAAGTAAAACCAATTTTTTTTTGTGATCACACCATCTTCTTTCCTAAAGCCTCAGAAAATGTTTGGAGGTATCTAAATTATCAGTTTACTTAAGTGTTTGGGATTTTTTTATATCTCTGTAACACTAGAATTGTTGCCATTCTGACAGACAAAAATCAAACATGAGAAATATGATGCATATCCTTTGCAGCTTTATTAAGAATATTTCTGAGATGGAGGAAAAAAGAAGGGAGAATAGTTAAGTCCGACATTTAAGAAGTAGGCAAAAGTTCACATTCCATAGCTGCAGTAGTTTTTTATGAAAAGAAAAGCAAATAAAAATGACTGATTAAATGTTCCTTGCATCTTTATAAATCTGCTGCTCTCCAAAGAAGGCCAGGCACTTGCTTGGAGTGTGTGCACATGAGTAAGTGTGTGTGTGCTTGTTATATCTATTTCTATGAGCAGTACATATTTATTGCAGTGGCAGGTAGTAGAAATGATGAGTACAAGATGGGAAAAGGCTTTGGTGATGAATGATCAAATTTTCAGAAACATCTCACCTCATTTGATTTGTTCATAAAATCCATTACAAGAATAAATAGTATTTTCCTACCTCAGGCATTCTGCGGTTTTTGGTCACAGGATGATGGTTTTCTGCTGTATCTGAAGTTGGAGGTTTGATGTTTTTTGTTAAATAGCATGTCATCAGAAAAAATACCTGCATTTTTTTTTGAAAAACAATTGTGGCATTGGGAAGGCGGCAGCATCATCAAACAGTCGGCAGCAGCGTATAGGTAAGAAATCTGTATGAAGAACTTTCTAGCTAGAGAGATCTGTTTAATAGCTAGGACTGGGAGAATGAGGGTGAAAGAGCCAAAGGAATGATTGTGCTGATATAAACATTTCTCCTGTCATTTTTCTTCCTCTGAAAACAAGAGCTTCTTGACTAGCCAGCGCTGTCCATTTCCATCAGCTTTGGTGGGGTGGAGGTGGAAGCTTGGACTCACGACCAGGAAAGGTCTCTGAGGCTTGCAGAGTCAGAATCAATGTGCAGTTTCCTGCAAATATTGCTTTACAGTTTAATCCCAGAAAGTATTGTCTACTGCTACTACTATTATTGGCTACTCCTTTTTCAATAGCATTCATCCCTCGTGAAGCAATAAAGAAAACATGTTTTTATTCTCTTTGCTGGCCTCCAATGGAAGGTGCTTTTGAGAATCCAGTGAGAGCAGAGTACACCACCATCTCTTAGGAACCCCAGACTTTGTGGTAGATAGCTGAGCAGGTAATGTAGGTGCAACTACAGTGAGTGACATTTGCATTAATTGCAAATGTTAACGATGAGGCTACAGAGACTCACAAATAATTAAGCTTATTAATGTATGTAAGGCTTTAAAAAGCTGGGAACCTTTATCAGAGGCTAAAATACAGTTTTTATGGTATTGCAGTAGGAAAGTTTTTGTGGCTCTTACATCACTCAGGTGCTATGGTTTTCCTTCTCAGTCTTGGCAAAATCCACCATTAGCAACCTTTCCAGAAATCTGACACGAGAATTTTCATGCAGCACAACTGGTGCACAGGTTCCTTCAAAATCTTCAGAAAGTCATGCTTGTATTCATCTCCCCCTCCCAGGGCCAACAGGAAAAGAGGAATTCTCAGCCATGCGCCATCCATGGATACTCAGAGAGGCTCTCTGCCGTGCTGGAGTTCAGAGGGTGTCACTGCAGATGGTGCAGCATCCTGTCTGACAGTGTGCCACTTGAGGCCGTGCTGAAATTCAGATTGCTCTCTCCCATCTGAGATTGCACCAGAGGCGATAGGCAGGGGCCAAACTCTGCCTACGTCCTACAAGAATTTTGCACAAACGTGGCCTCTGTGAAGATACCGTGTCCCATGACTTGTGCCTGCCTCTAGAAATCATGCTATGGATGCAAGCCTTTCTCCCTATCTGGCTACTTATGGTGTTGTGTCCATGAAATGGTGAGAACTGCCTAGCACACTGCATCCCCTATCTCAGCTCTGAACTCTGTATTTCTGCTCCCTATTAACTCCACTGAACTTTTTCCAGCGCTTACATTGCTGGAGGAGTGTGAAAGCTGGTCCAGAATGGGCAAATTTCTTTGCCTGGCAAGCTCTTTTTGTGGCACCAAGAGTTTGTTTCCCCAGCAGGCTCTGACTGGATGTTTCACTGCTGGTACTGATCACCCTCTGCTCCCTTGGCATGCATAGGTTAGCCCTCCCAACATTTGATGATCAACCTCTCTGCCTTATGTACATTAAAAAGTCTTCTACAATTTCACAGTGTCTTCATATTCTAGTCTCCTTTAAAACAAAATTATCTTCTGATTGTTTTCCAATTTGCAATGAAGCATTGTTCTAAACCTTTTCCACTTACTCACAGGTTTCCAGAGAGTTTAATCTCTATTGCGGGTTTTAGTGCTTCATTATCTTCATAGATACTTGTTTAATTCTTCTGACGGCTAGAACCATATGCTATGTGGTCGTCACTGAGACGGGGAGTCTCAGAGAGGTTAAAAGTGCATGTTAAAAATACAATTTTTCACAGGTTGCATTGGGAAAAACGCTATTGATCTTCTGTCAGCCATTTGGACTTTTTATGTGTAGTTCTGTTTAAAATGCCTTTGAGGAAGTCCTTTGAGAATGAAATTTTAGGTCATGAAAGATGGAAAGGCTGAGAACTCAAAGAAATAAAATCCTCTGTTTTTTAAGAGTGCGCCACGTCTCTTGCACCAGGTTGGTAGCAATGTACATTTCTTTCTGCCCTCCCATCAAGGTACTGAACTGGAAGGAACTGTGCACTGCTCAGGGGACATCGTGCCAAAGGTGGGTCAAGCCCCGTCCTCTGTGGTGAGCCTACGAGAAGGAGCAGTGGGGAGCACTGGTTGGGCAGGACTGGGCTGTGGGATCAAGTTGTTCACTAGCCTGACAACACCCAGTTTATTTGGAGGAGGCAGCAGCAAAGTCTTCAAACCAGTCGTGCCTCTGCAGTTTCTCTGGCTTGGCCCAGAGTAGGTCTCCTGGCTGTTCCCACGTATCCCTTACAGGTGACAGGCAAAAGTACACTCCAGGAAAGCTGAACTCTGCCGCTGCCATTTGGGCGTTGTGCTATTGTTGAGATTAAAAAGAATCAGCTGCAGTCTCAGCTGTCTGAGTTAAATACTTTAAACTTTATTGCAAGTGGGTTGACTTTAAGTATTTGGACACCATGCGCTCCATGCTGAAGGAGCTGAACTTCCCTCTTCTCCTTTCTTAACTTACTTTTTGGCAGTAGATTGCAGAAAACACATCTGCTACCCTTGGCAACTAAAGGCACCTTCGTTTTCAGATAGATTCTGTGTAAATACCAAACAAAACATACATTATAGATGCTTGGCTTGGAACTAGTATAAAATTTGCTTTCTAAGCTACCTTCTTCTTCTCTGGTTTGTGCAGGCATAAGGGCATTTCTGCAGCTATGTACAACTTTCCATTGACATAGTATTTTCCTATCTAATTGAAGTCTAGTGGCTACCATCCAGCTGACTCTCCTTCTGAGGGCATATAGCCTGCAAAAACACAGTCTAAGGGAGCACTGCTGCTGTTCTTTGCCACAGAAACAGAAGGGAACAAACCCCATTCCACCTCAACCTCAGTGGAGCTGTGTCGGGCCTCGCGTGTACTTCCTCCTTTCATCAAATGTGATAGGCACACTGAGCAAATAATTGCCATGACTTGATTGCTTCATAAATTTTGTCCTTCCTCTCCTTCGGGTTTTGGTCTGCTTGTAAGCAAGCTGGAATTTTATCAGCTGCCCCCAGTACCCCTCTGAAGGATTCTTTCTCTGCAGAGCTGCTGGGTGCCTGTCAGCCTGGCTGGAGACAGAGGTTGTGTGGTATGTTTCTGTCCCACGAGTGGACTTCTAGAATCCTTTTTCTGGGATAAATATTTGGGTTTGCAGTTTTGAAAATGGCTTACCACAAATATTTGCCTAAAATTTGCCAGTGCAGGGAATGTTTCTTCAGCAAACACATTTACCAGCATGCTTTCAGTCGGTAAACACCACCGAGGTGAGAACACAGTCAAAGGGAATTAATTTTTAATGCAAATCATTATTAATATGAAATAATTTGGAGATGGCTGGAATCAGCTTTTTATCTTCTATTTTGGGGAGCACTCATCAGTCCAAATGCAGACACAGTCTGTGCAAGCCATTTGGGGGTGGGGCTGAAAAGAGGAGTGTGCTTTTGGAGCTCAAGATGCAGTGACACGTGCCCCCATTTGGAGAGCTGAACAGGGTACCTGTGTGTGCTATGAACCAGCCCACTGAACTTATCTGGGCATGAATGATGAATCATGGCACTGAGGAGGTCCTCACAGCTGTCCTGGTGACCAGCCTTTTCTGACGGCTGAAGGGAAAGTGGGAAATGGATACTCTTGCTGCACTGAGCTTCACTAGAGGTGGCGCTCAGTGGGGTTGGGAACCAAAGAGCTGGTTGGGACTCAACCTGATCCTGTGGTAATGTAGCCCAGGAAAAACAGGCAAGCTGAAGAAAGAGAGGCTTGGTCTTCCTTCTGCTGAGGTGGCAGCTCCTGGCTAGGCTAGAGAGTGCAGCCACTTGTGTTTCGAGCTGTCTCTTTGGTGTACTTCCCTCTCCGTTGAAGTTTTCTCCAATTTGGTGGTAAGGCACCTTATCCTGTGATCAGTATTCCATTGCAGATTCTCCTGCCCTCCTTGGTGGAGAAGTGCTGCCCTGGATTTGGTTCTCTGAGATGCGGCAACTTTGGAAGGAGAAAACAGGCTGTGGTGACATCTGCTCTCTGCCTCTGTCCCCCTCGCTGGGGTCAGCCTGTGGTGGAACACACCGACTTATTGTGCCCTCACAGTGCCTGGGATTGGTGAAAGGAGACTTTGCCTGAGGGACTGGTGTTGGCAGTCTGTAGCAAGCCTGTGGCTTGATAATTATGGATTCCCACTCCAGTATTAGAGCTAATTTGCAAGCTCTAGAGAAGTGATGGCTTGGCAGAGGGGAGATGTCATTATTCTTATTAGCACCTGTAGTTTTAGACCAAACCCTCTGTCCTCACTCTCTGTGAGAGTCTGCAGATTTTCAATCAAGAAGTGTGTGACCCAAGCTTGGGTAAAACATTTATTATTAGGCTGGGCAAGATTCATTCATGGCCCGGAACACGAGCAAGAAATCTTATTTTCATTCCAAGGCTCTCGGAAGGTTGTCAGGGCTTCTGAAGATAATCAAACCCCTGTCTCATTAAAGGTTCTTTTCTTCATCACTACATTGTCCACTAGCAAGGTGGGAGGCTCAGTCACTGACGCCAGAGCAGACTGAGGGCTTCTCATAGAGAAGCTGATTATATTTTGCCTTTTTTTTTCTTCTTTCCTTGCAGAAAGACAGAATAGTTGTGAATAAATTGGGAAGAGGGAGGGTGAGGAGAATTCAGAGTTCATTGATATTCATACTTAGCCACAAGTATGCAGAAAAGGTGACAAGCAGCTGGCTGCCCAGAAACCTATGCACCTTGGCGCTAGATAGAAAATTGAATTTAATTATAGTTACCTTTAGCTCAGCACCTAATGAGCATGTTTGAAATAATGGAGGGTTGCTGTATACCAGAAGAAGATCCAGGGCTCAAACAGAAAATGGAAACCTTCCTTCCTTCTTCCCTGCTCTGCTGAATTTAAAATAATTCTGCCAAGGCCCAGGAGACCAAGTAGACTTTTATTCTTGTTTTTTCAGGGATCACAGAAAATAATCCAGAAGAGATTAGATGGTCATTAGGAGGATACAAAAACATTTTAATGGGAAGCAAAAGCATGGAGACTTATTCCATTCTCACTTTGCCTAGTGAGCACTTCTAGGGTCTTGAGGTCTTTGGTTTTTCTTTTTTTCCTCTCATATGATGCTGTTTTAGCCATTCTCTGATAGCTCTTGTTCTTTTTTTTATTCTTTATCTTTTTTTTTTTTTTGCAGTGACTACTATTCACGGACTTTACTACCTTGTTGCTAGAGGAGAAAGAAGCCAAGGAGATTTCTTTCACACTCATTTCCTAGGGTTGCTTCAGAACGCTGGTTCTCACAAGCAACTTTAAAACCGCAGACCCAAATCCTTTTCGGTAGCACACAGGCACAGGCGGGGAAGGAAGCTAGTGGAGATGCTCCATATAAATTTATGTGAGTTAGGGGAAAGCAGAATGTGATCTGTACTTGGCTGTTTGTCTAATACCTTTGCCTTGCTGAAATGAGACTTGAACAAAGCATTTGAAGCTGCTTTTAGCCTTACAGCAAGGACCTGATCTTTGTATCACAAGCCCAGCAGAAATTGCTTCCATTTTTGTGGCCAAGGTAGGAAAGTGAGTGTCACGAATTATCCCTTATATATTTAACCTATGATGAAATTTGTCTTTTCACAGTCCAGTCATGAGCTGTAGTTAATGACCTAGCAGAACATTTCTTTTATCTTTAAGGCAAAGCTTCTTCCAATGTGACCAAGCCTTAAAAGATTCACCCAGAGGTGAAACCATGCAGGCTGTCAGGATAGAGGGCAGCTGGCGTGGGTACCAAGCTATGAAATGCTGGTCACAACCCGGCCCTGAATCTTTCAAGTTTTCCCCAGGTGTTTCTCAGCTTCTATTTTTTTTATTGAGAAAGCACCATGTTTGCTTCTTTCCCAGCTCTGTTCCCAGGGGAATATGGTACACCTTGGGAGAAACAGAAAATCGCACGGTTTTCCATTTGGTCTCTCTCCTCTTTGGTTCTTTGTTTGGAGAGACTGTGCTAATGGTTCATGTTGCTTAAATCTCCCTACACCCCAGCAGACAGATAACACTGGCGCTTGAGAGATTCTTGAGATAAATCTCTTATGGACACATGGTAGTTTCTACACCACATGTTTTCTCCTTCCTGCTTCTTTAGCATGCTTTTGGTGATTTGTTTGTTTGCACGAATTACACTCAGCTTCAGAACACATCCATGTCTTTTATTTCTTATTTCCTTAATTGGGGATGTTTTTTTCTGCTCCTGCTCTTTTTGGATTCATATTGCTTTATTAGCAACATTACAGTCTATTTTGGGTGATTTAGAACTGAACAGATAGAAATGCATAAATATTATTTCCTGGCAAATAAGCAAGCCTAGATATGCCTCAAACACATTTTAAAACATTTTAAAGCCTTATTCACAAGTAATTTGTGTAGCTGACTACTGGGCAAACATAAATCCCTAAATCCTTCTTTTCCTTTATTTTGATCAGCACTGCTTTGTCTTTCTTCTGCTTTTCTTGTCAGCTTATTTCTAAGGGGCGGTAGGTGCCACCATGCTTTAAAAAATCCTGTTATTTTGCTTGTTTAGACACCTGCATACTGCAGCAAATTTTTACCTCAGTTGCTACTTGTTTTTTGACTGAAAACAGTCTTTAATTATGATCAAGACAGAAACCTTCTATGCGTGTCTGTCTTTAAAGGCACGATAGATGCCTTGGCTGGATGCTGCTGCCACTGTGCTATCTTCTGTTTATTAGAGTCCAGCCCCTCACTAAGCTGTCAGCTGAGCAGAGGCGATGCAGAGTGACACGCATTTCTGAGTACACTTCATGGATGTGCCAGAGCCCCTAAGTGAGTCATGAGGTGTGACGGGCATCCACAATTTTTCACCTATATTTGGAGCTTCAAAAGCTGCAAGACGGTTTTCTTTGGGCAAAATAGCTGCTATCCGGAGAACTGTGGTCCAGGCGCTGCAGGTCCTGTCTTGTCGGTGCTGCAGGGAGAGAGATGCTGTTGTGCAGGCTGGAAATGGCACAGCCCAGTTAGGAGAGAGTTATGGGGAAATTTCCTTTGGCTTCTTGGTCTCCCGTGTGTAACTGTCACGGCCATTGTGATACCTTGTGATGCGCAGTGAGCATCGCTGCATTTTGCTTGGGGAATGAGAAGGGATGTCCTTTCTCCCGCTGTCTGGATTGCCAGTAAATGTTCTCTGAGGAAGTGTGGGGAAAGGGAAAAATACAGAGTCTGTGCAAATGTGAGTGGATTTTTTTTCTACACTCTCTTTGCATAGAGTCCCTTGGGGAAAAGGAAGGCAATGAACTAGCACGTCTCCTCAGGGACTGCAGCCATATTTCCAGTCAAAAAATTTTGGTTTTCAGTAAAACGCGTGTCAGAAATATTTTGCTTTCCATGAAGTATGTGGCAAAAATATTTTTTTAAATTTTTATTTCTTTCCCTGTGAAAATACAGCAATTTTGTGGTGGAATAAGTAGGGTTAGCTCTATTTGTAATACTATTTTCTGTCAAGAAGCTAATTTATCTTAATGGAAAAATTATAATCAAGCGTGGGAAAAGAAGCACTTTTCTAGGCAGCGATCCTGTCACCTGTAGAGAAGAGATTTGGGATCTGGAGTGGTTTGCTTCTGTTTTGAGCTTTAATGCTAATATTTTCAGGCTCCTCAAGTCAGCCTCATGCTGTGCGGGCATGCACAGCTGGAGCATTATGAAAAATAAATAAAAAGATATTTCTAATAGAATAGCCAGAGTTGGTAAAAATGGCTTCACCTGCTCTGCTGAGAGGTTTGTGAAGTGATGCTCTCCTGTGGCAACAGACATGCACCCGGTCCCTGCCATCATCTCCATGACTTCATGCATTTCCTTTGAAATACAACTCCTTTATGTCAGCTGTATCTTTATCAATCAGGGTTGCACGATAAAGTGCGAACACTGAGATGATAAAGAGAATTTAGATTGTGGCTCCCACTGATACCCACTGGCTGATCCTGGACTGCTGTGTAAGAGCCTGTGGGAGGATGCGGGGAGGTGTCCCTGCAACAGCATAGATGGAGTATCAGATTGCACCAGGCATGACAATAACTGTATGTACAGAATGTATCCAACCCTCAGGCACATATCCATATGTTTGGATGCTGGTGGGTGTTTTTTAAAGTTACTGTTTTAAAGATATCCACACAGGTGGCTAGCAAGCATGGCACAGCATGAATGCTGAAGCAATCTGACTGCTTGTGGGTGAGGAATAAAAGGAGAAGCAGTGCTGGGTGTCCAGGCTTTTCTGGATAATGGTTATTTGCCTTAAGAAAGAAAGGACTATTTTTTTTTCAGTTAGCTTTGGGAGAATGCAGAGGGTTGTGTGGAGGCTGACAGCAGCTTCTTGTTTCAGAGAAAACAAAAACCCCACCAGGTAGAGGCACTTTAGAAAAACAAACCCTGTTTTGGTGACGTGATTTTTTTCTTAAATGAAATTTCATGCCTGGGTGCAAAGTAGGTTTCTTTTAGTCCTTCAAGGGAAATAATTAAAAAAAAAAAAAAGATCTCCAGGTGTGTGTGGGAGAAGGCAGTGTTTCAGTTTTGAGGTGGGTTAGTTTTATTTTTTTTGATAATGGAAGCATATGCTGAGGCCAGAATGTGCCATTGTAGAACAACTCTGTGATGAGCCACAGGCTCACCAGAGAGGCACAGTCCTGCACCGCTTCCTGACAGGATGATGAGAGATTTCCCCTGTGTCCAGCCAGCTTCTCTGGGTTTGCTTTCTTCCCTCCATATCACACTCATGGGAGCATCTTCTCCAGGAGGACTGGCTTGTTGTATGGGCAGTCACTTAGAGGACAGCAGATGTTGCTGGGCATGTTCAGAAGCAGCTGAAAGGATATTGAAGCCACTTTCAATCCACAACTGTCTCTAGGCCAAAGTTTGCTCAATGCAGAGAAAGCAATAAATGCCAAATGAAGCTGGGTCACTAACTGTAAAGGAGGTTTCCCAGGGACATATAGTTTTGGGGAACCTTTTCTTCTAAAGCAGTAAAAGCAGCTACTGATCTGAAGGAGACACATCCTTCATTTCTGAACAGCTGCTGAGAATAAAAGTACTTTCAGAAAAAACCCCAATCTAATGCATTTTCCACCTCTTGTTCAGAAGCTCCTGAAGCCATGTAGAAAACAGAATTTCTTCAGACCATCCCATGACTTCTCCAACATGTCTTCAGCATGAACGCTCTCATCACAACTTTTTGTAGCATCTACAAGATTTGTGACAGTGCTCACTGAGGAAAACAATCCCAAAGTAGATTTGCTGGCTCATTAGCTGCGAGTCTGTAAGGACATGAGTGACATATGAGAGAAGTTAATTAAAAGAGCTATTGTTGCGAGGATGGAATGAATGCTGGTGGTCATTCAGGGTGGGACTAGGACTCAGGTAATATCCATATTGAGCAATAACTGGGATATATAGATGCCTGAGCCAAGCAGCAGCAGAACCACCCATATGCTGATGAAGCTAGGAAAACAGAACAGGATCAAGACTTTGACTCAAAATGCCAACATGGATCCCTCACCAAGCTGACCTGCACCAAGCACATCTGTGTATTGTGAAGGGAGAGCTGTAGAGACCCTAATATTTTAACCTGAAGCTCTTTGTAAGTGAGTCTGGCTAGCACTTGTCTGTAAAGAGAGCAATTGTCTATCACAATTTGCTTCAAATATAATTGAAACTCAAGGAAAATTAGAACAGTCGCACTGATATTATCTGACTGCAAAACTGACTGACTGACTGCAAAAAAGGTTAAAAATACAGCAAAAAACCCATCACAAACACCTGGCTTTCTGTTGAAAAGCTGTGGCACTCGGTGGGAAATCTTGGAAATGAATGAGTGATGCGCCAGGTCCTTTGTCTGTCAACTCCTCACGGCTGCTGTCCACGTCCCGTGTGCGAGCCACAGACGGTGCCCCTTGGGGCAACTCTCTGTTTCCAAACTTTACAACCTCAGGCTATTAAACTGTAGTGTATGTGGGTGGTCCTTAAAAATCCCTACTGAAACCACACCTTATGCGAGCACACACACGCGTTCACCTGTGCGCATCATGGACCGTGCACCATTTTTCCATCCTATGTTTTTGGTCATTTTGGGAATACTTTCCCTTACGGGCTCTGGCTCATTCTATTCTTTTGCCATCTCTGAGCGATGTTTACACTGCATTATGCTGAGAAGCCCCTTAAATCTTCACATGCCCCCTCATGTGAACGTGCAGACAGTCCGGCATTATCCAGCTCCGTGGTGAGGATGTTCACATCTCTTCTCATTAGCGATGTGCAATGTAAAAGGCTTGCCTTGAGTTTCTTGAAGACGGCAGTAATGAAGCTCTGAAGAAATAGTCAGGGGAACGGAGCTAATTAAAATGCAGCAGGGTGTAGAAGTAAAGGTAGCAGCAGCTCGCTATGCCATGTCTCTGGCAATCAGCAGTCCCTAGTTTACCCACACTAATTGACAGGAGACGCAGTGCTACTGAGTGTGCACACAGCCAGCGTTAATGGAGTCAGCACACGCTGCTCTTCCTGCCTGACTTGTCTCATTATCGACCTTGAACCGGCAAAGGTCAGTTGATGGTGCTGCTTTCATCAAGATGACAGGTGTCTGAAGATCTTCTCTTTGTAGTATAATAATTTGGCAGTTGTCTTATCCTGTACGTGAATTAGTGATCTGATCCCGAAGAGATGACGGATAAAAAAGACTGGCATGCTGTGGTGAGGAGCCGGGCTGCTGTGTGTTTTAAAAAAATAACAGGTACCAAAACTCCTGGAGGAAGGAAACAAAAGTATATTGCATAATTCCCCCTGGAGAAGATAGTGCCTGAAGAAGCAAACAGGCAAATTTTCACAAGTGGAAATGCGGTCAGTCCACCATTAAAAATCAGCAGCTTGTTTGAGCTGATGATGAGCACCAGGTGCACTGCTGGCACTCGGCAAATATCTAATAATAATAATAACAATGGCTGGGGCACCTGACACCTGCAGTAAGCTGTGAGTGACAGTGTTCTTGGGGAGATGTCTCATCTGAAGGAAACATTGTCTCCAGGAGATGCATCATTATAACGTGCTGCACCCGGGCTGCATCTCATGTGCCCTCCTTTTTTTTGTTCTATTACAAATGGTCTCAGCAAAGACACTGAAGACTAACAGAAATGCTTCTGCCATATTCCCCTTCAACTCTACAAAACCAGCATTTCTGAGTATTTTTAATGAAAACCAGTGCTTTGGTTTTCGGAGAGATGATCTGCAGTCTCATGTGTTCTGTAGCTTCTCTGGTTAGAAGGTTGCTGAAGCCTGAGCGTGCATCTCCTTTCCTTTCCCACCGTCACTTGTGCAGGGTGTGGTGTGTGTAAAGGTACTGCGTGCTGCCATAGCATTTGGCCACTTGCTTGTGGGTACAGATAGGGTAAATCAGGGCCTAGACCTGGGAGGAGTCTGTGTTCCCCAGTAGAGCAGACAGAAAAGTGCTCCTTGCTGAAGAGCTGAGGGGAAGTCTTTGTGGCAACCGACTTGTTGGCAGCACCAGAGTGCCTTTTCTTGTCTGAGACGGGGAGGATGAAAGTCTGTGTGAGCCTAAATACACAAAGCAGCACCTCCAAAGGGACTCCGTCAAGGAGGTTCCTGCTCCCTCATCTCAGTTGTTGGGGCTTTAGCCCCACTTGCTGACTCATGGGCAGCTCTCTTGTCCTGCTCTGGCCCCACTGAGGGCAGTGGGAGGTGCTGGTCCCCAACCTGCTGTGCATTTCTTGAGAGAGATCACAGAATCATAGAAAGGCCAGGGGCAGAGACACCTTCCACTAGACCAGGTCGCTCAAATCTCCATTCAGCCTGGCCTTGAACACTTCCAGGGATGGGACATCCACAGCTTTTCTGGGCCACCTGTGCCAGTGCCTCATCATCCTCACAGTACAAATTTCTTCCTAATATCTAATCTAAACCTACTCCCTTTCAGTTTGATGCCATTCCCCCTTGTCCTATCACTACACGCCCTTGTAAATAGACTCTCTCCTTCTTTCTTGCAGGCTCCCTTCAGGTGCTGGAAGATTACAATTACTTCACGCCAAAGCCTTCTCTTTTGCAGGCTGAATAAACCCAATTCTCTGAGCCTTTCCTCACAGGAGAGGTGTTCCATCCCTCTGATCATCTTGGTGGCCTCCTCCGGACTTGCTCTAACAGGTCCACGTCCTTCCTGTGCTGGGAGCCCCACAGCTGGATGAAGCACTGCGGGTGCTGCAGGAGTAGAGGAGCAGAATCCCTTCCCTTGCC
Source organism: Cnemophilus loriae (assembly GCA_013397755.1). Classification (NCBI taxonomy): domain Eukaryota; kingdom Metazoa; phylum Chordata; class Aves; order Passeriformes; family Corvidae; genus Cnemophilus; species Cnemophilus loriae. Next base: position 2,058,075 of record VZTF01002825.1, on the reverse strand, counting down.
CTGATGGCCTTGCTGCTTTGGATGCAGCCCAGGGTATGACTGGCTTTTGGGGTTATTGCAACCCTCACCAGAGCTGGGGAGGGGAGAGCAAACCAAGCAGAGCTTCTTTTTTCTTTACCTGCAGTTTCCCAGAATATTTTTAAAATACCCTTCTCTGGAAGCAAATGCTCTTTGCTAGCATAATTACCAGAATACTTCTTCATTTATCTGTGATTATAGGAAACTGAAGTATTGTCTGGGGAACAAAATACTCTGTAACCTGAAAACGATTTATAGTAGCTCTCTTTTTAAAGATGTGTGAAAATAAAATGCTGGGCAATGCAATGTCTGTATGGCTGCAGTCCAGCTATAAAGGTAGAAGACCAGGACATTTTTACCAGGGCAAGCCTAAAGGGCACCAATGGGATCGTTCTTTAAACACAAGAATGTTTTCGTTAGTGAGCCTTCCCAGTCTGACTGGTTTTTTCAGCTGCCTCTGTGGTGACTTGCCAGGGGTATGGGACGCTGCTGGTCTCTGTCTTCCCAGTACCTGCACTGGTGCTGCAACACACCCCCAACCCCTCCCCCCACCCCGCACATTGTCCCCTGGCATTCAGAGGGGCTGTTTGAACTGCCCTCAGCACTACATCCCCTCTACCATGTCAGACTGCACTCTCCTTCGGGGACACGAGAGAGCAAATCTCCACCTTTGTGCCAGGTTGTGAAAGCATTTGTAAGATATATGTTAAATGGAAAAAAAAAAAAAAGTGTTGCCTAAGTGACTACTGAGATCAATAAAATATGCAAGAACGGACTCCTGCTGTTCAGGGCTGCAGCAGTCTCTAACCTAGAGCAGGGAGTCCTGGAGGAGCACGTGGAGGCTGCTCTAAGTGACAGCTGATAGGAATCCTACATTAATGCTACAGGTAGGGCTCATATGTTTGCACCCAGAGGTCTCATGTTCAGGTGCCAGCTATGAGGGTACTCTCAGGAGGCCTCTGTCTGAAAAGGCAGTGATAAAGGAAAGAAGTAGTGATAAAGAAAATTCTAGCAATTATAGTTTTATGCCTGGGTCAAGTCCTTCCAGCAACGGGTCATTTCCTGTTTTGCAGAAGAGGCTCTATCCCCTTTTTTCCCCAGCAAGGAGATAATCAATTATAGATGTGGTCAAAAATAAAGGTAGTGACCATTTTTCTTCTGCTGGGGAAAGAGAGATGCTCCCATCCAAACCAAAGACGAATGAGATGGATTCATGAATCATTTCTTCTTATAACGAAAAGCTCAGCTTATGCTGTTGAAACCAATAACAACACAGAGGGAGAAGAGTTTCTCTCTTCTACCAATGGAAAGGGAGCACTAATATGCATATGGGAAATATAATATGAAAACTATGACAAAGATATTGTGTTTGCCTGTTGGATCAACCTTGGTTCCTGCTATCTCCCAGGGTCTCTCTTTAACTACAGAAAATAAAAAAGAAAAATAATATAAAAAGAATAAAGAAAAAAAGTACAGGAAAAAGCATCACACAAGTATTATAGCTGCTTCCTTGTCATCTTTGTTGGGAAGGATCGACTAGGTCCCAAACCTTGATACTAGTGCATGGCAATTTGCACGTTCCAGAATTGAAGCACACTAGAAATTTCTAAGGATGAAAGTATTTCATTTAAAACAAAGGAATCTGGGAATATTTGTAGCTCACAGTGTAAAGAACAATTGTGTCAGTGATTTGAAATCTGAAGTGTTTTGTCTCTGTCCTTCCTCTGTGTGTGTGTGCTGGGAGGGAAGTCAGGACTGAAAAGCAAAGTGGCTTCTGATTTGACAGCTTTTCTAAAGGGTGTCAGGAGAGGTGTTCTGAGAGAGCTGGTGCCAGTTTGTCTTGCTTGAGGAGGGAGGAACAGGACTCATGAACACTAAAGCAATTTGTGCAAGAGGAACCAGAGATTTTGGGAGACAAAAATGCAGCAGGTCTCCCACTGAGGTCAGGTGTTTTGAGGGTACAGTTTGGATGGTGATCCCACTTTCATCAGCAGTTAAGGCTTTTTGTTTTACAGCATCTCTTAGTGCCAGTTTACACAATATCAAGGAAGTGTTTAACTCTGAAAGCCTGTCACTTCTATCTCACAGCTACTCTGGTGTGGTCAGATGTGATCTGCCACTACCGTGCTGTTAATGGTGTTATTAACTGTTAACATCCAGGAAAATATGTTTGTCCTGGTGCATTGGGATGTGAATCAATCTCTGTCTTTAGACCCCTTCAGAAAGCCAGTTATCCCTACTCCAGAAGTATGATTCTTTTTCCAGCTCTTTACGATACTCCTCCCAAGAAGATCTGGAGTGCCTACTTTATTTTGTGCTCATTTGGAACAGCATGGAAGCCTGTCTGAATTTTCACACTGTCCTTCAAAGGAAGTGGCTGTGTCTTCACACTCTCCTGTTAGGAAAGAAATTCTCTCTTGCCTTTTAGTCATAGCTTGAAAATTCCTATTTCTTCAGAGATGTCATCAATATTTCTCAATAATTTGATCCATGTAATTTTTGATTCTACAACTGGAAATACCTAAGTCCTGAAAAATAATTTCTTTTCTAAACTGGAAAGAGCTTAGAAGAAAATATGCTGAGAGAAGGACAAAGAGTGCCATTCTTATATCTTGTTTGTGTCAAGTCTTCTATTAATCATCATCAATACAGCATAGCAGAAATGTTTACTACAGCAGAATACTACGAATTTAGTGCAAAATGTCTTTCTAAAATTTTATGCCTTGCATTACCCTGAGATTTTTGTCCGATATGCATGTTCTCTATCATATTGCTATGTCATACGAAGGCCAAGGAATGTGTAAGGAAAAAAAATAAAAGGAGAGAGATGAAGCAACCTGCAATGCTCTTCAGTGGTGCTTGTGCCGTTTGGATCTGTGCATAGCTCCAGGAGCGTCATGGCTGGTGGCCTGGTGAGCGAGTGCTCAGCAATTACAGGGGAAATTTACAGCAGAGCCACACCCCGAAGATCAGGCTGCAGCAGGGGACTTGGTGAGGAAACACCACTGATGTTTTCCCTAAGTGGGTTGTTTCTTTGTTCATCCTTTACACTTAACCAGAGAGAGGGGAAATGTTGATGTTAGAAGAGAATGGATTTGCCTGACTCAGTGCAAACCTGAATTCACAAGATGCCAACACAGCTTTGCAAATCCAAATACTTCAGGCATTCTTATCTTCAGATAAGAGTTAGAAGGAGACTTTCTTTTTTTTCTGTTGGTCCACTGCTGCCTAAAAGCTAACACCAAGAAAGTAATTTTAGAAATTGATTTTTTTATCATTCCTGCATAAATGCTTTTTTGTGGTCTGGATTTTCTTCTGCATTTCCCATTTTCATGGGTTTTGGTCTGTTATATAATGGCATAATCAGGCTAAGGAAAAAGGCAATGTTTCTTTTCTGTGTGCTGCATTTGAATTAAATTAAGTTCATGGCAGAAAAGCTGATGAGACCTAGAGAACACATAGATCATCTGAAAATCTTGAGAGAAGTCGTCACTGCAAATATTTGCAGCTTGAAAAGTCATAGAATATTTTTTTATGGGTGGCTTGTCTTCCAGATTCCAGATTTCTGGTTCTTGTGTCTAGCCTTTGTGCTTATGTCCAAATCTTCTTTGCTTTGGATATGTATAGAGATCCATTTGGCTGATCCAAAGCCAAATGAAGTCAACAGGACTATGTTTTTCCATTAATTTTAATCTGTAAAAGGCTATATTTATATCATATTCAGCAGTTTGGAATCTGATCTTCTGTATTTGCAATGCAAAAAAAGTGCTTCTGTGTCTATATCCCATTTATTCTTCGAGAAACGCCTTTAGTTGTATTAGTATTTGAAAAAAAATAAAAAAGGAGCTATCTGCCCTTTGGTGTAAGGTATCTTTTATGAGAAGATGACCGCTACACCTGAGTGTCAAGAAAACTACGGGCATATTTCCTGTGACAGAAGCTTAAAGAAATGGAAATAAGCATTAAAAGTGAACTGACTGGACTAGTTAATTACAAGGAATGTCAATAATTTTCTCCAGCATGCAGCTTGACCCAATCCTTCAGATCCAAAGAGGACCACTGAGTTTCAAAATAAGACAGTTCTTGGGTTTGCCCCATTCTTCCCATGCTTGCTGCTGGAACTAAACATGGAAATACAGAAATAGTGGGAGGGGAAAAGACACCTCTGGGAAGCACTTTTTGGCGAAGTATGAAGTGCCAGGAAAATGTACTTGTAAGATTAAATCCTGGGGGATTTTCACCCCTAATCTATCTAAATTACAGAAGAATGCTCAGACTGTAAGGGAGCTCATTGCGTCTCAGCCTATGAATTTCTCATGTTCCCACTGCTACCAATAATCGCATATGCAGACAGTAGTTTTATTACGACTACAGTCTGATCCTCAGCTCATATCTGGGCTTCGTCATTCATTTGCAAAACAGCAGCCTGAGGCACCCTCCACGCTTTACTGTAAGATGCTTGAAATGAGTACCCTTTTTTCCATTCAAGAAGGAAAACAGGCAGAGAGGAGGAGAAGATATGGGATGAGATGTTCAGTTTCTCTCCATTACCTGGTGGGAAACATTTGTAGTTAGAAGTTTGGCTCTTTCCCCTGTTTCTCAGAAGGAGAGCAACCAGGAAGGGAAAGAAGAGATGCTTGTTCAGTCTAGTCTGTGTCCTATGAAAATGTGTGACTGGATTAACTCTTCCTGATTAAAGTCAAAGCAGAAATACAGGTGCTTTTCTTTCTAACCAGTCAAACTACTCACAGTTCCTACAGAAATACATCTTCTGCCTTGTCATAAGGGAAATTAGTCACAAAACACTGTAAAAAATATTACAGAGATAGCTTTAAAAGCCCTCATAAAAAAGGCTACCTATTCCAAAATGGCAATTTCTTTGTCATTGTGGCAGACACCACACAGCTGCTTCCTCTAACAAAACCAACACTGTGGCTTGACCTCTTGGACCACACTGGCCGAGCAAAGCTAGGTACCCCCTCGCTAGCTATGGTGTGACCTTACCTCTGTGGGTTTTACCATGTGCCTGCTTAGACTTTCATTTCTTTGTGTCCATCAGGGGTTCTCTTACAGCAACCCAGTGGAAAACAAGCCATGTCACATGAGTTTATTTCCTGAAGCTCTTAGTGAAATCAGTGAGAACTGAAGGTAGATTTGTGCCTCCTAAATCCAGTCATAAAGAAGCTGCTATTTAGCACCCAGTTCTGACATCCTGATCCCTGTGTTATCTTCATTTGCTAAGCCTTCTCAATAACTCCTGAGAACCTAGTCTAATGTGCACTCAGTGCAAGTAATGATGGCAGAGCTAACTTTAGACAGAAGAAGATTGCGAAGGAGTAAGAGAGATAGGGATAGAAAAATAGAGAAGAAATTCAGTTTTGCTGTGGGCATTGGTGCAATCTCTCTATTTCAGTAAGGAAAACCCAAGAGTCTCACCACTGTGCTTAGGCAAGACCCCAGGGATGAGCAGTAACTCTTTAGTGGGGGTGGCTGTGAGCAGAACAGCCCTTCTCATTTAGTCTTTATTCTCTGTATGGGATGTTTTGAGCAGAGAAGCCAAAGAGAACAGGTTTTGCTTGCATTGCTTCTGTGCCCAGGTGAAGGGTAACCCAGCTATTCCAGGTAGATTGGTTGTGTGTGAGGCTGAACTTTGAGCTCTTTGCCTCCTGCTTGCCTGACTTCCGTGGGCTGCTGAGGGCTTATTGTCTCTGATCTGTCAGGATCCTTGTTGAAAGCTGTTTCTCCTTCTGCTGCTGAAGCACCACCACACGGGGGGATTATCAAGACATGTCCTGAGGCGAGTGAGATATTGCTGGGGAAGGCCTTGGATTTCAACCTCATTCCTGTGTTATGAATGCAACTTATTTTCTGCAGAAGATTTTGGAAAGTAGATCAGACTGTTCTTTAAAAAGAGCTATTACAAGGCTAAAATAATTCTAGCAAAGAAGATTGTAACATCACTCAGTGAAAAGCGATCCTTACCAGACTCTCAATTACAACCTGCAGCTTCGCTAAAAGCAATGGAGCAGTGTAGGCATAAGAAATGAACACTGCTGTCCATTTAACTTCTGAGGCTGGCAGGAGCTGAGGCAAAGATTTACAGTTGTTGATACAAAGTGTCAAGGATTTGGATTAGACCTTTTGCTTTTTTTTTTTTCCATTGGGATGCTCGGGAAGCTGGTCATGACTTTCCTGTGCACAGTGATAGTTCACCCAAAAAAGACCAAAGATCCAGCCAATGTCAGAGCAGCTGTGAGCTGCATGGAGCCAGGCAGAAATTCTGCCCCTTTATCTTAACCTTTATCCATTTGGGGACTTTCCTCTTTGAAGAGGAATATCTTGCTATTCCACTTGCTTTGTGCTGATAAAGCTGTGAATTGACTCGTTTGCTCTGAATTTTCAACAGTTCTCTTCTTTTAAAGATCATCTTTCTTCTTTCCCTTCTGCTCCTGCTTCCCCCAAAGTCCCCTAGCCATGATGAAATAGCATTGGGCACGACCTAGGGAGAAAGGAGCGGTGTTGAATTGTGTGTGCTTTGTGGTTTTCCTGTCCTTTCATTTGGCATTGAACTAGCCATGCAAGAAGGGAATTAAAATGATATGAACGGGTTTTTTTCCCCTCCTCAAAGTTTCCCTTCCTGAACTCCATATAACAACTTCAGGTTTTTGCTGGAATAATCTCTCTCAGGACAAAGCCTATGGGCTGTGCAAGACCGAGCGTTGCAGAACTGCAGCATGCGCTGAAAATCATCCTAGCACACACTTGGGGGCAGTTGTGTTTTTCTGTGATTCAGTCAAGCAGCTCTCTAAACTACAAATCATTATCTTTGATTCTAATGGCTAGCGGGATGGCTAACGTGACAATTTGGGAGATAGTTACCTCTTGTGTCCCTCTGTGGAAGCTGGATAGTTACCATCCCTGGGTACCTGCAAGAGCAATTGCCTATGCTTTTTTCCCTGTTCATATACTGCTGTCAGAGACAGGGAAACAAGTTCATTGTAAAAGCAAAATGTGTAAACAGTCTGAGTGTGGTGAAAGTGCTTCTGGTGTTGTACAAGCTGAAAACAATATCAGCCCATGACTTAGAACGAATTCTAATACAAAACATATATGTTTGCTAATAGCAAAAACTGAAAGCCATCAAAGGAAAAAAAAAATTAAACAAAGGACCAAAAGAAACTCAGAAGAGGCAAAGAGAGCAAAATTTGGCTCGTTGTACTGCGCAAGCCCCACTCTTGCTGCCACTAGCCTTGCTGCCTTGGCAGGGCATTGCTGGGAGCTGCTGTCTGTTGGGATACCCCTGTCTGCCCCCTCTTCCTGGGCATGGTGGCAACCTGCTGGGTGCTGGTTTTCTCAGTGTTCTGCCCTCCTCGGCAGTGGTAATGGAAGGAAACTTTAGAGAGAGAGGCTGGCTTTAGGCAAGAGCTGATTCAGGCTGCCTGCTTGCCTGCCACCACATCAGCTGGTGCTTTGTGCGGACAAGAGCTACCCCGGGTGTGGTAGGAAATATCCTGCAGGCTGTTTCTATGTTAAATCACACCTCCTCCTACTCTTTTGAATTCAGCAGAGGGGCAGGGGTTATAAACTAGCAAAAAGCATTGGCCCCTTGTGTCTGTGCCTAGTCTACTCAAGTTAATTCATTTTTTGGCTCATTACATTTTCTGCCCCATTGCTAATTGCCTCTTGGGCTCTACTCATTGCCAGGGTTTTCTGACCATCAAAACATTACTAAACAAATGAACTAAATAAAATAAGCCTTCTTTAAGAGCCTTCCCCCAGCCCTCCCCTTGTGTTAATATTCCAACGGCGCCCAACAGGTAGGCGTCTGCACTCATGTTATCTGTATTAATTAGACTGTAATACCCTTGGCACAAGACAAGGACAGGGAGGCAAGAGAGTCTCTCCTGCAGCTCTCTGATAATTTATACCAACCGAAAGCCTGCTGCAATGTCTTTCTCTAGTGCCACATGTGCCAATAGTGATGCATAAATAAGATTAATTTCTGTTAGGTGTTTTCCCTTCCTTCCAACTAATTAGCCCCTTCTTCACTATATCTGAGCCATACACAATATTTAATGAGTATTTTGCAGCAAATTCCTGAGGCAGAAGTACTTTTATCCCCAGACAGATCGGCTGGGTCACCCACGGCCGTAGAAGTTTCTGATAGAGTGAAACATGAACTTCAACTTTCCTAAGGTCTAGATTAGTGCTCAAACCACTGAACTCTCCTGCCTAGCAACTACCTCTAGTAGCTGTTTACTGCTACCTGACTTTTCAGCTGTCAGGTTTTATACCTGAAGGATTTGGGCGTGTTCAGCATAAGATACAAGTATGCAATCTGTCCTTTGTATTGGGTTCCCCATCTTTGCCGCATCAGCATCTCTTAAAATCAGAGGGAACAGGAGGGTAAACATGACTGACTCGAGGGATAAGCTTGCCATGTTTTTCATTACGGCTAATTATTAATATAATCAGTTTAGTCGCAAAAGTACTACAGCAAATTACTTAACCTTGGGCCTTGCTTGACCAGGCTCTGAAGGATCTTCATCCTGTGTTCATGTTGCTGTAACAGCAGGACAGGTTTCATTATGCAGCCAATAATACTATGGAAATAAAAGAAGCACCAAAAGTGGGTTTGCTCATTACTGCCTGAATCCATGTTGTCTGCCAAAGGCTGCGTCCTACACTGATAAGCATCTCCTCTTAGCAAGATAGCTTAGCAACAGGGGTTGTCCCTGCTGCTCACCTCTCTCCCCTCCTCACACTCACTCTGGTGGCCTGTCTCCTGCAGCCCCTGCAGAGCTATACCCCTCTTCCTCAGCAGCAGGAGCAGCTGGTAGCCTCAGGCACCCCTTTGGCAACACCCGTCTTGTGCCTCTTGCGGTGCAAAGGAGAAGGTGGCACCTACACCCTGCATCACACTTTTTGAAGCACCTGCTGCTGCGCAGAGTGAGGGATGGTGCTGGGGCCCTGCTGTCCCAAGAGCTGAGGATGGGTGGGCAGTCTTCAGCAGGAGGGCAGCTCGCCAGAGCCGAGGTGCACTGGAGCCCCGAGGCTCTGCACGGGAGGCCCAAGGTTTAGCCTTCGATGTGGGTTTCTTCAGAGCAGGGTTTTGTGTCCCTGCTGTACTGTTAACATTGTGTTTTGAGCCACTTTGGGAACTTGCACAGTTGCCAAGGTCTTTGCTTTACCACATTCTTTTGGTTAATAGAAATATTTAGCTAAAGCATGAAGGCATTGTATTTCCAAAAGGAAAACACACAGAAAAAGGTCCGATCTTTTTTTTTTTTTTCTTTGGGCCTGATTGTCTCTGCTTGTTTATGGCTGCCACTAATTTGCTCGTTTGCTTGCTGGAAAATAGCTAATTAAAACCCACTTCAGCTAACAAGCTGACTGGGACCATGCAAATGTCACTCTCTGCTGTCTGCTATTTTCGTTTATACTTTACATTATTAGTGTTGTTTTTCCTCCCTCCATAGTAATAAACGCGAGGATAGATTTAGTACCCTCTTCACAGGTGTGTGCTTGTACATCAGCACATCATCCCGAGAAAAGTGCTGCTGTTTTACTGCACTTCAGTACTTTGAGTGTTATTACCCCTGACAGTTAATGGTTTCAGACTACACTGCTTGTTAGCACTAGATTCTGAACAGCTTCATCTATCTTTTTGTTTTTACACTGACTGGTCACATTAAGTATATGTGTCTGAGCTATTAGTCCCGTCTGTTCATTGCATGCATTTCATTTGCTGCGTTTTTTCGCTAAAATTAGTATGTATTGTCATCCATATACTTCAACGCATCGACTTTTGTTATAATTATGCTGTCATCATTTTGCTTCCACACACTTGCTAATTTATTGTAGCTAAATTAGACCTAATATTAGCAATTTTGCAGCTGTTCCCATAGAACACGCTCAGCCATATATTTGTACATTGTTTGGTAATTGGATTTGAGGGCTCAGGAACGGACGACGGTACTCTTTAGAAACAAGGGAAAGATTTGAGGAAATGGGAGAAAAATAAAAAACACAAGCCCCGTAAGAGGCTTCAGGGGTAAATTTCCAGAGCCTAGCTTAAAAGGTTTTCACAAGGCCAAACAAATCAGAGAGTTAGTGTACCAGATCACAAAGTGTCCAAATGGCATGTTGCATTCAGGCAGGGGATTAGTCATTCCCCCTGAATATGCTGTCTATTTTAACGAAGGCCAGACCATGAAAAATCCCTGGGGACTTACAGAGGGTCTTGGGAAAAAATGGTTTTTACTGTAGTGTATTAGAAATCTCCAAGAAAGGTTCTCTGCATCAGGTTAGGCTGCTCTCAGATGATTTCCTTGAATTGAACCATGGGCAAAGAAAGAGGAGGAAAAATGGTTTTGTTTCGGAATATGAGCTCTCCATCCTGAGTTTTGACATGCAACTCTTGTTGCTTAGCCAGCCCCACTTCAGATATCAATACAAGCAGAGAATAAAAGGGAAAATTGAAAAAAACAACAACAATAACAAAAAAAAGAGTGCAAATGAGGAAAGCAGAATAAAGATGTACAGCTCTTACTTACCCTTTCTGGGCATGAGTTATTTTATTGCCAAGTGGAGTACGACTCTGGCAAAAGAAGTTATGAGTGCCCAGCATTGCATCTCACATGGTCTTTTTGTAAATAAGTTTCTGACATGATAGAAAACAAAACTGTGAGGGAGACTGTTCAGACAGACACAGTAGAATCAGTTGAATTCCCAATCCTGCAGAAGATGTAGATGAAACTTAATCACTGAAGAGCATATCCTTAACCAAAATGAAACTAAATCCTATGTGCTCATGATTCATCCACCTGCTTAATAAGAATATTATAACAAGATGCAGTGCTGCTGGCAGATGCACATGCAAGTTTAAAAATAAGACAGTGAAATCAACAACAAAAAAGAGAAGGGTATTCGATCAGCTCTCATCTATAACACGGAGTTCTTTCCAACTCACTACAAGCTGTTGTAGCAGGCTGCATTCTGCTCCGCTTCTCCCTTGGCCAGAGCTTAATTTCTGTTTGGAGAAGAATAGAGCAAAGTGACCTGCCAAAAAGTAAGACAGAATAGGCCAAGTCATGTAAGAATCCAGGCCGTACAAATGTCTTGTGCAGGAAAGGAAAGTGAAGGCAAAAAGCCAGGCCATTTAACACATTTTTTAATGATTTAAACTCATACAAAATATTTGAAATAACCAACCCGATTTAAAAGAACTCACTCCCCCCAAAAGCCCTATCATTAATAAGCAAATGATTGCCAGATTATGTTCTCTTGTACTGACAAAGCCTTCATTATGCTTTCTTTCTTCCCAAATGCCAGGAAAATATATAGATAGGTCTTGCAGAAGCCTGCACAGTTACTGGATGCAGTGATGGAGAAGTTGGTCTCTCGGCAGTTGTTTCCAGTAGATGCTGTGACCATGATCAGCATATCATGTGGGGAAGTATCTGCTTTGCTCATTTGCTTTGCTTTGGGCTTTTTTGGGGTTCATTTTTTTTTTTTTTAAATTTCATGGCAAACTTTCCTCTAGCCAGTCACCTCTTAGACTCCTTGATGTAGACACCCAACTAGGTCAACCTGTTGTTTGTGTTTGTTGTCAGCACATGTTGCAGGTCCTTGGTTTTGGTGTTGTTTCTCACTGTCTTTTATTTTCACTCTGTGTGAGATTGTCTCTCAAGTGGAGGTAGACACAATTGCAGTGATTCTCAGTTATGATAAATATTGCTGAGCAGAGTAGAAATATGCATGCAAAGAGCACTTGCAGCAGCAAACGGATATAATATATTGTATCATATACATTTCAAGGTGAGAATAAAAAGAGGTGGCTTGCACATACTCTTTTTATTTTTACTACTTTACTGTACCATGTTTTCTATCAAGCTGCTAAAGACCTACTAAAAGGGTACAAAATGAAGCCATTAGCAGAAACTTGTTTAAGATCTCCACGCACATATGTGCTCTTCAGGTAGCTGGCTGGGCAGTGCTGTGAGGCTCTTACTTGGACGCTGGAGCAATAAATGTCATGTCAGGGGCCAACTGTCTGTAATCACAGTTAGCAGGTTGAACAGACTTGTGAAAATATTTTCTTTATGTGAAGGGAGACACTGCACACTTTGCCACAGCCGAAGTTGCTAAACCTAATGTAATATGACAAGTCCTTTGGCAGCAAAAGCCACATTTAATAGACATGCTGCCTGTGAAATGCGAAAGAAACAAAAGCAGTTTTTCTGCAGAAATGTCACCTCCTCTATTTTGCAGTATCTCTCACCTTGTCCTGCTCCCACACCCTTTTATTTCTGGGTGACATTGGCCATGCATCATGGTCTCCTTCCACATCACCCCCAGCCATCTTCTCCTTCAGGTGCCCTGGGACCTGGCCTTTCCCATCCACAGCCCAGCTAGCAATGCCCACTTTGCGTTTAGAAATCCAGCTCGTGAGGGGTGTCTTGCTCTGCTGGGAGGAACCCGGGGCATGGAGCGGGATCTGGTACACCCCAGCAGCTCCCCAGGCCTGCAGCAGAAAGGAGCCCCTGTCACCGCACAAAGCACCACGAGCAGGGTACATGTCCCACATGCCACTGTCAGTGACACTTTGCAAAGCATCTGTAGCACCTTGTGCAGCCGGTGGTGAAATTTGAGATGCTTTAGGGCACTGCTGTGAGGCAGTCAGGAGTGTGTCTGTCCTCTTGCTTGGCCAATGGTCTCAAACTAAAGGTGAACCAACCCTGTTTGTCTTGTGCAAACGAGAGTGGTGTGCATATGCACCCTCTGATGCTTTCCAGACTCACCCTCCATTGCCCTATCTGCTGGAATGCAGCTGGATTTGGACCTCTCCTCCTGCAGATGTGTGAGAGTGTTTTGCACTCACTTTGCACTGATGTAAATGATTACATGAGGCGTGAGGCAGTGGAGAACCAGGTTCCCGAGGGCTTCTTACAAGATGGCAAATAATTAATGATGGTGTGCAATACAAATGCAGTAGCAGGAACAGTGAAATCAAGGCCTTTTCTTGCCAGGCATTTGTCTGTCACTTGAGTAACAAACTGCCAGCATGGAAAGGATATTCCCATGCAAAAACTTCCAGCATCACCCAGAGTAATTTCTGCAGTGGCTTTCCACAGAATCCAAAGTCAATCTTTTCAGCCAGCACATCTTCAGTACTGAGACATGTTCAAGGAAAGGATGAAAGGAGCTGATCAAGAAATTTCTCTCCTCTGCAGGACTTCTCTTCCCCTGGCCAAGATGCTTTTTCAGCTCAAAGTGGGCAGATACAGGGGCTCACAGTAATTTTCTGATCTTTTTCCATTGAATGACCAAGATTGAGATCTTAAAGAAAAACAACAAAAAAGCCATGAATAAGTGAAACGTTTTAAAGTTACTGCTCCCTTTCACAGTTCTTTTCAGCACTTTGGCTTCTTAGTAAGACGATGCCATTAAGAGAATAGGAACAAAGCATGTGTGAGGGCCTATAAAGGGAGGGAAGTCAAGGAATACCCTGCAGCAGGATGCCAAGCCCACATTTCTTAGTCTTGACTCATTCCTCAGCAGGTTGATCCACACAAAAGGATGTAGTGGCAGTGACTGGAAAAGCAAGGGTAGCAACCCTTGAACATCATCGTTTCCAAGTTGCCCTGAATGTGACAGATAGACAAGTTGATTTAGTGGTGAGGGTGTACATGCTGCATTTCTTTAAGGCTGTAGCAGGGAAAAGCAAGGAACCAGTTAGAAGAGACTCCAGGCACAAGCATTATAGATGAGAAAATGAACAGATTTGTACTCGAGGTAACAGTGTTTTACTTAAGAGAATTATTTAAGCATACTAAGGACCAAAATTGCAGGAGACGTACATGTTCCCTGAAGTTTTACCAGAGGTCAGCCTTTGCTGTCTCTTTTAAAATCAGTGTATGCTTCTGCCTTCTGCTTTTCTCGTCAAGAGTTCATCAGACTTTCAGGTTTATTTCATGTAGGATCACAGCATACTGGTCCCCCACAGCCCTGCACCTATGCCAACATCTATAGAGTTCGTTTGAAGACCAGTGGTCTACGGAGTCTGAGACTGGCACAGGGCAAGATGGGTGTCAAGGTCTCCCCAGTGCAAGCTGAAGCCAGGAAATGCTGGAAGAAATAAGTGAGTTTGAGCTGATTCATATTTAAATCACACCAGCTTGCTTCATAGCATTTCACCATCATGGCCTCTTAAGCAGCATTTAAGCCTGTCCTCTTAGCCACAGCTGCATGTTGAAAATGCCATTTTCCAAGTCGCTTTGAATGTACATATAGATTTACAGCCTGTGCTGCAGAGGAAGTATTTTTTTGCTGACCCTGCTTTGCTTCTTAAACCTCAAGTGGACTCTGAAAATATTTCATGTGCTGCACTGGCTAAACCAGTAGCACTAATATTGCCGTCTTATATTTTAGAGAGCTGCAACCATACTGTTTCTACCATAAGAGTGACATTCATTTTGGATATAAATTCAGTATATAAATGTATAACAAATTGTTTAGTGATATTAGGGCAGTAACTTTTTTTTTTCTGAACGAACTACCCAAATGACTGAACCAGTGTAGTTAATTAGAATCGATCTCACTTTTTAGCACCAGGAAGTGCATAATGGAAGATAAGATTGATTGTAACATTGGATCACTTCATTTAAAGACTGCTAATAGGCTAAAATGACAGAACCAATCTAAAATTATAATTTCAGAATCAATATAATTTTTATAACGTTGTCAAATCTAAAAAATTAATCTAAATTTATGCTGTGAAACTAGCAAATCCTTCCTAGCTATTATAATGAAATGAACCAACATTTTATTATATTACTTCTTTAAATAGAAAAAAGGCTTCTTTATTGGCATGGCATTGCAGCAAGCTAGATAACCAGGCTTTCACTTTGGGCGGTATCTGCTCATTTCCTGCTTAGGGCAAGAGTAGAAATGGATTTTAACCCTGCCTCTTTCCATCGTGGACCCATTTTCCCACTATTAAACCACCACAAAAATGTGAAAACAGGCTTCTTTTCAGAGGAAGGCATCCGGACTGGGAGTAGAGTAGCACTCCATGAGGGAATTCAAGTTTTCTAACAAAGCTGTAGTGGAAGCATGTGCCTATTAGTTCGCTGTTGCTCTCCCTACACCCCCAGAAGAAATGTAGACTCAGCTTCTCCAGTAGAAAGAAAGGGACTGTGGTGGTGGCTTGAAGAAAAATATTTTCCTTTCCATTCAAATTTATTCTGTGTGTAAGGCCTGATGAAAAAACACAATGCCAATTTTGATAATACCAAGGATTTTGGTGAGTTCTGCCCCTGCAGAAGCCAAAAAAAGCTCTGCAACATGGCTTCAGAGCACATTGATGTTTCTTTGGATGTCAAGTGTTCAGGTTGATATCTTTTCTTTTTTCCCAGTAATAAATTTTCTGCAGAACTTGCAATGACTCATTTGCTGTAGGTTCATAACTGCTCTTGCGTTCTGAGCCATAATGACTTTGAGTGGGCAGAAGCAGTCCCCAGGTGCTGCCAGCTGCAGAGCTCACCCACGGCTGTGGATCATTCCTTTCACTTAACTTCCTCTGCTGCAGCATATGTCTCGGGAGCTTTAGCAGCCACATGATAAAGCAGCCCTGGCCACCACAGATGAGGGCTATTTGTACCCTTGAGCCCCTCCTGGAGCTCCTTATGTTCCTCCTATGGAGAGCTGGAAGTACTACTTGGTAATACCAGAGCTACTGCTCTCCAATAACCTGTGACTAATGAGTCTAATGACACTCAGGGTAGTGCCTCATTTTGTTTTATTTCTGTTTGCTTTTTTGACTGATGTCGATGTGGTTGGCAATTCAACTCTGCACTGTGCTGTCCTAGGATGAGGCTGTTCTTTCCAGCAGTGATATCCCTATACAACCTTCTTCCTGCTCAGAGTAAAGGCCAAACTAAGGACAGTGTTTCCTTCTGAAGGCACAAATGCTGTTGAACTTCTCCCAGCACTGGCTGTCATCACTCAAGACTCCACAGGTGTGAGGGCCATGGTCTCACTGAAATCAGGGGAGCCTTGGCATAGATGCCAATCAGGCCAGGACTGTGATTTTACAGCTCTGCTTTTCACAGAGAGAATGAAGATGTGTCCAGAGAAGTTGGTTGAAATACCACCATCCCTATTTCTCCAAAGAAGCTGAAGAAACCCCTTTCTGCAAAAAGGGACTGAGCCTGGAAAAGTAGGGCAAGGCATCCTTGCAGACAAGGCATTTCCCTTGCTTCTGTGCACAAAAGCAGAGGTGACGTGCAGGCAAACCCCATCCTGAATTCATTTTGCAGGGATGGGAGGTGAGGCTGTGTGTCAGAGTGGGACCTGCACGCAGGAGCTGACCCTGGGATAGCAGTAATTATTGCAGGAAAGAGCAAGAGAACACATGTATGGAGACCCCAAAGAGCACTTCGGAGAGCTTTGTGTTTCTTGGAGGTTTAATGTATTATAATCTGATTCGGCACAAGCCAGTCTGGGAATAAAAGAGAAATGCAGAAAGACTAATGATTTGAGGCGCAGGGGGAAGTGGAAAGAAAACAGCACTTTTAAGTGCATTTTTTCCCTTTTATGCAAGATCTGACTGGGGCCAGGCAGAGAGAGCAAAAAGCTTCTGTGAGTTAATACAAAAGTGGAACAGTACTTTAAAGAGACTTTATTTGCTCCTTAGAGTCTTCTTTTGATTTTTAATATCTCTGAGACTTGTCAGGGAGAAAACAGAAAAAGACATTAGATTCTGGGTCTTGAGCAAAGCTCAGGGACTTGAGACTTCCACAAAATGAAAGAAATTACATCCTGGAAAAGTTAATGACCTTACCCTAAGTGCTGTGCTATGTCAAACAGAAGCAAGCTGGTTCATCCGCTGTGGAATTCTCTTGTGCTGGCTGGATAAGTGCTTTAGGCTGATCTCTTCATACCCCCAAATTTCCAGATGAACAGTTTTGGCTGGATCGAGAAGGGTAGGGAGTTGGGGAGAAGCCTGGCACCATACCAGAGCTGCTGCCTCCATTAACTCCAGCAGGCAGGAGCTGTCCCAGTGGTCAGAACACACAAATTACATTGGCTTTCCCAAACCCGCTTTCATACTGCCTGCTTGGGGCCACACTCTGCATTCACCAGTCTCCACGTCCAAACTCTGCTAGGGAAAGACGAAAGTCCTGAAACTGCTTAAGCTTGTGAGCCAAGAAACCATGCTTGGTTTTCACTCAAGGTCAACTTGATTTTGTTATTTGAGTCTGTTTTAGCTACACAAAAGAAATAATTTCAGTTTCATTGAGTATCTGTCTGCTTTCTGAGAGTTTCATACATTTGTGACACTTGCCTGCCTGCCTCTCATTTCAACCAGAAGAAAATAATACTAACAGTAAAGATGCCATAAAAAATAAAGCCTGAGGTAAATTTTGCCAAAAGCCAATTAGAGATTTGAAAAACAGTTGTGTTTTTTAGGCCAACTTGAAGCTTATCAAGTTGAACTTCTGGTGGTTCCAAAAGAGCATAGAGACTGAAGCGACTACGAAACATCCAGCAGACGCAGCCAGAGAGATGTGCAACTAGCTGGGACCGTCCGCTGGGAGAGCATCAAGATCTGCAGGAAGTCCAGAGAGCTCAGTGGCTGCAATGAGACATAAAGAAATTGTCTCTTTGTTAAGTGAGTCCCCGACGTGGAGGGATCTGTCAGTCTTGGTCAGCACCATAAGCTGGTTTGAAAGCTGCCAGTGACCACTGCAGAGTATTTAAAGGACATCTATTTTCTGAACCAAGTGGAGTTTCCCAGTGATGGCTTCACGAAGAATAAGTTGCACTACTCCAGTCTAGGGACTGCAAAAATGTTGGCATAGGCCTTGTTTTGACTCAAGCATGGGAAAACTTGGGTTTTCATAATCATGCGAGGAATTCTTTTGTGATAAAACATAAAAGCAGCTTGCATTTGTAGCTTAAAAGTCACTAGAGCAAGTTGTGAATTTGTCCATATTTATTGCCCGATTTAGGATAAGGAAGTGACTGCCACGAAAGGAATGCACAGGGAATATGTTGGGAGGGTTAGATATTTTTAAGCCGATGGCTTCTGCTGAGTGTAAGGCCTATGGCCATTACTTAATCCACAGGACTGCCACCATTTGTCCCAGCAAGGACTCCCACACATATCCTGTTTTCCACATTTCTGCAAGAACATCTGTTTGCGGTTCCTCCAACAGATTTTGAAGACACAAAAGTCACTCATGATGGGACTTTCCATCATGACCTAAAACCTGGGATTGTCCATTCTAGGCGAAGACTGAGTGGCTTTGACCATTCAGAGAACTTCGATGTATCTGGTTAAACTTGCCTTTCTGAAGGTGGAAACTGAGGTAAAGATGATGGAGAAATGGCCCTTTGCTAATAGTGAAAGAAAAGTAAGGACTTTTGAGATATCGGGAAAAGTAGGCCATCTTCTCCAGCAGATCCACCGGAGGGAGAAAACATGAAAGACGATGGTCTCTCCAGCCCACCCAACTTGCCTCTAGTGGGATTTGGACTTCTTCTCATCCCCTGCTGCTCACTCACAGATGTGTATTTTAAGAATACCAAGAAACTAAGCCAATGTTTAAACCACTCGCTGTTATTATTTTTTTCCTGAAGAATTGTCCATGTTTTCCTTTAAAATAAGAGTATATACACACTGGAAGAAGAACGCAGGTTTTTCAACTGTTGTCGGAAGACAGCAGCAGCCCTCCTCCTTCTCTGTGCCAATGCATCAACCCTAGCTAGGAATGATCCAGGGTTAAAAAGCATCATAATCCCAAAGTTGTTATAGTGCACAGATGATGTAAGCAACACTTCACTGTTGCAACTGTGGAAGAAAAGGGTTTGCTTTCTAGACTGCCCACTTCAGAGGAAAAACCCCACACACTTCAAGCTCCTGCATTCAGCAGGGAGTCCTCAAGCATTGGTCCCTCCAGTCTGACTGCCAGACTGAACAATACTGGCAAGGTAAGAGCTGGCCCCAGCCCGTGCATCTGAATCAGGGGTTCTCAACATCTGCTTTACAGCTGTCCTCCACTGCAAGAGAAATTGTTTCAGGATGCTATGAAGCCCCTAAACAAGCAAGAGCACTCCTGGCCAGAAGTTTTCTCTTACATAGTGTTTAATTTGTGGGAAAAAATACTTTTAAAAACTCAAACCTCCTGCATGTGTGTAAGTTTTATTTTCAACTTCTTATCCAAACTAGAAAAAGAGCTTCTTTCACCCTGAATAATAGCTTGGCGTGTTCACTAGAACTAGCAACTAGTAAGTCTCACCCTTACAGGTTGGAAACATGTGTCTGAAGCACCAAGCGTCTGGTTATTCTCAAGCAGATATTCCCCCTCCTTTTCTCTGTATTCTAGATAACAGTACTCCAATTCTGAATATTTTGAAATGGTAGGAGAGCCTCTAGTTGTCACACATGAAAGCTTTTACATGGTGTGGGTTCTGCTGCAGAAGAAGAACCCCATCTTTTTTTTTCTGTATTTCTTTTATTTTAAATCTCAACATGTTTTTGGGGGGATGGCTAAGCTGTTCTCCCACAGCTCTTGTTTTGATAGTTTGAAATCGATTTGTAATCTTCAACGTTATAACTTGTTTCCTGAGGGCCTTCATTAACCATAAGAACACAAAAAGTGGCTGGGCATGAAGGTCAAGTGTATTCCCTCTGGAAGAGAGACATATTTTTAATAGTACCAGTGACTAGTAGAGACCTTCACTGGTACAGATGACTTTCCTAAATCTTGATATTGTCTGTCACAGGCTAAGCACCTAGCAGGAAGACATACGGCAGTCGATCTAGATGTGAGCATAATAACGCAAAAACTCTCTGTTCTGTAACACCCAGAAGACGTGATCAGAGATCTCTGCACCCCCCAGCCTCGCCTTTTGGGAGGCAAGATCCGTCTGCATGCATACCTGGCAGGAAAAGGCAGGGGTGCTCCGCTGATGCCCTGCACTGATGATCTGTGGATGTGGGGTGTACCTGAGGCTGTGGGGCCGTGTCTGCACAGCTGCCTGTGCATCAGCTGGGCTCTGTGCTGGCGTGCACACTGAGGAGCAGCACAGCAGCTGTGCTCTGCAGCACTAAGTGATCAAACACACACCTTAAATTCTACACACCAATGCAAGTACATGGTACGTGCTGCACAGGCAGATCTTGAACTATTATTTTTCCTCTCCGTTCTTTCTCCTCTGAATGCTACCCCAAAGAGCTTTTTTATCTGGATCATAAGGAAATGGAAGTGGAAGATAAAACCAGAAGGATATTCCTGGGTTGGTAGGGTGATAGCTTTGTCCTTTCACCACATTCATAAACGTGTCCAGGAAAGAGTTAAGCTATCCTGAAAATACTGCCAGGGAGCGGGACTTGTGGAATCTAAATGCTGTTTGAGAAGGCAGGGGGTAATTAGGGCAGTTGGTTCTTAATTATCACTGAAGTCAGTCCTTGCAAGGCCCCCCAGCCATATCCAGGTTAATGGTCAGCACTGTATGCTGAGTCAGCAAAATTCTTGCACTGGCTTTCACCAGGGGCTCCCGTTGGCTGAGGGCAGCTCTTTTTGCTGGATGTGTCCAGCTTCACTCCGAAGCCAGGATGATTAAAAGAGAAAAGCAATCTGCAGCTTTAATCAAGCTTGCAGGAACACACCTTCCAGATTTTGTGAGACGAGGTATTTGTTACCTCCTGTCCTCTGGCATGGCAGCAGTTTAATGAAAGGCTGCATATTTTTCTGTTAGCAGCTCTACCACTTAATTCTTAAGTTCCTTCAGAGCTCTCAGATGTATGCCATCTGGTCATGGTGACTTGTTGCTCTTTAATTTGTGAATTTGTTCCAGCACTTCCAGTTTTGACACCTCAATCTCTGACAGAGTCTCATCTTCATTACTTGAAAAGAATAGCTCAGAGGGCTGTCTCTCTCTCTCGCATGCATCTTCTTGTAGCTTCAATTTCATTACTACAATTTCAACTTACAGCAGAATTTATAGCTTTCCCAAATAGGCCATCTCTCCACCTCCTACCCATACTGCAATATTTTATTGTGCTATATTTTTATTAAACAAAAGCACCTCTGCAAACTACATGGAACCCATGCACTCAGGTAAGCAGTACCTTTGCTATCTTTTAAAAAGGCCTGAAAGTGAGTTCAAAGAAATGTCTATCACATCCACCAAAGGAATGTTATTAGTTCTCAGAAAACAGGGAAGCGGACAGCCTTTTTAAACACATCTAGAATGCATCTTCATGGCCCAATGTTATTTATTTATGTATCATAAATAATATCTATTATTTACGGTCTATTTGCATTTCAGGTTTTCAGGGAAGTTGAGTCCCCATTGTAACAGGCACTCAACAGGCGCATGGTTAGAGGCAGTTCCTCTTCTGAGGAATTTACAAACAGGGAAGACAAATGGCTAAGAACAGACAGCATGCAAAGAAGTTGTCAAAGATGGATGTCTTTGTATTTACATATTTAATGAATTTTCCTTTCATACGCGATGTCCTTCACCTTCCTTCCCCAGTGTTTCTCCAGGCACATATCCCCACCTAGCCTCACCAGGATTTCCTAACATGTTTTATTTCCATCCTTTCCCTACTGCAGGAATACATGACAGTAGAAAGCTTGGCAGTGTAGCAAGCCAGCGCATGCCAGCCATTTTTTCCTCTTCCTGGGAGACTGAAGTGGTTTTCCAGATACCTCTGGAAAACCCCACTATTGTGGGGTTCGGGGCAGGAGGCCCACCTGGCTTGCCACCTCTGTTTTCACCCACAAAGCACGGGTGGCATGGCACCTGTGCTGCCCTAGCAGCAGAGGCCACTGCTGGAAAAGCTCCTTTGCCTTCAAACCACGGAGCAGCCCTGGCTTCTCCACCACCCCCCTCCATACTTTTAAAATGCAGGAAACTTTTCAGAAGTGCCATCTGCGAACTTCGGAAATGGGCTGTCTGGAAGAAGGGATTATGGATGGGCACGGAAAGGGCAGAAACTCAAAACTTCTCTTCACCGCTTTATTAAATCCAGGAGATGACAGAAAGCACGCTCCCCTTCTGACAAAGTCGGAGGGTCTCTAGTGACATTTATGTCACTGGAAAGGCATATAATACGTACACAGTGGTTTAATTTTATCTTAATGAAACAATATACATATAAAACTATCCATTAAATATAAAACAGTGAAGTAATTTGCAAATTTTCCTACGGCATAATAAATTAAGCATGGAGAGCACTAAGGAATGCAATTTGCAGTCATTTATAATGCAGTGTTTTATGTTAATAATTCAAAATCACATGCTATTTGGAGACACTTCTAATTAATGTATTTATGAAATTGTGAACTGTGACTGTTTTGGTTCCATTTAGCTAAACATTTCAACAGAATGCGCTTGCTGTTGTTTTGTGTTTGCTTAATGGCACCAGCAAGCATCAAATGTACAACTGGGGAAAGTTGGGGGTGGTATCTGATGCGGCTTTTTTTATGGGTATGTGTTTTTGTCTGTGTGCTGTATACATGCATGTGATTACACCCCTGATCTCACTGAGGGGAAGAAAGTTCTGCAGTAATTTGAGGAGGAAATAAGGAAAGTTTTATGGATGAATAATTAATTGCAAGGAAAGTTCAGTACCTTCCTAAAGAATTGCTAAAATATTCAGTACTCTTTACATAGCAGATCTTTATACACTGCTATTTCTCCTGACTGGTTAATTATGACTGATACAGCTTGTAAATTTGTATTCATATTTTTATTTTGATGTCTTTCAGGTTTTTTTTCATCATACTAAGTATTTGTCAGGCTGCTTCTTTATTGGAACACTATGAGAAATGATTCCCCAGAAGGTTAGTCTCCTGAGAGGAGACTTGCGGGGAGTTTGGAGTATTTTGAAATTTCAAGTACATTTTAAGAAAAAAACTCCATACGTATCAGAATTCGTAGGGAATTATCACATGTCAAGGCCCTGATTCTGAAAGTGGCTTGAAATGAATGAGCTTCTAGGCATATGCAGAACCAGATGCTAATAGCACTCTGTTGTAGCTCTGCATAGGAAAGTGAAGGGAAAGCTCTTGAAATAATTTTCTATGAACAGTCTGTTTCACACAAGAAAAAGAGGGGGAAAAAAAGAAAGAAAGAAACCTGAAACTCCTCAAACCCATAGTAAAGACGTCCAAGGTACTATTTGTGGTCCCTTCCACCTTCCAAAATGATCACTAAAATTCAGTGGGATGCTGAATCAAAATCTTCATGTCTCCTGGTAAGAAACATGAAAATCTTCATGTCTCCTCTTCAAAGCTCACTTGCAGAGCAGTAATTCCCTTTCGAACGTTTTATTTCACAATTGTGCTTTCTGTATGGTTTCTGCTCTTTTTCTTTCTTGGTTGCTTGCCTTTCTTTTTTTTTTAATGCTTGGGACAATGTGTATATGGCTGGGAAAATATTTAAAAAGTTCTCATGGCCTTTAGCTGTGGTCTTGGAAATCGACCAATGTAATCATTAGACCGAGAATTAAAGCTGTATTTGACCACTTCGTGTGATTTATATTTTAAACAATGTAGGAACTGTTATGACTTAGGAGACAATATGGGTGTCTAGGACCTAGCTCCCTACTACTTGTCATCATCCAAGCTGCTTTATTGAGTCTCTTTATTTCTTTGGTATCAAATAACAAATATTGGCAACACATTAGATTAGCTGAATGATAGTCTTTAATAAACTCTTTTTTCCTAAAATGAAAAATATTACTATATCCATTTCATGTTGTCCTTTTTGTCCAGTATGAATGCATTCTGTAAAAGCTCATGTATTTATATATTTGTCTGCTTCTGTTTTTAGTCCCAGACTAAAATGGAATTGTCAGGAACTGGTGAACATAAAGACTGGGATTTGCATCATATTTTAGGTGAGTAGCTGTATTTAAATATCCTTTCTTGCTGGATTTTTAAGTAGAGTTTTCTTTCACTAAGTGAGATGGATTTGTAGGAGATTCCATAAATGAGGCTCAAACATTTTAGTGAAAATTTTTATCCCAGCTATGTACTTGTTTAAAAAAAAAATTATACCTGTCACAAGGTCCTAAGGCGTTAGATCTGTGGTGCATCAACACAGGATATAAGATGATGTAGTGTATCAGGAAATATACTGTGAGATAGGGGACTTTGCTAACCAACCAGTTATTACCTTTTTGCCAGCAACGGTGGTGATCTGGATACATTACCCAGCTCCATTTCGAGCCATATGCTCCCAGGTTTATATCTGAATCTGAGTTTTATGGTTTGTGCCCATCTCTAAAATTAATTTACAGAAACAGAGAAGGAAATTGCCTTTCCTATTTCTTTTTTTTTTCTTCTGATTTGAGTGGAAAATTTTCACTTTATTTTGAGGCATGGTGACTGCTTACAGCTTCTGTTTCAGCCCTGTATTTGAACATTCAAAAGATTTCGGAGAGCTTGTTTTAAAAATCCTTTCTCCAGTGGTGGGAAAATGACAAAACTTGGGAACATGTGCATTTTTCTTTTTTTCTTTTAATTATTTTGGCATGGTTTACAAGACTAGATCTACATCTGTCTGTGGTTACATGCTGTTCATTAAAGGTATTGTAAACAGAGCAAGCCCAAAATACAGATACTAACTACTCTGCTCAAAGTAATATTGCCATTTTTGATGGCAAGTTTGTCTGAAAGTTATGGTTTTCTTTTTTAACCTAGAAAGGCATAAATCCAGAGTAGCCATATCAAAATCCATTCAGTAACAAAGTCGGGGTGTGATTAGTTTCATAATTTGTAAATATCATGATGTTTTCTCTCATGTCTTATTATCAGAGGGTAGAAATCTTTGGAGTGCCTGAAGGCGCTTCAGGTACTTCGGCACATATCAAACAAGAGTTAAATTAACCGCCATGTTCTGAAAAGAATAACAAACACAAGCACATTTGACTTGGATGTCTTATGGAACACCACCACGTAGCATGTGAAGATTATCTTTCCAGCGAACATTGGGGCCCTCAAATGTAATTATTAAATTCAGCAGATGAGCTGCCATCTCTTGGCATTCTAATTATCTTAAAGGATTTTTATTTGGTGATTTATGTAGAATTCATCAATCAGAGTTATTTCTGTAGAAACACTGCTCTATTTCTGGAGAGCCGTGTTGCTTTACCTCCTTCTCGATTTGACATGGCTTTTAGAAATAGAAGACTGTTTTCAAAAAGATCTTCAAAGACATCAAACTAATGGGTTTGAAGAGAAGCAAAGAAAGACAAGAAAACAAAGACTGGCAGAGCTCTTTATGAAGGAAGAAATACCATATTTCTATTTCTTTTTAAGCTATGTTTACTAACCTGATGTCCTGGAGATAACTGTACCTATTTATCAAACTGTGAATGGATGTTAGCTAAGGTAAATACACCATTTATTTTTTAGATTTCAGACAAAAACCTTGCCTGTAAAGTCCTTGCCCCTCCTCTTCCCCCTTGGGCTGTAAGAGTATATGCCCGTCCTTGTTTGCCGTTCTACCCAGAGCTATAATTTGGATAGGCAAGATAGTCATAAGGAAGAAAAAACATACTCTGGAGATGGAGCATATGAAAAAATGAGTGAGAAATACCACAAATCTCCTTGAGTGGCACAGAGAATTCTTTGCTGCAGGACAACTCCTGTGGAGGCTGAAGCTTTGGGGCTCTGAAACGGCTAGAGACTGTAGAAGGAGCAGAAGGTCTGGGTCTCTGTGGTTGCAGAAGCTCATTAAAAACCTACACATGGGAAGAAATGTAGGACTTTTTGGTACATTGCAATCACAAAAGGATAAATTAACCAATCACTAAAAAGAAATTCAGCACCTGCTGCAGTGGCAGCATGGTAAGAGGTAAAGGATTTTGCCACACAGCTTAATCCAGCTCCCACTGAGGTCCTTGGGAACTGAATTCAGCCTTTCCAAGTAAAAGCAAAGGAATTTTTTCCAAGCTGTTCAGAATATTTTTATTTCCATGAGCAAAGCTACTGGGTAAGGTGTAAGCACACAAAAAAATCCCCCAGATGCAGTCATTACCAGCAGTGTACGGAGTTGTCTAGCAGCAGTAAATAAGAAGAAATCCACACGTCCTCTGCTGAATGGGTAAGCATTTGTCTCAGCCATGTTTGTGTCCCCGTTGCATCTGCCTGCCACATACATTGTGTGAAGGCTCTTGACTAGACCAAATGTTTTGGCAAAATGGATTTCAAGTGCCACATTTCTAATATTCTTGGGCAGAGAAGCTGAGCAATCTGAGAAGGAGTTTCATGGGCCATATTTTCTGAGATGTATCCCCATGAGCCGCGGCAAACACGCTGATACCTGGCCTGCAGTTACTCCTACCAAAGAGCACAGGAGGAGCTTAGAAAAACCCATGTTATGGAGGCCACATCATTTGAAGAGAAAATTTCAAGTTAAATAATATTTTCCATATACTATTTAACTACCGCTGCACTTGAGAAAATAGTAGCTTTTAAACCATTAAACAAACTGAAAAATGGGGGAAAATCACCAAATAGATGACACGCTCCGGGTGATGTCTCCAGCTTTTTCCCCCTTGTTTGGTTAAACAGAACTTGGAATGCCTGTTTCTAAAAGCACCTGTCTCCCTCTCTCCTACCTGTGATTTTATGGTGTTTGAGTCAAACTTAGGTGGGATATGCCAGGAATTAACAGCAGTGCTCCCCAGCACTTCTGCAACCTGAATTCAAGGGGCAGGGGAAAAGGTTTCTGGTGTTGGCACTTAGGCAACGTAGAGGGTTAACAGCCACTGGACACCCAAGAGACATAACGGAGTAATCTTGGGCAACCCTAAAGTACTGGGAGAAAACAGGCTGGACAGAAAAGACAAAAACCCCAAACCCCAAACAACCAACTTTCCTCTCTCTAGCGCATTTATGCTGCCAAGTCCACCTCTGATGCAAGGGTGTTGTGAAATGTAGCTCACTTGCTAAACGTTGTTTTGATGTGTTGTTTGGGACATTGGGAAAGAGAAATGGACTGCATTCTATCTCTATTAAAGCAGAGGGATGTCCTCTGCAGAATTTATTTTCAGGAGCTTTGTGCTAACTTCATTTTCTTATTAGCTGAAATTGCTAGTGAGACAGTTTTAGCAAAGATGCTAAATGCCTTCATGGAAAAGATGAGTCTGTCTGTGCTCAATGAATTGACTACTGTTGTGTCAGCTTGTAGAGAACAGATCTTTACTATGGGATTTGGGGATCTGGGATTAGGTCCTAGTGGTAATTCATGTGGGAAAAATGTTATATTTAATTACAGAAAGGCAATTAGATGGGAAGATTGCAAGAAAATGTTACAGGTAATTAGAGTTGCAGGAAAAAACAAGAATTTATAACCCACAAAAAAAAAAATCTGATATTAGTATTTGTGATTGTTGAAAATTGAGGACAAAAAAAAAGGAGGAGGGGGAGAACTTAAGGAGTTTTTTAGAATTAAAAGTACAAAATAATTTTCTCAGAAAAGTGCTTTTGGGGCATTTTTTATATCATCATGAAACTGCGAAACAAGCTGAGAGATAAATTAAACAGAACCAAACCACACTGGGTCACCAGAAAAACATGTTTTCTGATCATGGTATGGTGAAGCTGAAGATGGGGAGCTTTATGCTCTCACTTTTCCTACAAGGGACAAGTTTCCTGTCTGAGCTAGAATTCCCACAATGCTGAAGGGCATCCCTGGAGGCATGGGTTCTTGGAAGGCAATGTGCCACTAAAAGGCAGTTTGGTTTAAGCTGGAAGTGCTGCAGAATGAAAGGTGCAGGTCCTGTTTCATCCTAAGTGTTACCAAGCCACCATCTTGATACTCTTCAGGATGCTAAGCCATAACTTTACGGAATTTGGCAGCACAGCTTTAACTCTCATGGAGATAATCTTTCCTCCCCACTCACTCTTGTGCGTGTATTATGTTTTGCACAGCCTAAGCAAAGCCGTGTCTTTACAGGAACGCTTATTTGAAAGACTTGAGTTTGTGTAGAGAACCTGGAAATCTCACAGACCACACAATTCGCGCTGAAGAAAGTCCAGAGGTAGATGCTATTTTATTCAGCAGCCTGATCTCTAACACCTCCTCCTCCTCAGAGGTGAATCATGAACCGTGACTAGCAGAGAGGGGCAAATCATTACTGGCAGAAACTGCAGATTTCAGGTCAGCACTACTTCAGATTGCCCTCAGTCCATTTGGAGAGTCTGGGATGAGGTTAATTTGGAGGGTGGGGAAGCTGTAGCCTACTGGAGAAAAACTTGGCATGTCTTGTGCTCCCTTTCCTAGGATGAGCTAGGAAGACAAGAACTGCACAGGATGCTGAGATGCCTCTAAAGGAAATGTTGGCATTGCTCAAGCTGTCACACTGAAGTGTGTAGAAAGCTGGACTTGGGGCTGCCCAGCCGAACTTGTTAGACCAGGACAGTACCTTTCAACAGCTCCACAACGACACTGGGTTTATGTGTGTTTGTACATACATATACAGAATGTACAGGATCATGTTCCATCTGTTTACCTGTCTGTGCATCCCTGTCTCCAATAACTTTTGCTCATTTCAAAAGAATTTGACATAGGAGTAGGAGTTCCTAGGTATTTTAGGTTTTTGCCAGTTTATTTGTTAGATGTGTATCAAACATGGAGCTACACAGAACACGATTGCTGGAAATGTCGTGATGGCTCATTTGCAAGATTTTGCTTCTGCTGTTCACTCATGTTACCCTCATTTTCCCATTCCTTACTGCTTTTAAAAGCGGCATGAAGAGCAGGAGCAGCTGCTGCCAGGAAAGGAAGCTGCAGGAGCCGGAGAGACACACATGAGGGAGTGCAAAGACACAGGCTTTCACTGCTGATGACCTTGGCTTCTAGACATCTCATTATTAGAGTAACTGCTTCTAGAGCTGGAAGGCATAGGAGCTGAAACTATGCATCCTATTTAGGACTCGGGGAAAGGAAAAAAATCTGTCCTGCTTAACAAACTCAGTGAAAAAATCAGTGAATTTCTACTTATAGTTACTGCAACCTTATGAGAGACAAATGCTTCCAGAAATTATTTTGTTCCTTAAAAAAAAGAGCTACTGCTCCATAGCTATTAGAGGGAAACAGATCAGTATTTGTTCTGTCTCCCGTTCTCTCTGCTGTTTCACGGACTCTTGAAAGTGTCATTACTGGTGGAGCATTGCACTTGTTCTACCACTCTGAAAGTGCAGCTCTTCATCTTAGGAGTCATCATAGAAGCATCATATTATGGTTTGGGTTGGAAAGGACCTTAAAGATCCAAACCCGCTGCCATTAGATGCCACCCACTAGATCAGGTTGCTCAGGGTGAAATAACAGAATGGTTTACCTTGGTGGTTTCCTCTCCAACAACCTCTTAGTCAGGAAAAAGATCTCTTTAGGTGACTGGGGCTGTTTCCATTAGCTGTTCAGTAGCATTAGCATCTGTGTGCAAAACTTTAGGGCTTCTTAGGAAACCTTACTCGAGTGGTGAAAGATATTGCCAAAAAATGGAGAATTAAAGTAAATAAAATTAGCTCCTCAAAAAGTCCTGTCTGCCCTTCTGCAGTGAAGTCCTTCACAGAGGCTTTGTTTTTTGGTGCAGCTGCATACAAACTGAGTTGGAAAGCTACTAAATAAAAATGACAGGTATCGACTCTTCCACTTACCACGTTATCAGGTGACTGTTGTAGCAGGGAGGTGGAGAAGAATTGTACCCCAGGAACCATCTCAGGACTTGCTCGTCTCTGAAGCCAGCATGTAAAATTCCACATGTCATTTCACAGGATGGTCCCGTTGTCACAATTTTTCCTCCTCTCCCCATTTACCTTTTATCTGCTCATGCCATCTTTCCATTTATTTTTTCCATTTTTCTCCTGCCTATTTTTTTGTTTCCATTTTCACCACTGGGATGAGAATCTGATACCTGCCTATTTGAACACTTGCTCCATGATATTTGAATGCACTAGGAATTACAAAAAGTAAGTATTTCCATTTCTTGGTGCGTTCCATTTGGGTTCTTTCTTCACTTCCCCAACGACAATGAACGCTAAATGCAGTATAGTCAAACTTATATATTTAGGTTCACTAAGAAACAATCAGAAATTGCCTATAAAGCTTTTTCCTAATGGAAACATCTCTGAGGGAAGGATGTTGGGGAATGATATTATTTTTTAATGTGGTAGATACGTAACGTACAAAGTAAAGTACTGAATATATTTGTCCTCTTGATTTCAGAAAAGTACAATTCCTGCATGCTGTTCTACAGTGCTGCGTGAATGTCCATTAATACTGCATTGTTTTTCTAGAGGAAATATGTAAAAGCATGAAATTCATCATCAGCTGACCTCTGCTCCAAGCTGAATTGTGCAGTTTAGGAAACAATGGGGAAAACAAATTTATTTCCAACTAGAATTTTATTGAGAAATAAATAGGAGGCTACTTCCTTGCAAGTCTGTGAGCTAAAAGGAAGAGGAAGAACTTAAAATGCATCAAGAAACACCTGTTTTTAAAGCACTTAATAACGTTTTCAAGATTAAGACTCTGCGGCCATTTCCCTGAGCTGTACAGAATCACACTGATCACAATTGGCTACACGAGGTGTTTCAGTGTCAGTGAAAAAATTAAGGCAAGGTATTTTCTTTTTGTATCCTGGATTTTTTTTCCTAATTACTCTGTATCGACTCATCATCATGAACTTTTTTGTACTGTGTTGTTAGGATTTAACCAGATAGAAAATTTTAGATAGCAACTGTGGTAAAGAGCATCTCTCCTTCAGGTGCATGCGCTCTGCAGTGTTTGCTGGGGTGCTCTGGGGCACTGTGCTGCTCAGCCTCCATTCACACACCCCGCTTTCCCTTGGAAGGAAATTCGGGGCATAAGCAGGGAAAGAACTGTGATACCCTCCAAAAGGTCAGTGACCACTTCTGGAGAACATGGTGGGTCACACCTGTCCCACAGCACAGACACAGATATTTAAGTGGAATATGTTCAGAGAAAGTGCATTGACACCAGCTGATCCCAGTAAAGGATGCTGAAATAGCTATAGCTTTGTGCTGCTAAAAAGCTGAACCAGAAGGAGCCAAGAACAAGGCATTCTCCTAGATGGATTTCCTGCCTTCTCATCCATAATTCTCTCTGAGGGAAAAAGTGGAAAAAACCCACTAAAAATAATTTTCAAAACAGTCTTTGCACAATGACACACAGCCTGGACTACGAGGAAGGTAACTGAATTAGAGATTGAACTGTGTTCATTATCCACAGAGTAAAACAAGCCTGGTATCTTTTGCTTTGCTTTAGTGAGGTTAGAGCTCATTCACTCAGTCTTGTGGCACACTGTACTCTTTTCAACTGTCTCCAGCTGAGGCAAGGTATTTGAGTAACATGAATAGAGGCTCTTATCCTGTGAGCAATTATACGTGGGTTTAAAGTAGCTGTTAGGCTCTAATGGTCTTACAAAAAACTTTTCTCGGTGTTTTATGTTTATAACAGCTGTTTTATAATAAGAATATTCTATATGAGCACAAGGTATAACCCCTTCTTGATACATAGAAAACTGTTTTCAAAAATTCTTTTAAAATAATACATAGGCTTTTTTCAGAATAAAAGCTTTGGCTTCTATCTGACTACACATATTTTAAAAGGGATAGAGGCTTTTTCCCCCTACTGTTCTTTTCCTTTGGCTTTAATTTAGTTTGCTTTATTCAGACCTTAGGTCAAAGAATTTTTACGTTTAATGTATGTATCCTGACGGGGGCTTTGAGCACATTTTTGAATCTGGGAATTTAGAAGGGCACCTCTATTTGATATGTGGAGATGTACGCCTGCAAAGTCTCAGCCTGGATCTTTCAAACCTACAGTCCTTATGCTTGTGATCACACACATTTGCTAATTTGTGCATGTACCTATTGTTCCCTTTGATTTCAGAAGCTGAGGGAATGTAATGTCTGAATACAGAGCTTAGGACTGAACTGGAGGAACCTAGGCTTTGTGAATGCTGCTCTTGGTTCACACAAAGTTATCAAATTGCGAAATGCAAGTGCCCCATTCTTTTATTTCCTGATGTAGGTGTCACAGTAACACAGTGATATCCTTCCCTTTTCTTGCAGCAGCATCCCTACCATGCCTTTGAAAGAGATGAAGTCTTTCAGATCTGTCAGTTGTGTCTTTATAATGCCCAGGGAGCAATTGCTCCTGTTCTTCAACCAAAAACAAAACAAATTCCCCCATGTAATTAAGGCTGAACACACAGCCATTGTTTCCACCCCTTCTGTGTTATAATATTATAATGCAAGATGTCACTGTGTGCTTAATAGTGTTTCCCAAGCACAAACAGTAGGGTGGCCCAGCTCGTCCTCCTCTCAGCACAGAAAAGTGAGGTTGTAGGCACCTCTCACTGGCTATAACTGCGTTATGCCATGTGGTGTAAAACAGCTTCTGCCAGCAATGCTGCTTTGTCTCACAGAGAAGCAATTTTTTAAGAGGTTTGATAAATTGTCTTGTCACACTTGGATTACACTATTGATTTACCAACACCCTTTGTATGTTGACCCAGGAAAACACAGTGGATGCTATTTAGAATATTACAAACCCTCTGCCATATGCATGTTGTCTAGCCTACACTTCAACCCTATCACCTTTCAGCAGATTGCTTCAGACAAGAGATCTCATGGGCAGGGAATCTGCAATGCATATAAGCTTACTTGCTCATTTAATACAAGAGAGTCCTAGACACTGACCTTGTCTATAGCTTCCAGCTTGGCAGGGCTGTAACACTGCAAAGACCTGCAAATCCCTTTTTAACAAGGCTACCTGAACCAAATGGCCCAGGTCCAAATAGACGAAAACATGAAGATGTCCAGCAGATCTGTTGCCTACACTGCTCACTGGAAAATTGTCTGAAGCTGCTGTACTGGTGTCTGCTTACACGGTTCAGTATCAAATCCTGCCACAATAGTGTGCCTGTTGTCAGTTCCTAAACGTTTCAACATTTAGGGAAGAGTTTCAACATTCTAGGGGAGAGTTTCTATCCTAGGAAGGCGTGTGTCTTCCTGCATTCCCCCAAGCTTGTTTCTGCACCACATTCCACGAGTCTAGCAAAGAACAGAGAGAACCTGGATATGGAGGCACACAGGGTGAGGATTGTCAGCACCTGGGTGCTGTGTGGCATGCTGATGTCCTGCAGGAATTTGCTGCTTCACAACAGAGACCTTCACTTAGCTGAGATCAATATTTCCAGTGGAAGCACAGCTCATCCCATTGTAGGTGATTTCTGGGCTCCTTCACTGTTTCCATAACCGCCGTATGAGCTGTTTCATGGAAGTGCTATCGTATGTTATCTAGCACCAGAAAGAAATGTTAAATTGGAAAAAAAAAATATTAAGGACATGTGTTGGCCCCAGGAGAAAATACATAATGATAAAGCTTAAACTGCAGTTTAAGCTGCAAAACTGTATCAGTTAGGTGTTACCAAAGACCATTCCCACTTCTGGATTACCCGGATCAGAAAATTTCAAGGTAGTGTCAGAAATAATTTCATGAACGAAAAGGTTTTCCCTTCATCCTGCCTAGGAATAGCTTGTGTGTTACAAATTATATCAGGTTTTCTTTCACCTGTGATAAAGGAGGAATGACATGGCAAACTGCAGAGTTGGTTTTAAAGCAATAGGTGAGTAGCGATTGGCAAAATCTCTAGCCTATTTTCCATCATATCCTTATTTTAATACTTATCAGACCAGTGACTCCTGCACTGCCCAGAATATCCCATATAATTCTTTTGTGCTGGCTCATGGATAATGCCACTCATCTTCTATGAGATTAGGTCAAATGATGTCATACAGTACGATGTGACATGCCCTGGTACACTGTGCAATGTAACAACCTTTTCGGCTTCTAAATAAAAAGAGACAAGCACTCT
Source organism: Cnemophilus loriae (assembly GCA_013397755.1). Lineage (NCBI taxonomy): Eukaryota > Metazoa > Chordata > Aves > Passeriformes > Corvidae > Cnemophilus > Cnemophilus loriae. The sequence goes on along the minus strand of VZTF01002825.1, from coordinate 2,024,117 downwards.
TGAACCTGGATATATTGTCGGATTGTTATTTAAAGAGTGTCTGTTGACAGAGCAGTTAGTTGAATACGAACATTTCACATAAAAATAATAAAGTGCAAAAACTCATCACACACAATGGCTACAGTTAAAATTGTCCCCCCTTTGTTTGCTTTTACATTCTGATAAAATAAAAAACCAAACAACTGAAGTCCCTGCAGAATCATGGCAATCTAAACCAAATAAACTCTTCTTAAATCGCCCTCTGAAGCTCAAGGAAGATGTGCATCAATAGGCATATCAAAGGGAGAGTTTCCAGACAAAAGTCCTTGCCTAAGGAAGCACTGTCTGTGAGCTTGATAGCTCCAGGGACTGACAGCGAGAGCTACTCAGCTGCACTTATCTCAGAGGCTGGAGGGGGAAGGTGGCAGACATATAGACAAAGGTGGTGTCCTTCCTACAGCAGACTGAAAAACTCAGGGTTATCACTGACATCTTGAGCAGTGATGAGCAAGGGCCAGAAAGTGAGGGTGAGATTGGGAAATATGACACCTGTGTTCGCAGGAAGCTCCTGGCAGGCAGGAATGGTGGTCTATTCAGTTGCTGTAATCACTGCTGCCGATAATAAAAAAAAGCCCCACACTGTGTGCTTCCCAACAAAAGCATCCAGATACAAAGTAGAACAGGGGAGGTTTCACTTGCAAATCCTGTTTCTCAGCTGTTTTGTAATCTAACACATGCCCAGATCATGGCCTCTAGACACAAGAAATGAAACTCAAGGGTCAAAATCACCAACCTGTGACCATGCGATATTAGAAACATTGCCCAGAACTTACACCAAACATTACCAAAAGAGAAATAAAGTCAGTCAATCAAACTGTAGCTGAGCAACCAGCAGATAGCTCTCACCCTATAGAAGAGACTTACACCTCTCCTTTGTCCACAATTGCCAATATAATGATCTCCAAGCAGGCTCCTCCCTGGCTTCAGCCTTGCAAATTCTTTTCCTACACAGATATCCTGTTCACAAGGACAGATGGGGACAGTACCAGTAATGAAAAACACTGTCTGCTAAGTTTTCTGGAAACTGATGCAGAAGGATATTCAGAAGAAAAGTCTAATTAAAAGAGCTGCTTGCTGGCACGTAGATCTCAAGGTCCTTGCTGATCCCTATTCAGGCAAAATATAAGATATTTCCCATTGTGAGGAGGCAAACAGTGTCTCATGGAGAAGCCTGCTTTTCATCTGGATTTAATTCTCTGCTGTTAAGAATAGGGCAGGGTGAATGATTTGATCTTTGCAGGCTGACTGCCAAATAAGAAAAACTCTACCAAATTTTGAATACCCAGGCTATAATTCCCAGAATCACTTGAGAAGTTTTTGGTAGTGATAATCTCTGTCTCTGACTGAATAGATTACATAAATATTCTTTGCAATGGAGAATGTTATCTGGAGAAACAGGATTCCTTATCTCAAATATTCTTTAGTCAGGCATTGACAATATTTTCTGAAAGATCATAAACCCTTTCTTCAAGCTCATCTCAAGTGTACTTTTCCACCAGCCCTGTTCTCTTCTGGTTCAAAACTTCCTATGGGTAATGTTGGTTGTTCATGAAACTTTCCCTCCCTAAACAGTTTAGATTTTAAATAGTATAAGTTCTTTTTTCTTATTTTACTTCTATATAATTTCTAGAGTTATTAAAAATAACTGCTCCTTACTATTAATTTTATAGACAGACCCTTTTTCTCCTCATGTCAACCTTTTCTTACTGGTTAGGTTTGAGCACTGGTTAGGTTTACGAATCTTTTATATCACTGGGATTTTTAGTGCATGCATTTTGAATCTGCATTCTCCTTCACAACCTTCTAGAACTTGGTGTGAAAATAAAGACCAGGTGGTTTCGTAGTATTTTACCTCCTGTAATTCTGTGTGAGTGATGGGATCAACATCTGCTATTCAAGTGGCATCAACATTATTCTAACAAATGTTATCGATGGATGGACTCTGCCACAAAGCCATTCAGGTCATGCTTGCACACGAGCTGTGACTGGTTTTGAACTCAAGCCTTTGTTGTTTGAGTGATTCAACACTAGTACAATTTTCACTAAAAGAAAGGGGGGATGGGGGGACTTGGAGAGAGAGAGAGATAGAGAGAAAGAAGGAGAGGTGCTATTTGCTCGTGATCATAATAAAAATCTAATTTTTTCTGGTCCTCTTAAAGATGATTTGGCTCAGGCAGATATAAACACCCCAAAGAAGGTGTGTGAAGATCCCACACTCCAGGCCCACTGCTGCTGCCTTTTATTCAGTCACTCACCACTACAGTAATAAGATCTTGAGGTACAGATTAATGAGATAATTAGCCAAACACAATCAAACTTGTAGGCTGCGTGGAAATGGATGGTTGCTGTCTCACAGCCACTTGTACAGCACCAGGGCAAACTGCCTTTCTTTTCAGTGGGCAATAAAGTAGGAAATGAAGTAGATTTAGGTTGTTCTGCCTGCTCATGGTAGTGAGGGCAGTTTCACTGGTACTGAATTTTAAAGAGCAAATAATATCAATTAGCAATTGTGTCTGGAAGAGTGTTGGCAGGGAGGTCTTCCGCTCATCGCTCTCCTGAGGCAGGCCAAGCACTCAAGTCTCAACAGCTTCCATTCGAGGACTTTCCTAGGGAACAGTGCTGCCAAGAGAAGGACTGCCTGCTAAATTGTCCTCTTACAGAGGATCCTGAAGACTCTTCATTTTCGGTAATTTTATAATAGAACTGAAATAGGCAGTTTCCATAGTCCATGGAGCTTGCTCATAGACTTCCTTCATAGCTCATGGCTGACATGGATCTGACCCGTGACTTGTCTCCTGAGACTGAGAGAGAACAGGCATATGTTCAGACCTAAACAATTTCAGGAATCTTTTCAGAGGAAAAGACTTTAGCTTTTAATTTGGATTTTTAGGACTGTTACAAATGCTTTTCATTCAGAGATCTTTTTATAGATCAGGCTTTAATGACACGAATGAACTAATATTCTTATAAAAATGTTGGCAGAGGCTTGATTCACCCAACACTGATTGATGAGGAAGCCCACAGAGCAATTTTTAACTAATGCCAGAAACATATTTTGTGGTAGATTTAGGAATGCCGTCCCAATCTTCAGCCTTTTATTACTGACTCAAGAGGCCATCTTCTGCAAAGTCAGTGATTCATGCAGAGTGATTTGAAAGGAATGTGTTTGAATGAGCTTCCTGTGTATTTGTCACAGTTTATGACTTTTTAATAACAAATCATTATTACTGTGAATTTTTTAAGCCCAAAATCCTCCATAAATCTTTTCAAACTCATCTCTATTTATAATCTAGGGAGGAACCTGTTCACTGTTTTCGTTCATTCCACTGTTGTTGATCCATGGATTATTATTAGATAGGTTACAAAAAGTTAAGATGGTGTAGGAGAGTGGATTTTGTTCACAAACTGGTGATTTTTACCTTCCTTTTCCGTTGTAGCAGAGGGTCTGCTCTGTTTACGCCGCATGCTCCATAACTGAGCAGAGAGACCTACTCTGGAGAGTTCAGACTTCCACCCAGGAGAAGCAGGTTGGACATGCAGCAGATATTGCAGTGCATTCACCTGTAAATCAAGTGGAAGAGGGTAAACTCACTACAGGGGTAAACCAGCCCTGCACAGCTGCACTCCATTTTTCCCCATTGGTTGCATTTAGAAACAGTAGATGTCAATTAAAATAGAAAGAATATAAAGCGTATGCCAGTAAACATCCTGAAGTTTAGAAAGTCATTTTGAGCTCACAACATATATTCGGACTTTTCTTCCTTGTAAAATTTCCAGAGCATTCTGTTTCAAGCTCAGTAATAGGATGGATATGTGAGGGTACATAGGAAGAAGAGACGAAGTGAACTCTTATTTAAATTGTTGAAAAACTTATAAAAAATATTAAAAAAAATAATGATTGTGTTTACTTTAAGTAATAGACTGTGGTTTCTATTCAGTGGGCACACTGGGGACTTGGGGCTGAAAGCTGTTTCTTTCTTAACTGGTTCAGCCTTTCCTATATGTGACCAGCATGGATCCTGAACCTGCAAGATACTGATAAATCTATAGGAGGCAAAGACATTTATCATCTCATAGAAAGTGCTCATTGTCTAGTAGCATGAGGCCACAATGTTTGTACAGCCTTCTAAATTGGTGAAAGCATTAATTACACTGAATAATGGTAACCCTAGTAATCTTGGCAGACATCTGAAACCTTGGATAATTATAGCTTCTGCTAGACAAATTTTAGTTCTCTGAATTTGATTTTAGGAGACAGAAATAATTTTTAGATAATCCAATGCCTGAGAAATCAGAATGTGAAGAACTGAAGTTTTACCTGTATGGAAATGACTGATAGACAAGTAAAAGACTGTTTGTAACCACTTCTGATGAGATCATAAATTTCTCCTAACTCAGAGGAGACGGAAAATATTGAAAAATCAGTGCAAAAGCAAACCAAACAGACTCACAAAACACACTTTTAGCAGAGGAACACAACATAATGGAACATGAAATTAAAATAAAAAACCAGAATCAGTCTTGACGAAGATTGGAAAATCTACATGTCAGCAAAAATAAACTTGTTACTTAATAAGGTTAATAATAGATAAAGTCCCCTAAAGATAAATTGTTATCACATTTGACGACCATTTTATTAAAATGTTAATGGCCTCAGGCAAAAGCAAGCTGTTCCCTTAATCTGCCAGAAGAACTGCTTTCTCAGGAATTATACACACCAGAGAACTCGGGATGTGAGCTAACTGTAACAAGCATGTTTGAAAATTGGAGCACCCACAGCTTGTGAAATTGTGGCTAAAAGGGAATGGATCTCACATGTCTCAAAATGGCTGTGCCCTTTTCTGCCAAACACAACTTTCACTCACATTTTCGAATGCAAAATCCGTTGGATTCAATTGCTGCAGTCAAAACAGCTGAGGTGTCAGTGATTGAAGTGAGGATTTTTTCTTTGCCTTCTTCCATACTAACTGTGAAAAAGGTGTAGCTTAATAAGTGCAATTGCTGTAATAGCAAACAGACACAAAATATGTTTTCATCAGCACCTCTAAGCATGGCAAAACTGTGAAGCAGCCTGGCAAGTACGCTAAGCATTCAGTGAATTGTGATAGATTGCAGTATGGTTTGTCTGGGATGAGAATACCAACAAAAAATCCTCCACAAGGTTTGATGAAAACTCAGCCCGTACAGAGAGACTTCTTGCTACAAGCACAGTATCAGCTCACAACAAAACGGAGCTGATGAAATTGAGTTCACATCCTGTCTTTCCTTCTGACATATGAAATGCATTTCCCTCGAAGCCCTTGGACACCTGAGCAACGAGAAGGAAAAGGCAAAGCAGAAAACATCTGTGATGCTGAATGCTGCATTTCTTTTCAATGTATCCCAATGGCAAAGGTACAAAGAAATTCATAAAAGCTACACTAGAAATGCGTAAAAGCTACACTATAAATACATGACTCGCACCCAAATCTCCTCTGCCAAATTTTGCCTGAAATAAAAGGGAATGAGTAAGACTAAACCAATTTAGCACAGTCAAAGCTTTTTCCACCTTGGAGGAGGGGGGTATGTCCTGGTTCCAGGAGGGGGGATCCAGGAATGGGAGTTAGTCTGATGCAGCTCCAGCACTGAAGCTGGACTGTTTGTGTGTTCAGCAGGTACTCAGACTCCACAGCCTCTGGTTTGGGGAGTAGTATTACCAAACCTTACTTCTTTCTTCTCTCTTTTACATGAGGTTCATGGCAATGACGGCTTAAGTTTTGCTGAAGACTTTTGGGACTGGGGGCAAGTGTGCTGAGACCAGCCCTATGCTGGGCCACAGCCAAGAGGGACTCTGGGAAGAGGAATAAAAGGCTTCACCCTGACCCAGACAGGATGGCCTGTGGGTGAAGTGTTTAATACATACTCTAGGTCCCCTAGTAAGATTAGACAAGGGGTTATACCATCTTCTTTTCAGGCTTTTAACCAATCTTCATGTGTATAACCTGCATGCAGTTTTTAACATGGGTTCTCCACTTCCACTCAGGGTTCAACTCTTTAAAGCGAAGCTTTCTCCTGTCCCTTGCCTTTACAATACAAAAGGTGAGAGTTTCATGGATGTGTATCTTATCATCGGTCTTTTGGGGAGGTACTTATTGTGCTTTTTATGGAATATTCTATGCCAGTTGGATCAGAGCGGAGGCACAGATATTTTGGTGCAGAGATAGGAGAGGGTTTCTAAGACAGTCTATTTTTTCTCTTTTTCACATGTATGCACACAATTATTCTCCTTTAGTGACTGTTTTCCAGGCCAGCTATTAACCTTCCTTTAGAGAAACTGCAATTTTCCTGGCCCAGTTTATTTAACTACCTTGCTACACCTGCAGTTCATTTAGTAATTTCCTTCCACAATAGACACCAGTCTACCTCAAAAACTAGGAGATGGTTGAGTATTAATCACTAATTACACTCCCACATTCTGGCATTCAGCCTTGGTATAACACAAATGTGAGCAGCATTCTCACCTATGAGATAACTTTTCTTCGGTATAAAAATTACCACCTCATTATTGTAGTTAAGAACCCAACGGGGCAAAAAAAGGTGGTGTCTGCAGGTATTTCTGCATAGTGAAATGAGCCATACACTCAGAACACGTTTCCACCTGCAATGATGGCACTTAATGCACCTGAGGTTTGTGCCGTGCTTGGAAGAAGTGAGGTTCAGGATATCTACTCATGGACTAAGCTGTGGTACGCCCAGCTGTGCCTGGCTTGTCCATGCTGCACCAAGGTTTTTGGTCTATGCTAAAGCCCTGCTCATGCTCTCTCCTATCCAGAGATGCACCTGAGATGAGTCCATCTCTGCACTCGAGAAAGCACCAAGCTTTTGCAACAGGCCCGCTGTCATCTGTGCATCTGCCTTCCTTCACCATTGTTTACTGTTTTTTTCCCTCAGTGCACCCATGAATGCATGTTGCCTGTTGAGCATGCTCCCCTTGCAGTAGTGAGTGCCAGGCTGGCCTGTACATGGGAGGTCAGGGGACAGCAGGTGAGTGGTACCATTGTCCTTGACAGAAACCACGTAAATTGCCACTTTTTCAGGCCCCTATAGACAGAGCCATTGCTCTGAAGCTGGAAACAAAGGTCATGATGCTGAAGTAAGCAAGCATTGCCCAGATTTTAAAGAATAACTCACATTTATTGTGGGAGAAAAGTCTTTTATCACCTTTTTCCTTCTTTTAACCTGACATGTAATGTTGCAAGAAATTCAGATATGGCACAGTTTGGTGCTAAGCGGAGAAGAGGAGATAGCTAAACTACTCCATGGTTTTATCAGACTGGAGCACTTCTGCATTGGAGTTTTGAGGAATATAGTGCAGCAACACGGTCCCCAGGTTGGCGCTTCTTTTGCAGACAGCTGCGCAGACAGAGCTGACGCCACCCATATAAAATGGGCACACTGGGTCCTTTTGCTTTTGCAAGAGTTGTAACCATTCGAAAGTAGGATCTGTAAATGGTGTGGAATGGCAGATGTCTGGGGGCCTCCCCAGCGACTCTGCAATGAGGCTGATGTGTGTTGGGCTGGTCTGTCTGGGGAGCAGAGATGCAGAGAGGCAGGTGTGTTCTCCAGGCTGGAGACAGCAGCCTCTAATCGCTGTCGGAGGGGTGGCAGAGAGCGCTGTCCGTGCGGCGGGGACGGCCTGCCAGCTCTCCCCGAAGATGACAGTCTCTTGCGTGGGAGTGCCAAGTCCGGGCTGACACAGCCAGATCCCTCGCCGAGCTTGGGAAGAGCGCGGCACCCTCACAAGCCACACAGCTGTCAGACCAGAGCGCACTCAAGCACTGCCAGCTGAAGCTCCAGTGAGAGACCGGTCTGCGCCCGGCCCACAGTGTCCAGAAAGGCTTAGTGATGGAAATTAACAGCTTCCATTATAGCACTCTAACGACCCCATGTAGACAAGCCCTCAGAAGCCACATTAACCCGAGTTTAGGCCATAAATTGAACTCTCTGGCAAAGGTACTCCCTAACTAAATGCAGAAAATCTCTGTGACGAGCAGTAACAGTGCATATAAAATAAAATAACAGCAGGACTGGGGAATAGCAATGGCACATCTTTCCTTCCAAATTGAATTGTTCACTTCACTGTGAGAAGAAATAATTATCATGTTTATTGCGTTTGGCTCAATTAGGCTGGAATCTTAGGCCAGGAACCTTTCTTTTTACATTTCTGTAAATGTTGTCCATGTATGGCTGTGTCAGCATTGATTTTGCTGTCGTGAAGGTACCACAGCTGTCTGCCTGAACTGGAAAATGCAAACCTGAACTAATTCTCAAAGAGTCTATTTTTCTAGCTTTAATCAGCCAAAATTTTTAGTAAACTGAAAGAGGACCAAGCAAGCCTCCTGTATTATTTCTGTAGAGTTTTGCTCTTGAATGAGCTAGGGACAGCAGAATGGTTTGAAACTGTTTCCTCTTGTATGTGGTGTACATTTAACTCATGGAATCTACTACAGCAAGATGGATTAAGACCACATGCACTGAGAGGTTACAAAATGTGCATGACCTTCCTCAAGTGACACATATCTGTATAAGACCGGCAAATAGCATAACGAGACCAGAGCAGAAGATGGCGAAGCTTGTGGTAGACTCCAGCACGATGGGCAGAAGATAAATACCTGACAGAGAGAGCACATGTAGAAACAGTTTAGTCAGCAGTGAGTCTTCTGGGGACTGTGTGCAGCAGCCTCCTACTACTTTGCATGGCAAGGATGCATATAAGAGCTGTACATTTAAACCCTGAAAGAGGGGCACTCTCAAAGACATCTGTCTTCAGTCTTCGCTTGTAGAAAGTGGTCACTACCAGGGATCAATAAGGGTGAGTAGAAGAGTCTAAATCTACATTTCTAGAAACTGATTTACATCTACTTCCTTTGATTATATGAAATTCCCCTTTTTTATACGAAGAGACAGAGAAGCATAGAGAATTACAGTTTATAAATGTGTTAAAAATGCAAGATGAAAAGTGAGGGACAATAAGTATCTTAAGCGCTAGAAAAAATTCTGGTAAAAGGCAAACTCTACCTGAGTTAGAGAGATCAGCTCTTTGGTAGAGAAGTCTGTCATGGGTAGATTAAGGATAAAATGATAGGTGCTGCCTTTCAAAATTTTCATTAGGATGCTTGATATCAGGAAATGTTTCCATAGCTCATCAAGGATTGGACCAAAATCACAGCTGAAATGTATATAATACAGGTTTTGGAATGGAAAAACAGTCTAGAGAGAGATGAGTTTGTCTGATTACTGAATGCAAAAAGAAAAGACACTTAAATAAAAATTTGATATGCCACTCTGAGAAATTGAAGTGAGCCAGAATGCACAACAGAGGAAGGGCATGCAAAGAAAACTGTTATGTTTCAAATTCATTAGAGCTGTGGAATAAGATGACCATGATGCCTGCTTGTTAGCTCAGTTTTTCTTAGCGTCCAAAAGTGTACAAGGGAGAGAAATGTAGAACAGAGAAGAGCTGTATTAGAAAGAGAGTGTTTGAAGTTTTTTCCTCACTTTATGCTAAAACCCACAAAATTCTTTATGATATCACAGCACACAGGTTTCAAGTCTAGCCTGAACCATATAAGAAAAGGCCAGTCCAGATGTAGTGCAGTGTGTGCAGCACGTAGGATGAGTTCATATGACATGGGAAGGTCAGTGTTTAAGCTCTTCCATCTGACTGGTTTGCTTAAATAGCACCTTCAAGAAATTTAAAGTCTCTTGAATCTGCTGATAAAATAAAATAAAATAAAAAATAAAATAGCAGTACCAAATCCCAGTTGCCCCTGATGATGCACTAATTTCAGTGTCCAACCTCACTTTTGATGGCCCCAAGACACAATAGTTTTCCCTGTATCATCGTAATGTGGGATTGCACATTGAGCACAACTTGAGTCACTTCTCATACTGTGAGAGTTGCTGCTTCAAAGAAGGCCATGCTGCTAGTTTTTGCACTGGTGTGGAGGCACGTGCTAAGCAGGGACTGACTGCCTCAAGAAGTGAGCAGAAGACTCCATGGCACTGGATTGTTCTGTAGCACAGTGTTGGGTAAAGTTTTAGAGGCAGAGCAATTCCATGCCATCCTCAGTGCCGGCATGTAGGGAGCTCTTGGCAGCTCAGATGGTGGGTCATAAATTCTCCTTCACTAGTTTGGGGGCTTGATTATTCTTTTGTGCTCTGCTGGAAACATTACTTATGAGAATTGGGGCATTTTAATTTGGCTGTGCTACCACTTTATTAATATTTGAACATCTTACTGTTTTCTGTCTTGGCACAATGGGATCCACAAACAGAGGCTAAAAGAGAAAATGCTCCCCTCCCTGGCACCAGATTCCTGCCCTTTTATTTTTAATTACTTTGAATTATTTCTGGAACTTTTTATACCATTCTGAGAATACAAATTAAGTTTTGACTGTAAGAAAAAATACCATGGAAAGCAAGCAAATGTGGCCTTACATGCTCATCCAGAGACTGCATCAAACAAGCAAGGGACAGACACTTGCCAATCTATCCATTATATCCTGGCATAACAATGATCCATTAGCCTGAGCAAGGCCTATGTGAACTGTATGCACATTTGGCTTAACCCACTCAGTTTATTTAGCCTCTGGTGTGCTCTGGATTAAAGCAGGCAGTCATTAGAGAATAGTATTTCTTCCACAAATGCTATTTTCCATCATCTGAGAGAAGTGACAGAGCTTTTCAAAAGCCTTCGGTATTTGAGGACAAATGCTTGCTTCTTGTAAATGTTCATCTGAGACTCAATAGGATTTAACTGTGAGTGTTTCTAAAAGCAGAAGTTGATCCTCAGGCTAAAAGAAGACCAGAATCATGGAAGATTGTGCACCTTTAGCTGGGATTTAGCACTTGTCTGCAATATGTTTCTCTTCCCCAGCAGCCTGCTGTAAAAGGCTGAACCCATGAAGCTCAAAGCTTGCCATTTCTGAAGTATACCTTGAGACCTCAAAGTAAAACTTACCTCACGCAGCAGTATAATTCTGTACAGTGGCTTTCCAGGAGGATCCAATCAACAAGTCAGGAGTTAGAAGGAAAATGCACTGCAGAGTATTCAACAATTATCTGATTATCAAATGGAGGAGCGACCTAATTCTTAGCAGCACTGCACCGATTGTATAAAGAGCTTTAAAACAGCCTTTTTAGGCCCATTTTAGTTCTCTTCAGGCATCCAGACTCCAGATCACTTTCCAGGAGAAGAGGGAACTTACTTTATGTGCCAGGGCAACATAGCATTTATTTTCTTAAAATCACATTGGTGTATTTTTAGCAGATTCACTGGGAAAACTATTACTCATTACTGTAAAGTCATTTAAACACAACATGTATCTTTCAGTCAACAAAAAAACCCTATGGGTTAACCTCTGAATCTAATTAAAATCAATGCAAATCCTCATATTTTTTCACACTAGTTCATGATCCTAAGCTGGAGATGATGATTTGTTCAGATGGACTTTGCTGCCCAGCTGAATAATAATTTTATAATGTGTCAAATTCAGTCAAGATACAGTTCTGTTATCCAGAACTGCTAGTTCTGTTGCTATCCAACATGTATAAAGCTTCACAGATTAACTGAGAAGACTTCAATTTGATTTTATATTTAATCTGAGTTTCAGTCCTTTGCCATGGACCAAACCCACCCACTTTTGAAATTATATACCTTGCAGATTCAGACATATAAATAATAACACCTAATAAAATCAGGAATTAATTTAAAACAACTGTTTCCCAGGACATAGCTGATTTCATACTTTTTTTATCCTTCCATTTTTTGAGGACAAAGTCTATAGACTGTGTACAATACAGTTTACTTTGGGAGGATAAAGGCAAGGTAAGTGTTCCTGAAAGCCATGGCTTGCCTGTACTCAGCATTGTCACAGTTCAGTATTATTCCTTCCCCCTTTCAGCTGGACCCTAGGGCTGTGCTTTGTGATAGTAAAGAACGGCTAGGTCCAGGCTCTGTCTTCGTCCCTGAGGAATTATGTATTATGCATGATTATATATAAACAGGCTATTTAAAACTCATTGGTTCATAGTATCAGATCTTAAATGGAACAGGTCCAGTGGATGTTATTACGATATTATTTCATATTGATTTGGGGAAAGGTATTCATTCAATATTCTTGGTTCAAATATGAAGATATTTATTGATATAAAAAAGAGACAGCTATAAGAAAGAATATACGTTAACATTAAAAAAGAGATTTAACAAAAGGACCAATTTTCATGAAGTTGAAGGTTTCCCTATTTCTCCAAAACACAGACCCAAATTAATGCATCCTAAATTCTGCTGGGCACAGGATGTATCTTTTCCATAGGCTTTGAGAAGCACCAGACTTACAGCAATTGGCAGCACTTGCTGAAAAAGCAGGGGACACATAACCTGGATGAACCTGTACAAAGACCATGTCTCTTTAACAGAGATACTTTGGGAAGGTTTGGGTTTTTGTTTGTTTTACAAAACAATTTGAAGGTGTGCAGACAGGTCTGTGAGAGACAACAGGTCAGAGATTAAGCGAGCTTCACCAGCAGCAGCCTCCCACCACAAATCGTGAGAGAGGTGGGTAGAGAAGGGAATGATGCCATCAGCACCTCGTCCCAGCTACTGTCCTCTATAAAGTCTGTGTGAGACCTCATGTGATAAATGACAATGACAACTATAACTGAATCCAAGAGCAAAGAAGTTGGTGCAGAGGACAAAATGTATGCCTATCCTCACAGGAATGTCCTGGCTGACTTCAGCCAGTTTGTAGGGTAAAAGGTACTGGTAGAGGGCACCTCTTGCTGCCCTGTGTTTGCACAGCTCATGTGGTCTGTCTGTCTGTCTGTCTCTGCTTCTTCCAAATCAGAGAAAGGGTTCAGTGCTCAGGCAGGTGGGATGAATTCAGGCTGCCATGCTCTCATTGCCTGCAGGGCTAAAAGGCATCTTGAGATGTTCTGTCTGCTGTGGTGTATCTAAGATAAATATAGAGAACAGTAAATATATCTCCTGTCTGCTCCTGCTGTTTCCTATCCCTCAATATTCAGAAAGGGATGGGAGTCTGTCTAGCTAACAGATCTGCATGAACTAACAGGTTGGGTTTGTGCACATTCCCTGAGCTGAGAGACCGTTTGTTCCTTCTTCCCCAGGTCGCTTCCAGCTATCCACCTAACCTGACCTCGGTGTGCTCCCAGCGAGATTGGCCCTACAGCATTCAAGCCTGGCATCCAGCAGTCAGTCCCAGCTAAGCAGGATTTGTAGGTGGTGCTCTCGTGCTTTATTTCCTCTGCTGTGCACTGAACAGAAAGGGAACCAGACCCCTGTTACCATCAGGAGATACAACCTATCAGTCTTCTCAACCTGCTCGGTCCCCTCAGAGGGAGGGGGATGGGGCTGCTGAAAGGCAATGTCATCGTTCCTGCCATGTCAGCAACACTTCATATATCAGAGGCAGCTGACAGATCGCCAAGGAGAGTAGTAACTTTATTAACCACTTCTCTCTTGTTGAGAGACTTTAGTAGAAATCTGAATAACCGCCCCGTCCCCTGGGTTTATTGGACGTGGTTTGCTTTGCAAGTGAGAAAACAATTGTGAGTTTCATGCCTGGATGAGCTAACATGTTTACACAAACACTGCTGACGCAGCAGAAACAGGACACAGTATGTGTCAAATATTGCTTGGGCTGCAGGCAAAATAACTGTGGAGCTGAAAGGCAGTGCTTAGCACAGGGCTCCTCGCGCCAGAGGCAGCTGCTGGGTACGTGTGAGGGAGAGGGAAAGGGAGCAGGTCTCAGTGTCCCAATTCCTTGTTGCCAAGCAGTTCTCAGAATAAGGAAAAGTTTTCCAAAGTTGATACTACTCTTCTGATTATGAATAATACCTATTCTCATCACTCCATTTGTTTAAAGAGGAACTTGAATGGTGCAGAGACCTCAGCTTCACCCTCAGCATCTGACTGAAAGCCATTTGAAGCCCGTGGGAGACTTTTCACTGACTTTGATGTGAGGCTCATTTCTTATTTTGGATTGTGAGAAGATAGATTTTCACAGCCTAATTTCTGCATCGAGATGCCTGCACAGCAAGGAGAGAGGGAGATTTGCTTTTTCTGACACAAAATATCGCCGACCACAGAAAGATGGGCATTTAAGATGATTGGCTTAAAAGACCTATCCTATAATGGCAGCACAATTATAAGCCTGCAGGGAAAATTTCTGGGCTCTTGTATGAAAAAAGAAGAACACAAAAAGGTTTTACTGAGTTACTGTGCCAGGGTTCCAGCTACCAGTTCTGCTGGAAAGCCAATAAGAGGGTTTAACAAAAGATATTTCCAGTGTCAAGCCCATACACAAAATGTGTGGTTGTGCAAGAGCAGTGCAGGAGGCAGAATGGGAAAGAAGGGGGTGTGATACCAGGTCAACCTGCTGCAAACAAGAACTGCCACAGCAAGTCACCAGACCAGTGAGGAGCAGAGACTTTCTGGACAGAGAAGGGTGGTCTGATGCTCTGTAAATAAATGAAGATTTAAAAAAATTAAAAGAAAGGGAAAGAGAGATAGTGAAATCAGCTGCCAAGAAGTGCTGGGGCCAGAAAAAGCAACAAAGCCCTATTTTTAATGTAACTTTTTTATTCTGCCAGTAAAAAATCAAACGATAAAATAGACTAGAGAAAGGAAGCAATTGGGAATGGCTGAAGAGGATTCCCAGCTGTGCTTGCAATCAGTGCAATTCATGACTCACAACATGCTGGCCACATCACTTCCCAGGAGCAACATATTCTCATGAACAAGCAAAACAAGTGGGAGACAATCTTTAAAGGCTTTTTGGATCATTCGTGGCTTAGTTATGAAGTTGCCCATGAGGCAGCTCGCTGGCTTTGAGGGTCAGGGTAATTTGAGGACTGGTCAGCTTTCCTTTTCCTTCTGCTTCAGCTGCTGCCCCATCCACCAGCCCTTGGCAGTACGGCTGAGGACACCCATTCTTTTCCTTCTTCTGACCAAAATGAAGAACTGGAAATGGAACTGCTTTACTGGCTTTAGAGCAGTCCTTGTCCTTCTAGTTTCCCATAAGGACCTTCTGCCACCCTACGAAGAGTGAGAAAAGCATCTGAAAATAATACTTATAAGTTTATGTGAAACCAAATGTCTCAGAATTGACTGCCTACATATAGATCTTGCTAGTTCTCACCTGGCAGGCACATAAATCATCCAATTTAAGTGATAGCACTGCAGGTCCCTCCAAATCTCAGCTTCAATTCAACTGAGTCAGACTGCTGCTTTTACTAATATTTTTCTAAAATAAAATTGTGTACTTGCTCTACCACGCAGTGAAATATTTAGCAATATGTATAATTAACACATAGCTATACTGCTAAAAAAAAAAAACAACCCAACATTTAGCACTGCAGTGAACTTGAGGTTTTTTTCATGATTGCTGTTTATTTACTTATTTTCATGGTTGATTAAGTTTTTTTTTTTCTCATTTTGGAAGTCACATCACTGATTAAAGGTTACAAGTCTCCTTTATAATAGTTGTGGTTATCACACATCGACTGTTAGTGTTGGAGTCCAGCTAAAGTTCTAGCCTTCTGGGCAATGCTGTTCCTGCCATCAGCTTTCTTACCCAGCTGTGACATCTCTCTTGTGTTGGAGTTTTCTGTGCAGAGGGCACAGCTACACCCACATGTGGCAGACAACCCCTTTTCCTCAGGGAATGGCAACCTTTTCAAATTAATCAGTTCTCTGAATCTGAATTCCAAATCAAGATTCTTAAATTTTTAGGGAACCAGTGCTGTGAAAATAGCAAATAGAAAACATCAAAATGTTTTGTTTCTACTTGATTGAGATGCTGAATCTTATAAGTATTTCTGATATAAATTATATATATTTTTATAAGCAGAAATATTTATATATTTTAATATCAAGATGATAGACGTTAATAGATGCTTGATATATGGATATTTTTAATGAATAAGGAAAATAATGCCTGCTATACAGTAACACAGAGTGAAAAATAGTCTCCAAATGAAATATTTTTATATTCTTGAAATAATGTGTTTTATCATGATTTAAAAAAAAAATACAAAAATGTCAAAATGTTAATGTAATTGTATTTCGTGTGGATTTTTTTAAAAACAAAATACATTCTCTGATGGAAGAGCATGTCTGATGTCCTTCTGACCAGCTCTCTTTTTAGTGCATCTTAGAAGAATGCAACTTATGAGCTTTAATGGAGACAGAGAGAGAACTTCTGTAAGGAAAACAAAATTTCAGCTGCAAGGACATAAAGTGCACAGGCAAGCTGTGTCTCAGTAATATCATGGTAAACCAGGTGACAAAATGCGTTATTTAATGCACTATAGCTGAACCTCAACCTTCAAATAGATGTCGTAAAAATATTAACCTAATGGGCCTGTTGAGTCCAGAGGTCTCTGCTCCGAAATGAATTCAAGGAGATGTGTGTGAAGGAGGTTGCAAAGTCTTATATTTGCCTTATATTGCAGTAATTAATAAACCCTCTAGAAACAATTATAAAACCATTTTAATTTGTTCAGAATCACTGTCAACTTCTGCTTAAAGACAGGGCCAAGAGCTCTCCAGTAGTCCTGCCCTCTTTTGTGATGCTGTCTTTGGGGCTGTCCTGGACTTAACCTCAGAATTCTAGTGAAAGAAGTCTTACAGCTGAATTTTAGACGAAAACAAGCGTGTGAAACCCATGTGTTTTCTTCTCTTTTCAGTTAGTGTCTACTTTTTAAGGAGGCAGATAATTTCCAAGTGAGTGGGAAATTTAAAGTTTAACACATCAGTCAACAGACCATTAGCTTTAGCATTTGATTTAAAGTGGGGTCCTAAAAAGTGGGAATCAGGGGCACACAATAGCAGTGGTTTAGCCTTGCAAAGGCCAATTTCACTATAAACAAGTCACATCTTCAAGATGTTGACCTTCTCTTGACAGAATCCCTCCATCCCTCCCAGCAAGTAAAAGGCCAGAGTCTGATCAAAATAACAACAACAAAAAAAACCTCGATAGTTTTTCTGTTGCCAAGAGATTTCATTTAAAAAAATCCATGAAGTATTGACATATCTATTGCTTCTTCTCTTTGAAATTCTTGCTAGACAAGATTTGACTGATTTTTTTTAGTCCAGCTGGCAGAGGCTCCGGGATTGGCTACCTGAAATAACTCTCACAGCAGCATTTATCCCTTCACAGTTTGGAAATCTAGGGAAACTGCAAATTACAGTATTAAAATGCTGAGCCAGAAGAGAAACAAGGAAATAATGTTTCAATTTTCAGCATGAAAAAGGGGACGTTTCAACCTAGCAATATTTATGAGCTGGTAAAAAGCTGTTCATGCCACAGTGGTCGTATGTTCCTTAAATGTCAAGTCCCAATCAATAACCTTGCTGAAATTTGACCCTGTTGGGCACGGTGTAGGAGAATTGGAAGCTCTCCAGGCTATTGGTTGAAAGGCAAGAAACAGCAAGCAACTGATGAGAAGCTATCAATAAAACCTCAGTATTGTTTTGAGTTCAATTTCAAGTAATTGCCAGACATCTGAGATTGAGTCTGACAGACATGAAGAGGGCTAATGTTGGTTCCTGGTAATGAAAAGTAGGTTTCTTGTTCAAAATAGCAAAATAGGGCTTAATAGTGAGATGGCTTCCCCCTCGAAAAACAAGTTGCTGTATGAGTGTAGGAATCAGTGAAGCCTGTGTTTTTATGGATTTGTGCCCTGTGTCCTTACAGCCTTCTCCTGTGGAAACTCCTTTGTCCTTCCCTCTTCTCCTCAGCTACCCCAGCAGCTCAAGTTTCTCTTTTATATCCCCTGTTCACTGCCTAAAGCAACATGTGTCCCCTATTTGTTACTCCAGCGTTCACCAAAAATTCCAGGTCAGAGATGGGTTTTCCCTTTTTTTTTTTCCTTTTTTGCCTTCTCTTGCTTCATAATAGAAATTATGCTGGCACAAAATATGCCATGTCCAATGTTTTTCAAGAGAGTTCTCTGTAAAAGTGGCAAGTCTCTGCACAAAATTTGGGCTTCCTAGACACCCTAAGTTAGAGCAAAGGTCTAAAGGGTACGTTTTGCCTCTCCACCGTAGGCAGGTTAAATGCATATGGGGAATTATAGTAGCAAGATTGGGAAAGGGTTGCTTGTTAAGCTGCTCTTAACATAATTATCTGTGATCATGTGTTGGAATGCCCTTTTTATATTATTTAACACCCTCTGCAAAATAATTTGTCACAAGGTTCTTCAGTGGCGCATAATTCAGGAAACAAATCCTTAAAAGAAATGTCTTTCCCCCTTCTCATGCTGCTAGCTAGGAGCTTGCCAGAACACAAACTTCTGGCAGAAATTGAGCATATAATAGCACCAAAATCATTGAAGGAAATTGCAGTCTTCAGGAGGCTTTCACTTCCCACACATCACTCCACAACTGTTTTTGAGCTGAGTTCTCTTGTACTTTGACCCTGTAGTATTTTGGGAGGAGAACTCAGAGGAAGTGGTGCTAGCAGGCACACAAAGTGCGGTGTAAGGCTCAATTCCGAGGCTGATTCTGGATTTAGTGTTCAGACTGCCAAAAAGAGGTGCTGAAACTGCTGAGGCAGTGCCTTTACTACAGTTACATCCTGACCACCAAATTGATACTCAGTGACATTTTAAAAAATTTCCTTGGCCAAACCCTCATGGAGACAGGTAATGATGTAAAATTAAAGATGCATTTGGAATCTGTTGGGGTGGGTTTTTTTTTTCAATTCTGCCCTCTTTGGGAGGATTCTTCTTAGCTTTATTTTATTGCTTGCCCTCTGCCCTGGCTATGAGCTAGGGCTAGACACCTGAAGAGCGCACACATTGACTAAAGTGAGGGCTTGTGATTTAAAAAGTGCACACTGAGTCTCCAGCAAGAAATGGTTCATTTGCAGGTGAATTTTCCTGCCTTTTACTGAGTATTCAGGAAACTTTTTTAGAAAGCTTCACTATGGAATAGGGAACCAAGCTACCTGATGATTAGTCCCATCTATAGGGCTGATGCTATGGCTGGCTGATACTGCAGCAGTGTGATTTATGTTTCCAAATCATCTCTCGTTCTGCAGGTCTCCACATATGCCTTTCCCCCCACTGCCAGAATTCCTGATCTAGCTTCTCTTCCTCAAAAGTACACAGGCCTCATTTTCAGTTCTTTGGAAAAAAATTATTCCTTTGTTTCCACATCTGCTATGAGACTTTTTTATACTTGGATTTTTTTTTTCTTGTTATGGCCAAGACATTCTATCGTGTTAAAAGACAGAGGGCACGAATTATACAAAGGGTGAAAATTCAATCTGTATCTTCTCTCTGGCAAACCAAGCTTTACTATGCGAATAGCTAAGTTTTCTTCTTCATCTCTCTGCTGAGGTCTTGTATGTGCTGAAATCTAGCCCAGGTCTAAGTGTGAAGATGTGCAAATCTCAATATAAGTACTGCACAAAATTTCCTTTGAGCTTTCAGCCCAGAAGTCCTGTTAGATGTGAGTTCTTAATGAGGTATCCCAGTGATATCCTAGTGATAACCTTGCAACTGAAGCTGCATAACTGCTTCATTGGCACTGTCATTTTATTTCCTTTTGCCTGTTGGAGTTCACCTCTTCTGATGGGGTCAGGAGTGGGAGATTCTGCTATTGCTCTTGATGTGGTTTTTTCCCCCTTTTTTACTACTTTCATGAGCTTGACATTTGGAGATTCTAGTTCTAATCTTTCTCTTGACATGAATGTGGATAGATGCAGTTATTTGCCTGTGGAAATCACTGTGCTAAAATTCATGGTTACTTTTAAGGTCAACTGACATATCCTGAAATCACACCTGCTTCAAGTCGCTTCCTTCATGAACATGCTGTGCTAAAACATATAAAATTGTACAGCCTGAAGCCTTTTAAAATCTTTTTAATAGCAAAGAGTAGCTTGATCAAGGAAAGATTTGTGATGTGAAAATAGCTCCAAATGTGACAGAAAAACAGATTTTCCTTGTGAAAGATCCTCAGTGCCTGTGATTTGCAAAGGAGAACTGGATAGAAAAGGTGCCACTCAGTGCCTCCCTCGTAACAACCCAGTTAGGTGCGGCCTTGCCTTTGGGTTCAGGTCACTCTCCATGCCCTATGTAAGATCAGGAGGCTGCATTACAATGGGAATTAGCCTAATAGAAATAGAAAGCCCTATCCAGCCAGGAAGTGCCAGTTCCAGGCTGGGATGTAGCATGCTTCAGAGAGGGTCAAGACCACCCTTGCTTCTTGGTAGTGGTATCTGCCTCTACTCTGTACGAACACCACTGATCTCAGTGGAGGAACAAGCCGTGTGAATATCATTTGCATGCATTTCTTATAAGGACAATCTAAGTTGGATCCATTTGGGTGGTGTGTGCAGAAATTGAATTTTACTTTTTAAATGCATATTTGAAAGAAATTCAAGTAATTTGAACAGCATGGGTCTGAGAAAAAGGTTTTGGTGTCACTCATCTATATTCCCAATGTTGTTCACTTCAGGAAGTATTCTGATTTTTAAAAAATGTTTATTTTTGGATGGAAATCAAGAGGAGAAAAATGAGAACCTAGCGGTATTAAGAACCATCCTCCACTTTTGAACTTCGTTAATGGTTTGATTCGCACTCCATTAAGTTTCAGTCTGAGATCTGGAGATAAGTGTTCTTCACTCTCAGCTCCACAGGGTGTGAGAGAGCCATGATACAATAAGTGTCTTTGTGGTGTATTATTTACTGATGGCTGCCACTCTTCCTGTGGTTTATATGGCCTGCATAGATGTGATGGGAAAGACAGTGTCATTAGTTTGTTTTCTTTCTTCACCAAAAATACTTGCAGAGGAGTTCTGGATACAGTCTGCCCCCAAAGCATCTTTTGTTTTTTCAGAATAGGGGAATTCTGATGTACATTGAAAGCAGAACAGACATTGACCTTTGAGCTATCGGAAGATGTGATCGTGGCAAGGGCAATTCAGCCACTTGAGGCTCTGCTTCATGGGGTGCTTTCTAATGGGGTCCTGCAACCTCCTTACCAGCATCACACTGCGAACACTTACAGTACTTAAAAGAGTCTGTTCCCAGGTATGTGTTCGTGAGGAGTCCCATCAGCAAAGTTCAAAGCAGACTGAGAGTAAAACAATCACCAAGATAGCAGAGATGGCCTTTTTATTTGTTTTTGTTCAAACTGTATTTCTTCTCTGTTACTTTTTATTTTTTCACAGAGGGATCTCAAAGTAGATGGGTATAAGTACGACCGAGGGAAAACATCTCTGCTTTTCTCTGTTCTAGAAGTGCAGTCCATATAACATGCCAGCCTAGCTTTCTAAGGGAAGAGAATGGAAAAAAGAAAGCTGTATTGAAGTTTATTGGTATTTATTTTTCTCCTTCAGGAATGCTTATCCCAAACCTTAGAGCCTCTATTTCCATGAAGCTAATCTATCCTGCTAATAGCCATGTGGAGCAACAAATTGCCTTCTTGCCCAAGTGGATAGAATGCATTCAATCTAATCACCATCCAGCTAAAGGGGTTCAAATTAATCTTGCCTGGCTGCTTTTTTTGTTGCTCACTTCCCCCCAACTCCCTGTCCCCAAGAGCACCCATTCCACCTTGATCCTCTTCTTTTTCTTACACTTAAATGAAATGTTGGCATTTGCCCTGAAAATGGTGGGAAGATTTTCGTGTTTCTTTTCCTCTGGAAACATCCAAACTGGTGCTGGGAAAATCTATGAACCAGCTTTTCCTGAGGATGCCCTGACACATTCACTGTGGCATGTTTGACAGAAACTCTAGGAAGGATGACAGCCTCCAAAGACAATTTTCTTTAATTCCTCCATATCCATAGAACTTCCCAGCAGGCACAAAGACCTTCCCAGAGCTTCTGGAATAATACAGGACATGGGGATGAGTCTGCTTATGACGAAAAGCTCATTTCAATGTTTTTACTACATTTTCTAGTATCCCTGAAAAGAGAGATGAAGAAACCTTTGAACTTCCACTAGGGGATATCTCCTGTGGGCAGGGCTCTCTGTTGTTTTAGGAGCAACCCTTACCATGTGCAGCTGTCCGTGGTGGCCAGCATGAAATACCCATCAGTCCAGCCAGATCTCTAACGATGCATCTCACCAAAAGCAGAGCCTTGCATCTATGGCAATTTTCTTTGATCAACAGTTGTTAATCTCATTACTTTAAAGACTTGCCTTCTTGGGATTGGTGAGTCAGTAATTTGAGTACACTTTATAATCCAATCTAATAGAAGTCAATTATAAAAAATAAGAAATGAGAAAGGAAGCAAGCTTGCTAGGTTCATTTCTCTTTGGATTTATCATGAGCTGATCTTCATGGAAGGCAGAGAAATATTTCCTTCCAGCCAGCCTTGAATACAACTGTGAATACAACTTGGGTTTTAGAAATTCAATCTCTGTCAGCTTCCTACCTCTGTCAGCTTGCATGTGAATCCCGATCAGGTGTCTTTTGGTCTAATTGTTTGTTTCCTTTTTTCAGATGTTACTTTGCTTCAGAGATTTAAAAGTTTAGTTTATAATAAGAGCTTAACTGGTCAGATGTAGAAAAAGAATATATTTAAATAATCTCTTTGCTCTTTGTAAATTTTAAAAGATCCATAGGATTTACAGCAAAAAAAAAGTTGCATTTTGACAACATATAAATATCTAGCTGCATAAGAAGTTGAGTATACTACAGCATTGATAACTCTCCTTGAAGAATTTGGTTTTCAGTAAGCCTCCATTTTATTTACTTGTCTCCATGAGGGCACTTGCATGTAGAAATGAGAGGAAGAGTAACCATCTTTTCCTATTACTTGCAACATGGAATTAAGCAAATCTCACAAACGGATATTTTCTCCAGATCAGATCCTGGATTGTCATTAATTCTGTAAGATTTTTTTGTGGCTTTTTCTTCCTTGAGGAATTGCTGAACACAGTGCTCTGATATAAAGGTTTATGTTTAACACTGGGGCTATTTGCAAGGCTATTTGTAGAAAGACCATAGTGTGGGACCAGTGATCGTATATCATAGCCTCAGAACGTCATTAAAACTCAACCTTTTCGTAGTGCACTGTTGTGAACATTTATGATCAGGCTGTAACAAGAGAAGGGAGATAATGAAGCTGAAGGTATTTAGGATGGTGCCATCTACTTAGACGTGATGCAGAAGAGAATTTACTTCCAAAAGGAGACTGAATACAGGGCCGATTCAATACCTGACCTTCAGTTAAGGTGCAGGTTTGGGGTAGAGAGGAGTTGAAAAAGGAGAAAGCAAATTGTGGAAGCAGATGAACCCTAACCTGGTCTCAGTGCAGCTTTCATTATTGATGTAAATTTAACATCATAACATCCTAAGGATCTTACTGTATTATCACAGCAGTATTCACATTTTCAACTTCACAACTCTCATATGTGTGACCTGGATATTAGTGTAGTATTGTAAACATACTGTACATACTGTAAAAATACTACATAGTACTGTGCACTGTTACGCTGCTGCCCTCCACATCAAGAAACATCCAGACTTCAGCTGCAGCTGAAATCACAGCAGGACACTTCATCTTGGGAGAAAGCTCCTACCTTCGGTGCTTGAATGATATGGGTATACTTTTACTTGCTCTGAAATCTTGGTGGATGAGGCAGTTTTAATATTACTTATTATCCTAGAAGTTGTCAAGCTGCAACTCAATGCACTTCCTGAGAAACAGTTTCAGAAACAACTCTTTTGTTAAACCACAGCATTTTTTTCCATGGGTATCACTGATAGTTGGATTTTTTTTAAATAGCAAAGACTAGCTACACCTGAGCTCCACCACTTTAGTTTTACTGATTTGTAGTTTGATGTGATAATATGAACTACTGTGAACATAAGAAACTTGGACACACAGCTGAGGAAAATTTCAAATTAGATTCCATCAGAACTTTGAATTATTACTAACACAGAAAATTATTTTATATTTATTGCAAAAATTTTAGTAGAACCATGATGACTTTTAAGCTAAGAGAGATAATTTTTTTATCTTCACAAGAATGTACTTGCAATGTCATTTAATTCACCTACTGCCAACTTAAAAGAAAATTCAGCATTCAGAGAGAGGAAAGATGCACTCTTAGCATGCTTCTAGCACACAAACATTAGTACCTTTCCTCTCCTGGACTTCAGCTTCCATATCCTGGTGCGCTGCTGAGGAACTATGAGGAGTGATGGTGCACACCACCAATGAGATGTGCTCATTGGTTTAATTCAGTAAATGAATGTGTTTTCATTCAGATGAAGAGGAGCCACAGCAAGGTTAAGGACGTTTTTTTGGAATTGTTTTATTAAATCCCATTGGTTGCTCTGACTTCTACCCTGTAAACTGCAGCTCATCAGCCTGTCAGTTGCCTCTGATCTAGGTTCATTTGAACTGAATTACAGAACTATAATTCCCACCACTGTTTATGTCATATGGGCATGCTGGTCACATCTTACCCTTTCTAGGAAATATTAAATATTGCAACTAACGATGCATCTCACGCTTTTTTTGCAAGGATATCTGCTTTTCTTGTGGCTTCTTCACTGAAAAATAAATACACAGATAATTGCTGTATATTGCCCTTATAATCAAATGTAGACATTATGTCAGTCTGGCATTTATTTTGCTTTACTATTAGGAGTTGGAGGGTTTTTTGTTGTTTGTTTGGGGTTTTGTTTTTATTTGTTTGTTTGTTTGTGTTTAATGTTTCTAAGACTAGGTTGGGGTAGAGTTGGTTGTATTGGCCTGTGCATGCAAAGAAAGAGAAAATGCTGCTGGTAGAGGGGCTAAAACTTGATGTCATTAACTTGCCTCTTCTGAAATTACGGGAGATTCCCAAACTGTGGTTTGTCAGCATCTGCTGAGGTTTGTTGTTGGTAATGAGCATTGACAGTGAGAGAGTCACCCACAGAAACCCAGTTCAAATTCTGTCAGGTACAAACCTGCTGGCCCTTAAAGTGAATATGATGAATTTCCACTCCGGCTGCTCAGTTTCTATCTTGCCCCAACTTCCCAGCTCTGGAAAGCAGACACATTCCTGGGCAATATATGGATATAGTAGCTTGCATGACAGGGCCAACATTTTAAATGCCATGATATACAAGCATTTTGCTTCCAGGGCCTTAAGGGTCTACCACAAAGGATGTTGAGAGCTACATGTTGTGGTCATGGCAGCATGTAATGTCATGAGTGTGCCCCCATCACATATGACTTCTTGATGGTGTCTAGGAAGCTTTATTTAAAAAGAAGATGAAACAGTTCAAGCTCTTGCTTTAAAAAAAAAAGGGAAAATAAATGATGTTGTCTGTAAGATCAGTGAGCCATATTTTTGACTTACAAGCAATGAATTAACTGCTAAATAAATGGGTTGACACAACCAGAATGTAAATTGTAGGGAGGGGAAAGGAGAAGAAGGGAAATAATTTGGAGAACTTTAATTGTTCGCAGTAGTTTGAACTCTTACCCTACAGCACACTGACAATAACCCCTTACAAAGCCTTCTTGTAGTAGTCAGTGGGGGTACCAGATTAGCATTTGAGTTTGGATCAGGCATGCATTTCTGCAATAAATCTCCCGACTGCCCCCACACCATGTTTTAGTTCTTACTGTGGAGCGGTCTTGGAGTGTGCAAACTGGATTCCATTTGGGCAAAACTCAATTGTAGCATGTGCTCCAGCAGTACATTTAGTGTGATCCAACTGTCCACAGTATTCATAGTTGTGGGATCAAACTAAAGCTAGTTTAAATTAAACCCCACAGAAAGACATATAGTACAGATACAGAATGCTCAGCACCATTAATTCCACTCTATAGATGCTCTTCTGGCTACAAAACTTGCTTCTGAACAGCCAAAGTGCTTGTTACCACCTTTTCTCTGTTTTCACTCTTCTCAGACTGCTCCTCAGGCTCAGGAGCTTTAACTGAACTGAGGTATCTGAAAGGCGTTCCCCATGAGGTGAACATAGCCTGAGCTAGTCCCTATGAATGTGCACACAGGAGTTGTTGCATAATGCATCCGTGATAATCAGAGAGAACTTAAAATCAGAAGATGACAAAATGGAGAGCTGAATTGCCATCAGAAGACCACAAATGTGTGAGGGATTAAATCTGATGACATTTTTCTGCTTAAACTTTGCAGACTGGGTTGTCCAGGCTCACAGCAACCTTAAGATACAGTTTCCTGAGAAGAAAATAAGGCCAGAGCACACATCACGTCTCTGACTGCGGTGGGTAGAAGAGAAAGAGTAAGGAATATACACAGTGGTTGTAGCTTCAGAAAATCTGAAACTCTTCCTGAGCTGTAAATTGCACCTACATTATCAGGTTTAACCCATCATGCACCTTTCTTCCATTAATTTGTATAATTTCTTTTTGAACTCATTTATGGTTTTGGCCTTGCAAGCATTCTGGGTAATGTGTTCCACAATTTCATTATGCAGTGTGTAAAAAAGTACTTCCTTTTGCTTTAAGCCGGTTGCCTGATAATTCCATTAGGTATCTTTACTTCTTATAATAGAAGAGAGAGGGAATTGTTGTTCCTTGTTTACCTTTCCTAAGTAATCTTTAATTTTATAGACCTCTATTATAGCCTTTTCCAACCACCTTTCTTCTGGTTCGAACAAGAAAATCCTATGCAATCAAAAAAACCCAAACCCCCAAACAAACAACAACCCAACCACTCTGCATCTACATTAGCATTTTTACTCAAAGTGAGATCTGAAGCATCTACTTTCATGTCCTGTATGTTGCTTGGTTGCTTCTGGCTGTGCCAGACTAGAAGCTCTGCTCCAGGGTTGCTGTAAACATGCTCCAAGTCCTACCAGAAACAGAAGGGTCCAACCCACGACTGATTATGCAGTCAGCTTTGGCCCCCATGTGTGGGAAGGACATTCAGCTCAGGTGACCGAACTACATCTGGCCTGAAATGATTTTCCTTCAGGAGCAGAGATCTCAACAGCAATTGCTTTGATCTGTCAGTCCACCCTTCAGCACCCAATTACCTTCTAATGTAGATGTGACCCTATTCTTCCTATATGGAAACTTTATCTAAACCCCAGTCATCCCAGCTGCCTGCTCTGCACTTCGTCTCAGTCTAATAATTCCTCTTCATGGTGGTGGGTGCAACACAAAATATTTGTACAATTTATACAATACATTTATTGATGCTTTCTCCCTTTTTTTGGCCCTTGATTTCTTTCCTACTAATTACTAACAGTTTATATGCTGTTTTAGCAGATGATAGGCACTGAATGGATGTGTTCCTTGTCCACATGACGCATGTCTTTCCTGAGAGGCTCGAGTTCAGCCAGAACACACTGTGTATGTGTGCACACAGACGCTGTTTTCTTCATGCATGGTATGCCACAACTGTCAGAATCAAATTTACTTTGCCCTTTTATTTTCCAGTCACTCAATATCATGAGATATTTCTGAACTCTTTGCGGACAAATTGAATTTTTGCTGCCTTGAATTATTTAGTAACATCAACATACTTCATTATTTACCGAGGCTTTCATCCTATTTTGTGAATATAGTTTCAGTACACATCACTGTGTGATTTCACTAGACTTCCACTGTGAAAACTGGTCATATATTTCTCTGCTTCCTGTCTTTTACCAAGTTACCACCCCTCATGAGAATCTTATCTTTTGATGTAAGGCTTCATAAAAAACCTTTTGGATATGCAAGTAAACTTTATCATTGACACTGTCCTTTTCTATGTGTTCACCCTTTGAAGACCTTCATAAATTTTGATGGTGTGAGTTCCTTCCTGAAAAGCTTTGTTGACCATACCATTATAACGAATTTATCTATATTAGAAGTAATCTACTGATTACTTCTTATTCACAGTTGGTGTGGAACTCGGACAATTTGCTTCTAGTTTTCTGAACCAGCTCTTCTGCAGAGCCTTTTTTTTGAATAGTGGCATCACTTTTGTCCCATTTTGTACCTGTGATATGAAGACCAGTTTTGTATGTTTGACTTTCTTTAGAATTTTGGGTAACACCAAATGAATGCAGGAACTTACTATTAATTTTGACGATGTATTTTAAAACCTCTTCTACTGAAATTTTGATATTAAATAGTTGCTCAAACTCAATCCTTCAATTTTAATGTGGAAATTCCCTAAGCTTTCCTGTAATGAAATCTGATACAGAAATTAATTTGGGTTCTTGGGATTCCGGCTGAAGTCTCCTAGGTTTTGATTCTCAAAACTGCCTTAGATTTTTATTAATAAAAAAGCTTTATATCTCCACTAAAGTGTTATGGATCATCAGGAGTTAAAGAAGTTGCAGAGGGAAGAGCCCTGTTAGGTTAGTTCAATTGTTTATTCTCCTTGTCTGCTCTGAGATCACTGTGGGGGCCATACCAGATAAAGTTATCTGCGGAAACTGGGCATTCTCTTATCTCTCCTACGCCCATCAGTGAAATACCAAGATATCCAGGAGACATTTAAAAGTAGAGATAAGTTAATATTTTTTTCTGCCTTTTACTTCTTTTGCCATTTCCTTTATAGAAGTCTTGTTGGAACTTTTCTTACTGACAGTATATGCGAATAATTAAAAAAAAAATCTATACACCCAGTCAAGAAGGATTAATTGACTTTTCTGGTTCCTTCACAGAAGACCATGGCTACCTACTCCCAGGACTCTCAAGACTTTAGTTTTCAACTTCCTCCAATGATTCTGGGCTGCGATTTCTCATGTTGTAGATCTTTAATCATGAACTACCAGCCAGCTGAAACAGCAGGAGAAAGAAAGTTCATACATACCCTGTGCTCCAGTTAGTCACTGTGAGAAGTGCACAGGAGCTCTGCTGTTTCCATCTAATGCTGGCAGAGAAATTACAGCAGCTTATCACCCCAGCAAGTTTTAAGGTAAGCTTAGCAGCTAAGTGTTGATACTGGAATATTTGTCATCAGCACTCAGGGGAACCATTCACACCTCGGATTTGTATAAACTTTACATCTTAATGTGAAAAACCATATGCATCCAACACATGTAAAGCTGCATTTGAATTTAAATGAGATTAAGAAGTGGTTCCCTGACAGTCTTGCTTTTAGAAGTCTGTACTAATGCCTTGCTGATGATTTTTTTTTCTGGTCCCTAG
This sequence comes from Cnemophilus loriae, assembly GCA_013397755.1. Taxonomy (NCBI): domain Eukaryota; kingdom Metazoa; phylum Chordata; class Aves; order Passeriformes; family Corvidae; genus Cnemophilus; species Cnemophilus loriae. The sequence goes on along the minus strand of VZTF01002825.1, from coordinate 1,994,928 downwards.
TGATAGTGAATGCCATTTACTGTGAACTGCTGAACCTGCAATGACAAAAGCAAGAACAAACCTTGGTTGCAATGGTAGGGGCTACTTCTGGCTATTGTGAATTGCTATTCCCATACATTTTTGCCATCGTTGTTTCTTAGGGCTAAGTCCAACAAACAGCCCTTTGTGGTACTGATATGAATCAATGGAGACACATGTAAGTGGGAGATGACAATAACTGGAGAACCTTGATGACTAAGGAGCTGCTAGTTCAGGGACTCCCAAATAACAACCCAGCCATCTGGCCAGCCATTCAGCTGCCTGCTGTGAAGGCTCTGCATTTAAAAATCGTGTTATCAACTTTACAAGAAAGAAACAAGCACTTGAGCATCAGCTTGCAGAGCAGACAGGACTAAGGGATCCATTATTTAAATATAACCCTTTCAGTCAGTTAGGAGTAGGCAGGGAAAAAACAGGAACTCTCCCTTATCACTCAACCTGCCCAGCATCAAGAAATGAACAGAGAGAGACAATTGAAATAGTTAATTCTAGTGCTTCATGTTGCTGGAGAAAAGTCAAATTGGTGGTGGTGTGTCCTTTCCATCTGCTCCCCGTTACCTTCTCCTCCTTCCAGAGGAACTTCAGAAAGTATTGTTTTGTACAAAATGCAGACAAGATGAAAGGCACTGCCAAAACCTATACCTTTAAAAAAATAGACTACTGAGTGTTGTTTGCTTAGGTGATGAAATAGAAATAAATTGATGGGAATAAAACAACCTCTGGAAGTAGTTAGATAAACAAAGGTCTGTCTTGGCCTAAAGAACAACCATATATGGTTTTGTGCTAAAATGGATGCTTTCCTCCTCAGTAAGCTAATAGAGCAATTTAAGACAGCTTTTTTCTCTTGATAAGTTGGAACAGTTGACATTCAATTGCCAGAGAGAATAAATTCCTTTCAGCAACATCCTTACAAGCAAAAACTTTATTTACTGTGTAGAAAATTCACTGGACATTTGGTGAAGCTGCTGTAAGAAAGCAGCCCCTTCTGCTGTTGTGAATCCATGATCTGCTCAATGTAGATAATCCAAATTCCCTTCTTTCTGGCATTTAGTTTTACTAATGCTTTAGATCTTCCTGGGTACACACTGTAAATGTTGTCAGACTGAAGCAGCCCACCAAAGTAACTTTTCTCGCTATTCTGGGAGCAAGGTACAGGTTCATTAGCTGTAAGCAGAGTACTTGTAATGAAAGAATAACTAATATACAAGTACCATAGAACGTGGCAAGTTTCAGAGAACTGTGTGATAACATGCTGTGGGGAAAAACGGGGAGGTAGGAGACACGTCCATGTGATTTCAGTGATCCAGGATGTATCATTACACACAGAAACGTATGTGTGTGTATGCACATGCCTACCATTAAATGTCATTTATAACAGCCAAACAAAACCTTAGCCATGAATGTGCCCTTCTTGTTCTTGAGGAAAAAACCTGCCATTTTTTTCAGTCTCATAAATCATTTGTATGATTTATGATTACAACATATATACATTTACTGTGTGTGGTCCCACATCAAGACTGAAGGTGAATCTCACTTCTAACTTCATCCTCATGATCTATCAGCAGTAATTGTCAGTTATGAGAAGGAAGCACACAGTTTCAAATTTGAAAAATCCACAGGAGCTCTCAAGATGGCTGTGTTTTGAGCCTTATGGTTGTGACTGCTCCCTCACATTTTGCTGAACCTTGTGGATGTTCCTTACCAATCCTTCCTAAAAGATGAGGGTCCCATTTTTGGTGGTATGCTGGCCAAGTCTGTGACAAGAAGTGAATAAATCTGGTTATCTTCCCTTCTCTCCAGGTGAGATCTCTGCTGTTCTTTTTCTTTTGGAAACCTGTTTCTCATCGAGAGAAAAGTGAAGAGAGAGAGTGGGTGAACAGACACAGGGAAGTGCAGAGGCTTCACAGACATATTTTTTTCTTTTCTCAGCAAGGTATCATCTGTTCCTCAAAGTACTTTATTTTCTCTTCAGCTTGCTTGGAAACATGGTCCAGACAAGGATCAGATGGTTTTTGTCAGCTCCAGGATGGATTATTGAGTTATGTCATGTCTGAAGCTGAATGTGAACATAACATGCAAGTTTCGGCTGTTATAGAAGTTGGCTGTGCACCTTCTAAAGAGTTCAAACTTGTGCTCATATCTCTCCCTAACTGACTCCCAGAGAGCTTCCAGAAGAACAAAAAGTTCAAGCCTTTGCTACATAGGACACACCACTTTGTTTTAGGAGCTCTCCTTCTCCTGGTCAGCAGATTTCAAAGCCAAAGGTGAGGTGTCAGAGGCCTGGGAGTCCCTCACTCCTTGCCATTGGGCCCCAGCTGTGTAGCAGGACACCCTCCAGAGAGCTCAAGGGAATCATGAGTTTGCCTGGCTGCATGAAGCACTGAAAAAACAGCTTTGAGGAGCAGATTTCTTTCATGCTTCCATATCAGAAAGTCCTTTTATTCCCATGAATTCCTCAACCCCAAACACATTTTCCACTTTCTAAATGCCAAAGTGCTAGATACCACAAAGACTCCTGCTGCTGTAATTTTATGCTGATGGGGGTCTGTCGGTGATGGGCAGCAAATATAAGACTCATCTTAACGTCAAACTTTGATACCAAGTCTCCCTATGTAATCTTCTTGTGCTTAATTTTGGTCTCCTGTGGAAACAGGCATTGTAGAGGCTCAGAAAAAGGATAGGGAATTGATACGCTTAAGGATGGGAAACCCTTTTACTCCTCGCTTCAAAGCTTAAAGGAAAAACACAGAGAATAAAAGAGAGTCTTCAGAGTCTATCTTCTGGCCTAAGGCAATGGAACAACCCTACAATAGGCTCCTTTTTTTTTCTCAGGCACCCTGTTAACATAAATTACTTCTGTTCTGTCACAAGATCACATTAGGGATGTGTCCTGTAGGATACCACAATCTCAAGGCATGACTCTGAACGGCAACAGAAAACCACATGGTGCCTCATAGAGTTATTAATTCAGCTTATGCCACACCTAGAAAAAGCCACATATAGAATGTGCCGTGGCAAATTACAGCCATGAGGAGCTTTGGCAAAAATGCTACTTGACAACTGAGCTCTTTGTCCCAACAATTTCCCTAACACTACCCATCGAAGATAAACAGACTTCCTCTTTTTTTCATATTGCTACCAGGAGGATACCTACGAATCTCAGCAGCTGAGTGCTTCTTGGTCTTGTGAGTCAGTAGTAGCTACTGAGGGCTGGGACACACAGCCAACAGAGTCAAACTACTGCGGTTTACTTGGTATTTTACCAGGTTTAACAGACTGGTGTACGGCCTGTTTAAATAGTGGTGCAAGCACACCCCTGATGGAGACACACACATAAGGAACTGCTTTAGAGCTGACCTCGATGGGCCCGCGTTGTTATGCTGACAATTCAGGTCATGAGCTCCTCTTCCTGACATGTCATGAACAACATTTGGGTTGTCTGCTTCTCTTCCAGTGCTCACTTCTCCTTCACAGATGCATACGCCCTTGAAACAAACAGTATGTGGACGTTTGTGTGGGAGGGGGCAGGGAAGCATTTGGGATGAGTGGGACACCTTCATGGAGTACTGTATGTTAAATAACAGACTGAGAGAGGGAGTGATGAGTCTCTCAAGGAAGCATAAACACTATGTACTCATTAGAAGACTCATTATAAATAAAGTACAGGGAAGGTGCTCTGAGACAAAGCTTTTTCGTTGGTATTTATTAGGACAAAGAGCTCCTTTAATAGGGCAACTGAAAAGCACTCTGCTGCAATCATTAATAGGCATTACCACTTTTACTGACTTCTTGGGAACAGTTTTGCCCTTCTTACTGCATCTGCATTAAAGGGACAGGCTCTTTATTCCATATTTATTCCAAAAAGTACAAACCAGGCCAAGACTAGGGGGAAGGAGTGAAAACCCCAAGAACTTTTACATGTCAGCCCAGTGGCAAAGTTTGGTTGATGGAGTGAAACATGGCAGGCTGCTGATAGACTTGGATAGGCTCTTCTGCCTGGATTTCCTCTATTTTGGGAGCTCCAACTGGGTACCTCAACCCACCAGAGGAAAAATATAGCAAAAACGGGGAGTAGGAGAGAAAGAAAGGATCTCACTCTCTCAAGTTTCACTATGTATTTTATCACTTCTGCCAGACTGGAGCAGAGTTGTCTGCTTTAACTAAGCACTGTGCTTCTAGCTTTCAAACCTCAAGGATGGTTGTAATTTGGCACCTGAAAATGGTAGCCATTTTTCTGTCAGGTTAAGATACCCTTCTTGAAGCTGTAGAACCTATCAGCCTGCTGGAATACAGCTGTGGTGACTGTGATGGTTTGCTGGTTATACTTTTTAGGATACTTTTCCTCTTCACAGTGGAATTTTAAGGTCTGAAAACACTTTTTTTCTGAGATTTCTTTCTTGCTTGTTGTTGGATTTACCAGGCTATGCTTGATAAATGTGCATGGAAGGCTGAGCGCTGCAAAGAATTTGCAATTTTTGCATTAAGTGATCTTGAGCCAACCCATGTGATGAGCATGTGGAAAGGGAGATATTAAAAACAATTGTAAAGAGAAGGGAACTTTGTTATTTTCCTTTAAAAAACATACACGCATGACTTTGAATTGGCTGGTTCTCCTATCTGCACAAGCACGTGCATGTAGTAGTCCTGCTTTTCAGAAGGAAATGAAACAGTTGACATTTTTTTTGCTGAAGGCCAGTGCCTGCAATTGCAAATGTTGCATCCCATAGAGGATGTTGCCTCTGCAGGACTGCACAGTCACCCCAGCACCGTGCAGTTGAGAACTAGTCTTGGAGTAATCCGTCTCCTCTACCAGCTGGATGAGCACCATGGTGCTGAACCCAAGTTGACTTGGATATGTTGCTTCTAGGACAGAGATACTTGCTTCAGGCTGTTCCAAAACTTGGAAGGAGTGGACACATGACAGCCTCTGTCCAGAGAGGTCTGTGTCAGGCACTGCCTGAACACTGGCAGTCAAGCACTGCACAGAATGTGAACTTCTGTGCACCGCAGCTTTTGGTCCTTGTTATCCCCCAACTTCTTTTCTCCCAAGGCAAGCACATCAGCTGCCAATCAAAACCCTTGAGAAGACTTTCTCTGCAGTTCACCCTCTTGATCCTCTGTGTTTCTATTTCCTCTTTGTTTACTTTCTCCTTCTCTCCTCTAGTTCTGCTTGTGCAGTTCAACACTGCAAGGTCCTCGCAGCCCCAGACGTATGGCAGTGCGGGGTGACATCAACAGTCCATCCTGCTCAGCACCTTGCTTCTGATGAGAGCCAGAACTGAAGAGTTTAAGAACACGCAAAAATGTGGACAGAAGTAACATCTTTGCCTTTTCATGTAGCATAAAGTTTACTCTGGTGTTAATTTTCTCTATAGAGAAGCTTACTTAGAATGATGAAGGTAATCTAGATGAATTGTCTGGTCCATTATTTCTCATTCTTATTGCTGTCACACAAAATAAGTGTGTCTTTCTAGGTTGTCTGTACTATATATTCACTTGGGCAAAGTATTAACCATTCTGCTCCCCAAAAACCTTTCCTCAGCTGTCTGTAGTGAAGGTTAATGAGAGAACTGCCAAAATCAGTATTGAGTTGTGAGTTTTGCCTTTGTGAGAAACCTGCAGCCTTTTGGTCAAAGGTTTTTCTCTTAAATTCATGAACTTAAAGAGTACATAACACTCTTCAGGCAGGCTTAGTTCATTTGAAATCAGGCTTATATCAATTTAGATTGGACAGACAAGAATCAATGCAAGGTGTCATCAGTGCCAGCCAATGTTAAACTGAACTGAGAGTGAACATGTGCTTTACACCAGTTTAATCACTGGTTTAAAAATGAACTTAGATTGAACTGCTGTGACCACCTCGTAAAGAAAGGACTTTGCTTTACCTCTGTGGGCTTTAGCTGAAAAAACAGGACCAACAGTGAGCATTTCTTAGCTTTCTCCTTCTGCATGCATTTCTCTCAAGATCTTTCTATTTTATAGGGCAGAGACCTCAGGATGTTTTAAGAAGGGCACATGCAGGTGATTCAACACAGCCCCACGTAGCAGCACTTGCTTCAAGCAAAGCAGCTCAAGGACTGTATGACATGTGATGCCTCCTGCAGGGATATGTCCAGCCTAAGTAAGCCAGGCTATACCTGACTTAAAAGGCACAGCTAGGTAAGACTGTGGGCTGTGTGGCATCCTAGAGGTACATGGCATGAGGAAATGGTGGATGAGAATTTAACCCTGTTCTTGCTCACCTTCCATTTTCTGCTGCTGACTGCTGGGGTCTGAGCAGGAACTGCAGGATACTTGCTGCCATTCCCTCTAGCACAGGCTGAACTCAGAGCCTCGTGGAGCAAGTGGAAAATCCCCTCAGAGCTTCTTCCCTTACTGAGACAGATTTCTGGAGGAGGTCTCTTTCTCTTCTGGACGGTACAGAGGGGGCTCAGTGTTTGGTTATTTTACAAAATGTCTTTGAATTTTAATTTGAAGAGCAAATCTAAAAAGCAAAATGCAGAGAGGTTTGCCTCTCTCCTCAAAAGGTCCCCAAAAATTTGCAGTCATGGAAGAACTGGGGGAGCTTGAGCTGTGTCTAATGTCCCAATTGCCTACAACACTGTTACAATCAACACCACCCTCCCCCCAAACAAACCAAGTTGAAAAAAATCCCCACAAAATCCAAACAACCTTCCTTATAGCAGGCCTGTGTTGGGAATTTAACTCCCTTGGAAATGAATCTGGACAACTTCCCAGGTAATGTATCTATCCCTCCAATTCCTATCTCAAGGATGAAGTTGATCAGAGAATAACTGTAGAGGACTGGTGAGTTATTCTCACTGTTTATCAGGGTAGCACCTGGAGGTGATCTGATCTTTCCGCCTCCTCAAAAAAATAAATCTGTCTTCCCTTGGCTAGCTCACAAATCTGCACTCAAACCCTTCTGTGCCAAACATGTGCAGGTGTACAGTATGTGTGTTACTACTGAGCCATCTGCAGCCTCCCCTGCACGGCAGTTGTTGTACTTTGGAGTTCCTTTCCCAACCAAATGGAAGTCCGCAGAACAGTTTCAATAGCACAAATTAAGAAGCTAATACTTTCTCACAGTGAGATCTGCTTTGCCTGAGCTCACGTTGCAGGAACAGATTTTTCTCTCATCCTGCTTGTCTCACTAAAGAAAATATATGACAGGCAAAGGAAGTGACAGTGTAGGATCCACCTTTATCACCCACACAGGGCATTTGCTGTACAGGCAGTCCCGGTGCAGGGAAACAAATGCCAAGATTAATTTTTCACCTGAGGGTGTTTGGTCAGCTGGTCAAAGCATCACTGTCTAACAGCACTGAGGATGTGTCCCCCCACCAGACCTGGCCCCCTCAGCAGAACCACACCTGATCTCAAGATCACACTGAGCATCCATCATCAGATGCACGAGGCGTTACTGCTTACCACTGCTCTGCCAAAACGCACTGGCTTCTCCCCTGTCCCTTAGCCCCCTCAGTTTGTGACATGCATGGCATTACTCTAAGCAAACAATGCAGCCCCTGTGTTTGTAAGGGAAGGAAGGCATGAAACCCGAAACATCAGCCTTTCCAGTTCTTGTTCCAGTTGGTGCAACAGAAAAAATCAACGTGCCCTCCTGTTTTCTGCAAACCTCACGGAGCTGCCAGCCAACATGCTGAGCTGGTGAAATTGATGACTGCCTAGATGAACAAAAGTGCACTTTGGGGACCTCCCCATAGTCTGTCATTCACTAATGTTGTCCTCCCCTTGACTTCTGTGGGCTTCCTGGGGAGCCAGCTGTTCCCCACACGTAGGTCGGCAGCTACGTTGTGTTTGTGAGCGTAGGCACAGCTGTGAGTGGTGAACCAGAAACAGGTGAAGAACTTGTCCTAGTGCCAGCAGGAGGTACTATGGATGACATGTAACCTGGAGGCTTTCTGAAGCATCTAGGCACTTCTGCCTTATATGGCTTGGGGCCCCCAAAGCTATGCCCAGCAGACCACAAATAACACATTATTTTAAAAAAACCCCAGAAACAGTACAGATAAACTTTCAGCCCTACTGAGTCCCACTTTTTCAGCAATGTCTTCCCAAGAAAAGGCAAGTAGAAACGTCCCTCTGTTTATGGTTCTTGCTGTTCCTCTAGCACCACTATTTAAGACAACCTCACCGCAGAAGCACACTGCCTGTGTGCACACCTGTCCGTGCCCACAAAGAGAGGTGGAAATAATCACTGTATGAGCAAATCAGCAAATCAGTGTCTGACTGCTTCAAAAGAAGTGTTAGCTGAACATAGTGCATTTCTGCTCCTCACCATTTCAAGAGCTTTTTTTTTATTTGCATATTTTCCATGCCCCTCTATGGTTCTGTATTTTAGAAGGAGAGACAAAAGAATTGGTTAGATCATATCATTTGATGACAAAGAAGAAGTCTGGGATGTGGAACACTGTGTATCAGTGGGAGAAACATATCAGCTCAGATTTTTCTGGACTGAAGTACAAATGTTTAGAATTTTAAAGTGAGTTGTGCAGGAAAGGTGTGCTTTCCCAAAGAGTGTAAATATTTCACCCCAAAAATTACTGAGATCTTCCTCTATGTGTGTCGCATAAATAATCTGGACAGCATAATATTTAATGTAAGGAGTCAACCTGTTTACATAAGGTTGAGTTGCATTGGAGCATATACTGCACTTGTAGAAATGCTGCTTGTATTTGCTAAAACAATAGAGGGATTTTCAGCCAATGCCTCTGCTGAGTGTGGAGGAATTAGGCCTTTCCTTCTCCCAGTGCCTATAAAGTACTGAGTGTCTGCATCTCTTATAAAGTCACCAATGTCTCCAATTCAAAGAAAGCCCTTAAAGTCTCTTCGGTTCTAGTTTGTATTCTCTTTGGTTTTTGTTTTCCTCCCACACTTCCCCTCCCAAGCTTCCTTTTGCATGTATAGTGCCAAAACAGAACAAGAAAAGGGAGAAAAGTGGCTCCAAACTGGCATTCAATTATTTCAGAAAGTTTTTGTAAATGCATTTTATAAGTTTTGCTGTGTGTTCCTTCCGCTAAAAAAGATTTACTAATCCCTCTGGAATGAAAATGATTCAAAAATGTGAGTTCAAAGTTATTCTGAGGAGTAATTAGCAACCTTAGCCAGCTCTTAAAAATATCTGTTTAGGCCAAATCCTTCTGCACAAAACTTTCTAGTGACTTATTGTGTCTGCAGTTCTGACCTTGGATAGATACTCTGTTCACTGGTCGTCTCTACAGTCAAGCAGCCATTAATCTAGTGTCAGCATCAGTATTTTTGTAAAATATAATCTCCCCTCAAAAAAATTTTATGACTGTGATTTACAAAGGCTTAAACTTAGTTAAAATCACCACAACATTGTTCATGGCTTAATTACATAGTTATTTCCCTGCAACAATCAGGTGTTACGCACACAGAACTTCTTGGCTGTCCTTAGCTCTACCTCGAAAAAGAACACACCCTCCATGAGGCAGAGATGCAAGAGTAAACATTTGGCAGGGGTACGTTCCTTTTCGACCTGCTCCCTCTGTGTGCAGTCAAGGATTTTATTTTATCAAAGGTATTGTATTTCTTCCAATGAACCCGAACACTCTGCTGTCTTACCGACATCAATCTGGCAGTTTCCGTGTGAATGATATCGGTGTCATTCCCACCTAGAGGAACTGTCCGTAAAAGTGATCAGTGGCATCAGTTTCCAAACAGACTGGAGACAAAGGCTTGTCTCACTTATAAGGCATTTTCCAACATGACAGTTGTCAAAGTGCCTATCTCCCAATGTCTAGAGTGTGCTTTGTTTTCATTTTTAAGTGAATTCCAGTCAAAGCATTGATATGCATGCATACTGTATACAAAACTGCCTATGAAAAGGATCCTTTGCTTCCAGCCTCCCCGGGTTTCATGGAAGCTGATCTCAGTTGCATTAACAGAGGAAACCAGGCTGGGATCAAACAATTTCATCCTTACCCCAGAAATTTCCACTTTTTAAATGGTGAGGGTAGAAGATGTCCATTTTTTTTTTTTCAGGGCTGCATTGTAGTATTCTGCAAAAGGCAGGAATTGAGAGCTTAGCTACATTTAGGAAGCCAAAGCATTACTTTAATGGAAGAAGTGATCAAATTAACCGAAGAAACCTAACTATGACAGATGCCATCTCGACTGAGCAGTTTACAATTTACTACCACAGAAGGAGCGCAGAGGAAGGTGAATACTGACAAAAGAGCATTCTTTTCCAAGCTAACTGCTTTTGAGATGAATGTCAGCTCCTTACTTTATAATGAGACATATCTATAAATCCTTTATGCGAGAGGTTAATAGGAGCTGGCAGTCTCTTGACTCGTGCTGTTCGTTCAGTGCTACAAGGGAAGAACCACGTTCGGCACATCGACAGAAACGAGCCTAAGTGCCAGGAGTCAAAACTGGTATCCCCCACAGTGATTAGATGGCACATTTGATATATGCTAGAGCAGGACAACTGACAGATAGCTGTGTGGAGGTGGCAAGCTCTTATATATAGTAACTACTTCAGCTCCTTAGAACTGCGCTATCCTGCATATGTTTTTTAAGAAGCCCTAAAAACCTACCGCCAACCACTGTAATGAATTCAGGGGGTAGTTTAATGGAAATCTCAAGAAGGAATGTAATTAGATGAAGTCAATTAGGCTGCTTGGGGATTTCTAGCTGCTGTTGTTGCTATCTGGGAACCCTAATAGGACGATTAGGATTAACTGAAATCAGCCTGATTGATTAGGGCATATAAACCTACATATGCCAAATTCCAGGGGGACGGTGTGCTTGAGCTTGAATCCATCTGGAGCTATGAGTCAGGAGCATGAGTTTACTTTGCTGGCCTTGGAGAGAGTGACAGATCAAGGCTGCATGCACACAACAAGAAAAGCCAGGCGGTGACACAAAAAGTCCACTAGGGAAAGGACTGATTTTATCCTTTATGGCGCTGTACGTGAAGGCCATCCAGCCTATCCTGAGGAAGGGAGACTAATACTATGCAAATCTTTTCCTTTAAAAAAATGTGTGTGTATAGCAAAATAAATCTATGTATCCTTTGTACAGCTTTTTAGGCTCAAGTCTTTACTCAATATGGCTGTGAAATTTCCCAGGAAGTCAGAATCATATTATTATGCTAGTTCTATTAATTTCAGAGTCAAATTTGCAAACGTGAATTTAAAAGTGCAAGAAAAAACTGTCAGTGATGCTTCTGTGTCATGGATCGAGCACACAAATGCTTATTTGCATACATTTAAAATCCAACCTATGCTGTGCAGGGAAACCCCACCTGCAACCTTCTTAGAGGACAGCTGAGTTATCTTGGCTGTATTTGTTGCAGAGAAAGATCCTTATGGCCACTGAAGAGTTTCAGGAATAAAGACTGGGGGAAGAAGGGGAGTTGAGGGGGAAGAGCAGAGAAGAGGAGAGGGGACAGACGAGATCTCTGTTATTCAAAAAAGCTGCTCTAAAGCAAGGTAAAACAGTGCAGGCAGGAGCCTGAGGGATCTGGTCCCAGTCATTACCACTCATGCGAGGGAGAGGATATGTCAAGGGTAGGGAACGTCTTGGGGGACCTGCAATATGGTAACTCACTTTCAGCTAAGTGGAGAACAACAGCTTTAGCTGTACAGTTTAATAACAGGCTAGGCCACTTTGTGCACCGGCAGGGCTGTTAATGCACAGTAGTCTGCCTTTCATTGTTAGGAGAGGAACCCCGCAGCTCCCATTTGACAGCCAGGAGTAAAATTATTTTGCCACTAACATTTCTCTTTGGCATGAGGCAGTGGGGTTGCGCATTGCACTCATCCTGCCTGCAGCTCTCTGCACCTGCAGCTCCCTTCTCACAACACAGGAAGGTTCCCATGGGCTTGGAAGCAAGGGATTTTTGCTTTCCTCCTGTGGCTGTCATGCTATTCAGCTCTATTTGGGTGGCATACCCGCCTGTGTACCATGGCTGCCAGCTGTGGAGTGCTGTGCAGCGTCCTGGAGTGCCTCCAATGGTATTTTGAACAATTAGTAACCAGCCCGGCATGATCATATCCTAATGAATTACTGAACTGCTTTCTTCTGGTTGAATACTGGGCTAAATGCTGAAAGAAAGTGGACACCTGCAGATTGTATTGGCCAAGACCTGTCACTGAGAATTTGCCTGAGTTAGGACCACAGGACTTGCCTCAAACCTTCCCAAATATATCCCATATTGACCTTAATATTGTTAATTTCTCTTACTGGTTTAGGAAGCATGCTTCACACAAGCATCCCACAGCAATTCAAAGAAACAGAGGCCCCTATCATAACACTAAATGCCACAATCACTAAATTGCACTTTCCTTAGTTACCTGTTGACCCGTGAAAACATTTTTCTTCCATTAACCAGGCTTTATTAGGAAATGACAGGGAGAAGAGGATTTTTCCCAGTACCACCACCTTGCCCATATTATTAATAATCCAGCTCACATATTCACAAATCCAGTGTAAATCTTCCAAGAGAAAAGTAATTAGAAAAAATAGATTACTCAGAGGAAAATGTCTGAATTTATCCAATATTTTTTGTATCTCTTGCTCTATTTTTCAACCTCTTTATCAATACCTTAATTTGAATGGTTATAAAAATGCTACTGGACACTCTTGAATTAATTTCATTCAAAGTACTTGCTTCACTGAAGAATATTTCATAATATTTCCAGTAAAAACCTTAACATAAAATTTGGTGAAAATTATGAAAAGAAATCTCCTTTGAATTCTGCTCAATAGAACTATTTTGCTGTCATCACCCAACAAGTGAGGAATCTTCTTCCTTTTCATAAATGTTTCATATCATATCTACACCTGGCAATAGGTGTAATCATATAGGTAATTCTTTTAGTGCAACAGATCGCCTCTGACAGAAGATATTAGTGTGTTTTTTTGTCTTCTATGGCAAACCAGTTATAACTGACTGGGGCATCTGCTAACAGAGATCTTCCTTGTGCTGCCTTTTTGGTGTGCTATAATACTTTACATAATCTATTTTTTTAAAAACTTTTTTACTGCACCTGGTTTTCTGGAAGATTTCATCTGTATCAGAAATGCTTTGACTCTCCATTTTTCATTCTAGTTTAAAAAACTAAAATCACCATATTTCACGTAGTTAATGTCATTTTTCTTCACAATGAATCCCAGTATCTGAAAATCCTGGATAAGGAAGAGAGACTGCAGCCAGCACTTGCTTCTGTCGCTAGACCATTTCACAGCTTCTTTCATATGCCGTAAGTTTTCACAAGATTCGATAGAAAGTCTGTGAGACTAGGGGGGAAAATACGGGATTGTTTTTAACATGGTGGCATTTGACCAAACAGGAAGAAGGAGGAGGGGGAATGTGAAAGTCAAAAGTGTAACAGAGGCTGGAAATTCTTGAACAGATGTAGCAGGTGTAAACATGTTTCCTTATTTTGGTTCCTGGATTTAACATCCTCCTACAAGACTTCAGTATGCTCAGAAAAAAGGTTATATGTGCAGATGGTAAACTGCTAAAATGCCCAGAAGGTTCAAACTCATCTGTGCTTGTGAAGACAGGGAGAATTTCCCATCGTCTGACTCACAGGTGTTTGGAGCACTCAGAGTCAGAGGCAGGTTCGGCAGTGCCGAAGCACAGCAGTGCCTTGCTTGAGCAAATGCCTTAGGTCGTGTGCTGGAAATGTGCAGGCTCTTTTTCTTGTGATGTCCAAGTGGCTAAGAACATTAGGAGAGTTCTCTGGAGCAAGGAGGTGGGGAAAGACTTTTTGGCATGTGGTCCACACAGTCATTACAAATTGAGGCTCTGGGCTGTTGCTGTCCCTGGGCTGCTGCTCTCTCTTCCTGACACATTGTGCTGCCTCGGGTCACTGCCTCGCTGCTTGCCTGCCCATTGTAGTTTTGATCATACATTCCCTTTTGGCACAGGACGATTATTTTCTGCATTCTGCTAGGTCCTCTTCCCGTTTGTCCCTATTAGTCCATGGCCAGCGCAGGAGCGAAAAGAAGCAGGTGTCTTAAACGCTTGGCTGACACACTGGAATGGGGACACACCGGGGACAGCTCTGGCTGTGCGAGCAGCGCTCACAGCACGCTCTGACCGGCCGTGCTCAGCACTGACAAGCAGCGAGGAAGCAGGGGCCTGCCTCCGGAAGTCTTGCTTGTTATTAATAATAAACATATCTGTCAGGTTGTGTGGAGGGAGGTATGATGACACCGCCACAAGGTGGGCAAAGAATGGGCATTGCCTCCGCAGGTTTGCCCTCAACCCAGCACTGCCCCGCAGACTTTCATTCAGGTCACCCCACCTGTCTCCACTGCCGTGTCCAGCTGAGGCCACCCCACCTCCATGTCAGCTGTCCCCTTGCCCGTGATGGCTGGCTCCCTGTCTCCAGCCGGATCCTCAGATAGCATAAATCGGTTGTGTCAGCTGAACAGCTGGCCTTGTGCACGATGGACAGCCTGCACCAGCATCCCTCCAAATGTGCTGTAGGGTCAAAAAGAGCCTGCCAGCACCTCCCTGAGGAGCAGCTGGCTCAATCTGAATCTAGGTGAGATGCGAGCTGTGCAGATGGAAAGAGGAGAAATCATTGCCCACTACTTCCTCCTCCAGCACCCCTCTAATTTCACCAGGATCTTACGGAAGTATCAAACCCATCTGCCAGACTCATACACTAGAAAGGAGTTGAACAGCAAGGTGGCAAACTTGTGGGTGACACAACATTATTTATGGTAGTAAAAACATGGCACATGACAAAAACATCATCTCATGATACTGAGTAATCGGGTGATAAAACAGAGCAAAGGCGACGTAGATATGTGTATTATAATGCCAGTGGGCAAAGCAGACTTCATATACAGAGCCGAGGGTGCTGGACTCACTGTCAGCTCTTAGAGAAGAAATCCTTGAAGAGCTGTAAAATCTAGACATATTTATGAAAATGCCAGATCCATTCTCAGCAGTGTTCAAAAAAGTAAATCAAATTTTAGAATTTAGTATGGAAGAAACAAAGCTAAAAACACTGCTGTATCTTGATATAGATACATCTGATGTGCCCACACCCTGAAAATGGTGTTGTTCAAGCCTGCTAGCTCCAAAATGGTAACAATGGGGCCAGAGGAAGGTCCAGGCTGTGGCATGGCTCCTGTGCTAGGATTTCAAAATAGATTTAGAATACATATCTGAAAAATAAAAATGTGAGGGAGGACATGAGAGAAATCTGTAAAATCATGAATGGCACCAAGAAGGCAAATAGGGAATGATTGTAATTGACTCTCATACCACAAGAACTAGGAGCATGAGATGAAATTATTAGGTGGCCTGTTCAAAATAAACAAAATAAGGGCTCTTCTTTAAACCCTGCCTTGTTGGAGTGTGCCACTAATTGTCACAGGATGCTGCAATGTCAAAAATTGATATGGGTTCAAAAAGCAATTACACAAATTCATGGAAGCAAAAATCCATCAAGGGCTATTAAATTTAAAGATACCACATCTGTCTCAGGGAAGTCCCTGAGCCACAGCTTGCTGGAGTTTGGGACAGCATGCCAGGGAACTATCATTGTGTGCTTACCCCTCTCTTATGCTGTTCCCCAGGCATCAGCTGTTGTTTATGTTTGAGACAGGCTATTGGGCTGGATGGACTTGTCTCAACCAGCATGGCTGTTCTTATGTTTGGATGCCAGGAAATTAATTTTTCCACATCCAGTCTGTCGGAAATGATGCCCTTTCTTTCATACAAGGACTTGGGTAGGGTGATTTGGGAATTGGTTAACTCTAGATTATTTTAATCACCTGTAATGGGATTTGAAGACTGAGGCCATACAGAAATGGCTCTGAGCAGGATTTGGTAGAACATCTCCAAAGCATGAGAAAAAGCAGGGGATACAGGTTTCACTGCTTTTAGACTCTCTCCACATGTTAATTCCAGACCTAGTGCCCACTCTTCAAAGCCTGAGTAGCCAGAGCTTCACTAATAACCAGAAATTCAACAATCAGAAATCCCTGAGATACATTTCGAGGTCCCACTTCTGTGGAACTGGAGCAAACTGCAGAGGCTTATGACAGCCTAAACCCTCACCATCAACCTATGCCAGACAATGGATGTTTCCCTCCTTATTTATTTATAATAGATAAGATATATTCTAAGCTGAGATATATTCTAAGTAGATATATTCTAAGATGAAGCCTAGGCTTTTTTTAGCTTTTTGCCACCCACCAATGCGTTCACCTTTGACCTATTCCTATGGTCAGCCATTCCATGATGCTATTTAACACACAAACAGGGGATTGCAGATCCTTTTTTTCTGTCACGGCACACATGTCCTTTGCAGGCTGCTGGCTGAGGTGAGGCTGGAGGGCAGTGGCAATGCTTCCAGTGCTGGACGAGTCACCACGGTACACACACCCCAAGGTCGGCCTTTCCCGTCCATTATCTTCCACAGCAGCGTGGCCGCAGAGCCCCGATCCCGCAATCCTGCACTTCACAGGCGCGCAAAGCTCATGCAAGATCCGATTTTGCCTGCAGGAGGACGGTATTAATCAGCTTTCCGGGGGGAAGTCGTGTTGGGAGACAACGGGCCCCGTCTGCATGACAGCTATCACTGTTCCAGAGCCTTCTGACTTTTAAAGGAGGATGTCCATGCAACGATTACTGGTAAATTCCGTAAAATAATAACAACAACAAGAACAACAACAAGAACGGCTTTGCTGTTTTAATTTTTATTATTATTACTACTACTGCCGCTGCCGAACCAGGCAGGGCCGGAGCCCGGCCGCCTCATCCCCGGCACTCTCCCGGCGCTGCCGCCCCCCGCCGCCTCCAGGGGGAGCCCGGCGGCCGCGCCTCCGCCGCCTGAGGGGCCGGGGGGCGGCGGGGGCCGCGCCGAGGAGGGCGGGCAGGATCTCGCCCTTTCCTTTTTTAAAAAATACCTCCCTCCCTTGTTAAAAAAACCTCCTTCCTTTCCTTAAAGCCTGAGGAGAAAGCTCCGCTTCAGCCTCCTTTGCCCCAAGCACCCGTCCTCGCCCCAAGCACCCCTCATTGCCCCGAACGTCCCTCTTGCACCCAACACTCCCCTCGTTGGCAGCGATTTCAAGTACGCGCCAGAGCAGTTCTCACTCGGGGTGGTTTTGCGGGAATCTGATGTGTTGAGCAGGTGTTTGTTGTCAGGGGGAGGAAGGGTG
Source organism: Cnemophilus loriae (assembly GCA_013397755.1). NCBI lineage: Eukaryota > Metazoa > Chordata > Aves > Passeriformes > Corvidae > Cnemophilus > Cnemophilus loriae. The sequence goes on along the minus strand of VZTF01002825.1, from coordinate 1,977,708 downwards.
AGGCTGGGGAATGGGCGGAACGTTTCTCCAGCTCTCTTCGGTGCTGTGGGTTATCCTCCCCCGCCCCCCATCACCGAAAAGAGGTTACAGGCTCAGACATAGGACGTCTTTTTTTATTTTTTTTTCTATTTTTTTCCAGTCAGTTTTTTCCACATCATTGTGAGTAAATATTGTAGGGAGAATAAGTTGTTAAGTTTTAGTAGCTAAGAGTACTGAGAATGGGCTGAAGAAAGACCTGTTCAAAGGAGTTCAAAGGGGGGCTAGCAAGATGATCAGAGGGCTGGAGCACCTATCCTGCTGAGGAAAGGCTGAGAGCATTGGCGTTGTTCAGCCTGGAAAAGAGAAGGTTCCAAGGAGACTTAACAGCATCTTCCTTATAGTACCTTTATAGCACCTTTAGTACCTAAAGGGGGCCTGCAAGAAAGCTGGATAGAGACTTTTGACAATGGCATGTAGAGATAGAGCAAGGGGGAATGGCTTTAAACTGAAAGATGGTGGGTTTAGATTGGCTATTAGGAAGAAAATATATATTGTGAGGGTAGTGGTGCACTGGAGCAGGTTGCCCAGAGAAGCTGTGGATGCCTTGTCCCTGGAAGTGTTCAAGGCCAGGTTGGATGGGGCTCTGAGCAACCTGGTCTAGTGAAAGGTGTCCCTGCCCATGGCAGAGTGGTTGGAACGAGATGATCTTTAAGGGCCCTCCAATCCAAACTGTTCTATGATTCTATAAAATAAGAAGTAAAAGTAAAACTAGAGAACGAGTATTATGAGATGATTAGGTTTGCTCAGGTGTCTGATATAGGGTATTGGGGCCTGTTTTACCACTGGGGAAGCTGGGGTGGTAACAGATGAGTTCTGTGATCTTGGTGGTCTTTTCCAACCTTTACAATTCTATGATTCTGTGATTTGCTCAAGGTCATGGAGAGAGCCCTGGCAGGTCCTTGCCTGGAGCCAGCAGTTGTCTGATCTCTTTCCTCTGTGTTTGAGGACTGAGCTTTTCTTATAAATGTATTGCCTGTGTGGTTTGTTGTGGGTAGTGCCTGGGTGGGCAAAAGAACATGCTGCCAGCAGCTCAGAGGTTATATAGCCAGGACAACCTCAGCACAGAAATGACAAGTGATTTAAAAGAGAGAGTGTATTTTATTCTTACATGACTGCACACCACTGCTTGGCTCTGGGGAGAATGGAATAAGTGGGGCTTCTTGAAAAAAAAGGTAATCTGTCAATTTATGTTTTCACAGAAGTCAGCTCTTAGTGCCAAATCTTGTGTTTGGCACATTCAAAGACAAGGAGGTATTCTGGAAATGGAGATGGAAGGTGCAGTTGCAGGACAGCTACAAATAAAGGCTCTGGTTCACTGTAGCACAAGTGTTTCAATGCTCCTGCTTGACTGTGTTGGGAAAGGGTTTTCTTCCCATGGATGATAGACATCCCAAAGAGTCTCAAAGGGGCAGAGCGTGCATACAGAACAGCTCTGGAGTGCCATTATGAAAACTAGAGGCAAAGAGTTCCCTCCTCCAGCTATTTCACTTCCCTGTGAGAAACTTTAGCATGCAGATATGACGGCTGTGTTGACGTTTTGATCTGCCTGTGCTGATTCAGCCTGTTCCTGCATCTCACCGTCGCTGTCTTGATCTGTCAGTGCTGCCTCCCGTATCAAGGAGCACATCTCACTGGCTGGAGGGCTGTTTGCTGGGAGATGCTCAGGCCCTGGCAGGGTGTGCAGCAAGATGTGTATGCCATCCAGGTAAAGCTGTGCCCCTGCAAGGAGGCATCTTCCACTAAACGTGGGAGTGCCTCAAACATGTGCAACTACCGATGAAATGGCAAACTGAAACAAGTTATCTGGAACTGCCACTGGTGGTTTCTTGATTCAGCAGGCTGGATTATGTAACCTGGAGAGCAATATTCAGCTGAGGAGGGGCTGTATCTTCTACCTGAAAGATGGTATTTTCTTAAAGGTGATGATTTGATTAAGCCTACCCTTGCCTCAACCCTGAGGAAAAGCAGTCCCTCCCGCAATGCTGCATTCTTTCTGTCATACCTTTACTCAGCTATCACACAGCTCCAGGTACAGTGACAATGAAGAGATAGGAACGTTCCCTACCTTTGGCAAAGGGAGCCAAGGATGATTGCATTAGTGTTCTTTCATAACAGACTCCAATCATTGGCAGACAACTTACAATCAAGGTTTTCTTTCCATCCTCAGCCCCACTGCTGGTTTGAGTAGTGTATCATTAGGATGATTGGATAACAGATTCATGCGCGGTGCTGAAATTAAACTTGACCTGTCTAATCACATCATAAATAGCAATTGCAGGTTGGGGGGTTTTTCAGCCTTCAACCACAGATCTTAAAAAAAATGTGTTGGCATTGGGAAAACAGTTGTAGTGGTGAGAGAAGGAAATATTAGCAGAAAAGGTGTGCAAAATATCAAGATACACAAGTGAGTTATCTTGCATGCAACTGGTGTGCTTGCTTAGGAAAATACTATAGGGAAAAAAACTGTGGTGTATTTGGCAACTGGGAAGCTGAAGATGAGTGCTTCATATCAGACTTCTGCAATTGGTTTGGCATAACTTTGCAAAAGGTTAACTGGCCAGGGCTGCACTTGTCAGTATTTGTCAAGAGTCACAACAGAGCCAAAGGAGAATTCCCCCTGCCAAACACAGAATAAAATACAACTGTCCCTTCTCACACCGCTCTTGAGTGCTGAGTATCGTACAAGGTCAGACAACCAAGAAAAAACATGAAAGTGCAATGATTTAATAAAACATCAGGATAATGAATGTAAATAACCTATATACTGCATAAAACTGTAATAGAAACCAAAAGAAGGAACAACTTCTCAGCTTCTTCTGAAACTTACCCAAATTGTCTGGCGTGGAGTGTGATAGAACTGATCCATATTGGTGCTTTGGAAAGGAATTCACCAGAAATCTATTTTTAGTCTTTGTCCAGTAATTTAGGTGTGAAAAAAGTGAAAAAACAAATGAGAGTTCACCATATTGTGGTGTTTCTAAGGTGCTGCTTTTAATGTAAGTCATTAAAAAAAGGGAAGGTAGAGTGAAATAGGAAACTGCAAAATCTGTCCCAGTTTTATAATGGATAGTATCCCCAAAATACATGTGAGCTAGCATAAGTGCATAATGCATAATAAACACAGAATTTGACCTGGCATGTAATTCAAAAAGGAAGTATTTAGAATGTAAGCTATTATTTGTGGTACCACCAAAAAAACCTCCAAACACAAAATTGTTTGGTAACAAGATCAGCAGCATGCTACTGAAAGTCTTTGTTATCTTTGTAGCTGGGGCTAGTTCAGATTTTATATTTCACTGGAAATAGTTAAGGTGTTTTTTCCTTTTTTTTTTTATAATTTAGGAAAAGCAGAAATTATAACCATTTTAAAATTCTAATTCAGAGATGAGAAGGATTTTTTTTAAAAATTTCACTTTTTTATTTACATTTTTTTAAAAAGTGTTCTTTTAAAAAATTATTGAGAGTAATTAGTAACAGATAAATTAGTGACAGATAATGATATCCATTTAGTATAATTATCTTTTTTCTTAGTACAGAGTGCTTCCTATTTGTGTTGTAATGCTTAGGCAGTCCATATTATTTCATTACAAAACAAATAGGAGATTTTTGAGTATTGCAGTTGTTTTGGTACCACATAGCAGGAGTGCTTAGTGATATGCCAGTAAAATTAAACCATTTTTCAAGTGCCCTGTTGCCACATAAGTAATAATACTGCACACAGCACCAACTAGTTATGAATATGTGAAGACATAGCGTGCAAAGATGTGTATAAAACTTAGCCGTTAATATAACATTTTAAACTAGCTTTCAAAATAACATTCAGATTTTAAAAATATGTCTAGTATTTGCAATTCGAAATAGGAAATTTTGTGAAAAATTAGCTATTCTCCCCTCCCTGTCCTGAACTATCTTGCCAGCAATGTTTGATTAAAGGAGATCCCACTAGTTCTTGTCATGCCCGGTTTTTAAAAGGATTGGGTGTTCTGCCAGACTTTTCAGGCTCCTCCCCTAAGCAGCCCCCAGGTGAAATGTAGCTGAACAGTTGCTGTGTCTCATCAGTTGTCCCAGCAAACAGGTTTCCATTTCCATACTTGCAGGTGCACCTATGGAAGAAGGATGAAGAAAAGACATATGCCTAGCACAGACTTCTGGACTTCAGGTAAGTCTTAGTGAGCCCTAGGAAAGAATCAGTGGATTGCTCTTAACTGATTACCTCTTCTGTATGCCCAAGTTCAAACACTCATGCAGAACAAAAAAATCAGACCCTGCCTGTGCCTACCATTTTTACTTGATGTTTTTGCTCTGGACCCTTGTTCAGTGCTCTCAATCACTTTCTGTCTTTGGTTATTTGACAGGGAAAACAAAAAGTATTTCAATGACTTCCACAAAGACAGTGTGTCCAGTCTTTAAATTAGTGGTTTTCCACCTTAGGTTTTTTTATTTGGTTGTTTGGTTGGTTGTTTTGTTTTGTTTTTTTTTTAAATTGTGACTGAAGCAAATATTAATCCTTGTGTGGCCAGTTCACACTCACAGGCTGACATTAGGCTCGCTTGTCTGGTTACTTTTCACAGACCTTCCTTAGAAGTAAGCCATAGAGCTGGAATCTGCCAACCAAAGGTAGAAAAAAAATCCTCACTGTAATGGCACGTTACTGGAGACAGAAGAAACACAGGGGTTCACATCTTAGACTGAGAAAAACTGCATTGCTGGCAAGCTACATTTAGCAAAGACTTATTTCATCTGCCAACAGTTATTTAGAGTACATGCTCACTTTTCATATAGATACGCACAGATCTAAACTAAACAGAGCTTTGTTCGCCAGGGCTTCCAAGTAGTGCCACGATGCAAATGTTAAAGAGTAGTAACAAGGCTCTAATGACAACTGGTTTCCCATTTGCTGGATACAGGTATTCAGACATTCTATTCCCAGTGAACACACTGGGCACAACACAGAGCAAATTATGAGCCTGCATTTGTTAGGTGTGTCATGAAAGAGGGTAACACACTGAAGAGGATGAACTTCAAGTGCAACCAATAAAAACAATCTTCTTGTGAAAGTATTTTAAATAGATTTGATGCTAGCAAGATGAGAAATCACAGAAATCAAAAGCTAGCCATTGCAGAATGAAACCTGCTGTGGACAGAAGAATTGTAATTTTATAGGCAGCACTGAATTCAGTTCCAGGAAAAATGTGCATGAAACATAGCTGTCTTGACAACCCCATTCAATGAGCTACTCAAGATGGAAGCTGTGTGAACAAAAAGCCTTCTGAAACCGTAAAAGCAGCACTCAGGAGCTAAGGTGAAAAAGCTCTAAAATTATGGGGAGGTGTCACAACCTGTCAATTTATTAGCAGATGCTGCTAAATCAGTATTAGGAACAAAATATCAAACCCGTCAAAAGTGGCATAATGGAACTGTTCTAAAAAAAGGAGAGAAAACACATGCCACAGGACTGGGGTTTCCAGGACTTTTGCTAATGGTCTTTGGAAGATTGTAGACAACAAAGCAGGGCACAAGCAGCTGATGTCAGTTTTTCAAAACAGGAATAATTTTAAACATATGTGACTGGAAAAAGACTTTGCAGTGACTTTTTCAGCAAACAATTTTAGTCAGGAATAATAGCTAAGCAAAACAACAAGGAGCTGATTTTGCTCTACCTTGCTTTTTGTTTAGAAAGTGTGAAATGCTATCATTGAGTCAGAATTTTCTTTTCCCACAGGGGTGTGTTAATATTTTACTTCCAAAGATAGGCATGGTTATAGCTAGTGACAACAGACAGTCTATTCAGTCTAACCTAATGTTCAGGGGTCACAGCCTTTGATTGAGACGGCTTTTGGCCTGTGGGGTTGAACAAGAGGTGGCTTTAACTAAGTGTTGAGAGTACTGATTTTCGTCAGAAAGCTGCTTATGATCAGCAAGAGCGAAACTGAGAATATGTCACTGAATAAAAACCTGGAACTAGATCACTCCTAGCAAAGCTGAGGGTAGGAATTGCTCTCATGGGAAGATGGCAAGTCCCAGGTCAGTTTGCTGATAATAACTACTGCAAACATTAGTTTAGCAGCAAATGGTGTTCCTAATAAAAAAGGGAGGAGGGTGTAAGCATGAAGGAAGGAATAAACAACCTATCTGGCCTCTTGAAACATGGTGAAGCTTTAAACTAATCCTGATAGCTTGTTTGCTGGTGGCACAGAGGAGATGCTGACCTGATACATGAATTTTGTCAGTCAAGTGCTATCAGTCAGGTTAGGATAGGGGGAAACTGCCTGCCAAGGTACCAGGCAGCCTTAAGCCAGGTGCCATAAACAGAACAAAATAGTTAATGGAGAAAGGATGCAGGCAGGATGCAGGACGCAGGCAGGAGGGTGCAGTGAGCTGTTTGGAGACTCACTGTGGGGTTGCTGCACTAGCCCAGAGCCACAGAGCTCTTACAGTTTGCACTGGAAAAGAGCAGGATGCACATGTGGTGGCTGGGTAGGAAAGGACAGGATGAGACTGAACCCTCCTCCCTCATGGCCAGTGGTCTCAGCTAGAGCAAGGGGATGGGGATATCAATTACCTCAAATGCTCTGTCTGTCCTCCTCCAAAAATGCGTGGCTAAGCAGGCCAGTGAGTATTGTGGGGCTGGAGGTGGCTGGTTGCTCCTGTTGATGCTGTTCTGCTTTACTGAGGTGCCTCGGTCTGTGCTGGAACCCATGTGTTTGCCCTCTCCAGCAAGTGCCCTGAACCCTTCACTGAGGAGTTAGTCTCATGCTCTCTGACTCAGTGAATATGAAAGCATTGTGAGCAAAGTGGAACACATCCAAAAGGACAGACTGAGGCAAAATGGCCTCATAAGGTAATCTCCTTACATTTAGAGCATGCTTCTGAGGTTGTGGCTCAGTGCTTTAAGTCCAGTTCCAGTGCTCCCCCTATGCCATCAAATTTATCTCAGCTAGACTTGTATTGCAAGTGCTGACACTGAGTTTGCACTGGTTCCAAAAATATTGATGGGTTATCTTCAACACCCAGCTTTATGCTGACTGAGACTGACTGTTGTCTTGTAGCCAGCAAAAGGTCAGTGTAAGGATACAGGCAGCATAGAGACTAGTCACATGGCAGGTTCAAGAGAAATAAGCTTGAGTGCTCCCCTCTGGCCTGGATCAGACTGAGACATGTACCAATTTGTACAAATCTAGGATTAATCCACAGATTCAGGGCTGAGTGACAAGTTCTTGAATCCTTGTTCTGAGAGTATGAAAGAGAATAATTATTGTAGAGTTAGAGGACTGTTAAAGATACTTGCTTGAGAGGGAGATCTTTTGCTAGGACTCTGACCTAGTGACTATCAATTTATTGAAAATGTAAGAAATTAATAACCTGTAAACCTGAGAATACCTAATGCCTCTTTTGGCAATCTTATTGTGACAATCTTACTAGAGCTTTTTGAACTGTTTCCTTCGAAGTTTTAAAGTGAGAATTAATTACTCCACCTCCCCCCTGCCCTCCAAATCCATTTTCCTACTGTTCAGAATACCTATGTTCAGAAGACATGACTATTCCAAACTCCATCTTCTGCTGAGAGTTCAGCAGAATCATTCACTTTATTTTACGTACAATATACCCATAACTGGATGCTTCATGCAAAGAGATGCATACCCTCTACAGTGTTTGGAGAAAACTCATCCCCTTTCTCAAAGGCTAAACCAAATACATGTTTCAAAGGCTAAACCAAATATGTACTGTTCACTGTCTATTAATTAAGAAATAATGGTCTCAGCAAAGGGCATTTCCTAGGGATTAAGGACTGGCTGCATGAGTGGATGGCCTGAGATTTTTAATTAAAGGTGCAAGCTGCCTCTGTTCTGGCATAGGAAATTCCATTTAAATGAGGTTCTATTGAATTCAGAGGTTTTTCATGGCATGAAGTTCACCAGTGCTGACAGGTCCATGCCCACAAAAGTTTAGTGGGTGGCAACATAGTCTAGAAACACAACTTTTGACTGTCTCATCAGTGCCAAAGTATTACTGCTGTGAATGTGACCAAAGACATCATTTGTGATGCTGGGGCCTTCAGAAAATTATAGCTGGTTCATCTGCGGTGGTAAAGGAGTTGTTTCCAAAGTTGTAGGTCTGTGAGGTCATACCAGATGATCTTTTCCATTCACAATCTTCACTGAACCCCACCACAGTCCATCACCTACATAAATATGAAGGTGAGAAGTTGGTAGGATATGGGTTTATAGAAGAAATGATAAAAAGAAAGTATATGAAAACTAGAGATGTGTCATGCCTGAGAACAACTAGAAGCAGTTTCTTTATGTGTCAAATGGGCCATGTTAATAGCTGTGGCATAAACACGAGATAAATTAAAACTGCTGGTGTCTGTTTCCTTAAAAGCAAAAGAAAATGCAACTATCATGAGTTTTTGCGGTTCAAAATCAAAGACCTTTCCCTGTCTGAGTGGAGATTATGCTATATGCAACCCTCGTTCCAATCAAAGAGCCCCAAGGGCCAGCAGCAGAGCTACTGTCAGAGGAAGTGTCTGTGTATCTCAGTCAAGCCTGGACAGGAGACCTGTTGGTCATAGTAAAGATGGGTCTAACCCAGAGCAGGAGTGCTGAAATTACCTCTGTTTGCTGTAAAAATGTCCCAACAGCTCAATCCCACACCTGTCTTTTGTTGCTGAGCTGGGCCATCAGTTCTGTCTTTCGTTTGTCTGAAAAAATCATGCATTATCTCTCTCTAGTACTCATTAGCAAAAGAAAAGCAGGATCAGGCCCTAAATTTATGGAAATTAAATGCTGTCAAATCTGTTTAACTCCTCTAGGACTTTTTCACAACTTTATTATAGTTGCATCAGAGGCTGTTTTGTTAGGAAATAGTAACATATTTTCCTCTCCCCCACCTTATAGCACTACTGTAGAGAAACTGATCTGACAGGGAGCAAAAATACACTGTTGGAAATAAATTCAGTGTTATGCTGAAAGTCAGCCATGAAACCTCACTGAAGATGGTAGGTGAGAAAGCTTCCTTTTCCTAGGAAAAGAACTGCCTTCTTTTTGGGACATCCTCATTGAGACTCTAGGAGCCGCACCATAACATACCGCACCCTGCGTACCGCGGCACACATGCCTACAGTGCTGAACTGTGGGGGCTGAGGCACTTCTCCAGGATCCAACTGCAAAGGCTGGGGACAAGGTGGCATATGATGAAATGGAGCAACTCAGGAAGTGACAGCAGAAACACCAGAGAAGCAGACATAGCAAGTAGCAAGGACACAGCAGATCCAGCAAGGAAAACCCTTGTAGCCTGACCTTGAGAGAAATCTAAGGGAGAAATATCTTGAGTAGTGGCTCAAAAGAAGCTTGAAAGTGTGAAGAGAGAAAACACTGACTATTGTTTTGACTCCTGCTGTGCCCAGAGTAACAGGACGTTGTGTACATTCTTTCTAAACAAACAGAAGCACATTAAAAAGCTCAATTCACTCCCTCATCCATTTGTTCTCCAAACAGAAACAACCTGTAGGGACCCTAAATATTGGTCAACTACCTGGGTCAAAGAGGGTAACAAGAAGTATATTAATAAAGGGAACTTTCTCCTCAGAACTGATTTTTTCTTTTCTTGTCTCTAGTAAAAGATTTTAGTCCTTGTCTATGGTGATATTGTCATTATCATTGTCATAGCAACTGATAAACAAGGAGAAAGTGATGTGCAACAACTTCTTTTTTTTTTTTAAAGGCAGTCCAAATGTCTTACTAACAAGTAATTTGGTGACAGAATTTAGCAAAGTGCCTGCACAGTAAATGGGTTTATCTTTAAACATAATGCTCTTTTCCATTTTAACTGAGCATAAAATCGTATCTTTAAAGGATGGCAAAAAAGTGGGGCTTTATGCCTCTTGAGTAGTTCCATGTGACATATGGTCTTTCCAAGCAATAGTTTTATCGGCTGCGCACAGTAGCAGCAGATTTGAGCTAATGTTCCTGTGAAAACAAGTAAGGGTTTATCCAAAAACTGAAGAAGGGGAGGAGAAAGGCACCTTTGCCCTGCTGTACAGAAAAAACAAATCGTGTCTTACGTCAAACTTACGACATCCCTCTATAAATATAGCAGCTACTGGTAGTGACTAACTTCAGCACATGCACTAGGTGGGTTGAAGAGGACTCATCAAAGATGACCTGTTTGATTCCCTGCCCACCAGTGATGTTCCCAGGAGGGTTTCAGCCCTGTGCCGCCCTGAAGCCTTGGATGGAGCAGGATGGTTCTCGAGAACAGATGGGGCATCCCTGCCTAGAGGGGCTTAGTTCCAACTTTTGCTATGTAGCCACATCTCCAGTTCCCAACATAGATGGTTATAATCAGCGTCAGGCACTGGCAAACAGCACAGCTTGCTTGTTGTTAGATGCATCTCATGGGGTGCTGAAGAGCACCCTGTCTCCATGCTCCCCAAAATCCTGCTTCACTCTGGGATAAGGGTTGGGAACTGTTCACTTAGCAGCTGGGCCATGGTGCAGGGCAGGATGAGCCTCATACACAAATACACATGCCCTGTGTTTGTTTTAGCACACAACTCTGCCTAAATATTGGCCTAAAATTATTTTTGAGCTTGCTGCCGCCTCAGTTGAGGACCACTGCACTAGAAATAGTCCCTGTAAGTTAATTGGTGATGGCATAACAAGTGCAAGAAGAAGGCAAAAATTAATGGATTGCAGAACATTTCTGCATCTGAAGAATTCTGCTATAGTAGTTGTACTCACAAACAGGATGCAAATAAATAAACATATGCTCATATGGCTATATTCTTGCATACACACATGCACACATACACATATTTATACTTGCATTTATATATGTGTATGTAGAATGACCTTAAATAACAGGTAACGCAGTAGGGAAAATTAAAATGTAAAATTAAAAAAAAAAATTCCTGTAGCTCAAAAACTTACCAGAAGGCATGTTTTCAGAAAAGCTTTCAACGTGCTTGAATGGCCCTGTGATGCTTTTGTAGTAATGAGTGATTTTTTTCTCATTCTTACAACAATGCAATAATTTTTAGGTTGAGTTCCTCAAGGCCTTCTCATCCGCAGAAATGAATTCCCTGCATTCTGAAGTCTTTCATGAGCACTTCTCTCTCCCCTGCTGTTTGTGCCACTCTCTTATCCCCAAGCATAAGTGTCAATTTTGCTTCTATCTGAAGTTCAGTGAGATATTTTTCTGGTGGGTAGCTGAGATCTCTCTGTAGCAGCCACACAACTTTTTCAGAACTGACATGAGGTGTCACAATTGTGACAATGTTGCTTCTGCCCTGGGGGACATGGAAAAAGGTATTGGTTTAGGGGAACATCTGAATCAGGACTGAGGCATTAATAGTCTAGGCTGTGGGTTGTCCCAAGTCCTAAAACTATAGGAGAAACAAATATATCTTTGGTTTGAGACCTACCACTGCACCTAGAAATTGCATCTGCCTGTAGTTAAAGAGCACAGTGTAGAGTAGGAAATTATTCTTTTGCATTGTATGTAGATACAGGAGGAGCAGGCAGAGACACAAAAGAAATATCCGCCATTGGCGATAGCAGAGATGGATGGCATTACAAAATAGGAGGAAAATGGAGCTCCTGAAAGTGGCTTTCCATGTCTGAGTTTCTTTTGAGACCCTGGCACCGTGCAGAGTTGCTAACCCTGGGATAGGAATACCAGACCTTATATATTGCGTGCTTACAAAGGACACTGTGGTACACACGCTGCAGACAAGCTACTCTGCAACAAAGAAAGGCTTTGTGCTGACTCAACAGAACTAGGTAACAAATGCAGCTTTAAAAATTACTCTTTCTCAATACAGGGTAATTGGTTCTTGCCTTTTCTCATTGTGTGCGATACTCTATTGGCTTTATTCATTAGAGAGCACTCTGCAAAGTTGAAGTAAGAAATGGGAAAAATAAGGATGGCAATAGAGTTGTAAATTCAGCTTGTATGTCAAGGAAATTACGATAAACTGATACACTTTCTGTAAAAAACACTGACTGATGGTGCCATTCCTAGAATAAAAGCAACAAACATTCAGTATGCCAATACCTTCAAGGCATAGGCAAAGATGGGGCTGTCACAGAATCACAGAATGGCTGAGGTAGGGAGGGACCTCTGGAGAATATCTACTCCAACTCCCCTTCTCAAAGCAGTGTAAACTAGAACTCAGTCCTCTGGGCTGTGTCCTCTGAGGCTTTCAATGTCTCCAAGGAGAGAAACTCCACATCCTCTCTGGGCAATTTATTCAACCGTTCAATTACCTTCACAGTAAAAAAGTGACTGGCCTCCAGCTGGACACGCCAGCCACATCACAAGCCTTTGAGCCCATAGTTCTTCTGCCAGTTTACAGTCCACCTGTAAATTGACAGTCCACTGTCAGTTTATTTGCTATGTAGTTCATCAGTTTGCTGAATGTTATGCAAGTGGTGTTATGGGAGACAATGCTGAAGGTCCTGCCAAAGTTGAGAGAAATCACGTCCATTGTTCTCCCCTAATATGCCAAGCCTGTCACCTCATCATCGAAGTTTATCAGTTTGGCCAAGCATGCAACAACTGCAGTGCACACCTTGCTGGCTTGATAGGAGAGAGCTGAATAACTTCTAAGGTATCATTTATTTAATGATGTCTGACTTCCTGATCACAAAATGTCCCTGAGCAGGCTATGCAGAGTTTCCCCATGTCCCTTTGTGTGTCCCCCCAGTGTATTACACATCCTGAGACTGGAGTCACTCTTGGTTTGCATGCCATTCACCTGGTTTATTATAATCTTGACCTAATGTTCAAAACTTAGCCAATCTGACTGGCCACTGTTCATGTAACGTGCTTTGGTTCCCTCATTAATTCTTAGAATGAGGTTTCAAGTACATCTTAAAAGTCAAAATTGGCTTTCAGCAGGTTTTGATATGTCGTGAAAAACCATTGTATTTCATGTGTGTCACTACTTTTTTTTACAGGAAAATTTGGGGAAACGTAGACATGGACTGAAGACATTAAGTTAAAGTTGGAGCTAACGTCACCCAAAAAATACTGTCATTATAATGAGGGACAATTACTTAAGAAAAATACTTGTTTTGCTGTTCTTAGAGTCAAATTTGTCAAGATACTGTGTAAATCCTGGGAACACTCTGATAGCCTTTCATGTTTATTCCTTTAGTGGGTTCTCAGCTCCTGGGTTCCTGGTGGAAGAAGATCCCTGGAAACAGAAAATAACTAGTGGTCCCCAGAGCTGCCCTGCCATGCTCCTGTCTAGTGGGCCTTGCTGGAGTGGGCAGAAAAGCTAGACTTAAGGACAAGATTTAAACGTCTGCTGTTCTTGCTTTTGCAACCTTTTCTTGAACAGAATATCAAATTCTTTAGGCTGAATTAGACAGGGAGGAGTAGAAACATCTTCTGCATCTCCTTTAATTCTTGATATCTTTGCAGCAGCTGTCAGCTTTAGTTTGTTCATCGATCATTCAGTTGAGCAAGAGCAAGAAGATGAAGGACCATTCACCCCTTGATGCTGTTAACAAGCCTGTCAGGCTTTGACAACTTAAATGAGAGACATTTCATAAAATTATGAGTGAAATCTTAAGTGTCTCATTGAGGCATACCACAAAATCCTTTGCTGTCAGACGAGCACTTGCAGTAAGTTGGGTTTTTTTCCCTGACTCAGCACTCTGCTCACGTCAGACCCATCAGGTTTTTGGAAACATCTTCTTTTTGTAGGGGGCATGCTCAGAAACATTAACACAAGCATTAACACTCAATTTACCTGCTGACATTACTGTTGCACATCAGTACTGTCATTTATGTGCATGCAGCAGAAGGGCAGGATAGTTTAATGAAGACTCTTTAAAATGGACTAAGCTTCTCTGTTTCCCTATCAAATACCACTACGTGATTTAAACTGACAGTATTTCACAACCAATTCAATGTACTTTTTCTCCCCTGCCATTGCCTAAGTGGTCCACATGGTTTTAAGGTGATGCTTTAGTCCCACAACAAGAAATATGTGTGGTTTTTAATGACTTTTTACTTCAGCCGTGTCCTGATTGCACACATATTGCAAATGGTATCTATTTGGCCCTTGGCCCAAACAAAAGCCCTGTGCAGTGGCCAGTGCCACCAGGGCTTTTAAGAATAGCTGTGGCCCAGCTCTCTGGCACAATAACTGCACAAGCCCTAAAATCTTCCATGCTTGAGGAAGCCCATCACGCAAAGCACAGGACCAGAGGTTTGCCTGTCTGCCTTTCACTGGGACAAATGTGTCCCAGCAGCCTCTATGAGAGCTTCCCAAATTTTGCTCTTCAAGGTACAGCAAAGTGGGGTAGTTTCTTTCAGTACAGGTTTCAGCTAAGGCGACCATAAGCAGCCTTTGCTGAGTTGACTGCAAACCCCATTTGAACAGAAAATTTTGTTTCACAACGTCCGCGTGTGTGGTGCCAGAAGAATCTGTTATATTGCTTGAGTAACAGTTATTGTAAGCTTGCTTCGAACAGAATAGGTATCTGTTTTTGAGCCAGTAGCCAAAACCAGAAGCAAACATGCAATTTATAGCTAACTAGGTAATCCATCAGCACTTAGGCTCCAGCTTGGAAAAATATTTTGAGTACCAGCTTAACTTGAAGTATATGGATATATACATTGATTTTGGTAGGGCAAACACATATGCCTAGAGCTCTGTGTGACTGGAGCTATGTATGATTAAATGCATCACTGAAAGAGTGTCATTAGAAAACATCCTAAATTTTAGCTGTATGAATTTGTCTAGAGATAAATATAAGACCAACTCCACCTTGGCTCTGTTTCTCTTTTGGTGTAGTACAATGTAAGCAAGATCTTATGACTCTGCAATATTGATGGCATACCTTCGTGCGTAGGTGATAACACATTCCCAGCATATTATAAAATTTAAAACTGATCTTTTCCACTGCTGGGACGTTTGGGGTTTTTTATCCAGTTTTACTCCCCAGAATCTTCTAGAAACAATAATACTGATCTTGTGTGTTCAGACTACACAAGGAAGAACTTACACAATTGCCTAATTTCTTTGTTTTTCTCTGCCGCCCTTCGTTGCCTGTACTTTTTGACATGCTCAGGAGTGAATATACTTTCTGTCAGAGTTTCAGCATATTTTCCTGTCACACATTTTCCTGCTTTGAGCTCTTTTGTTCTAATACTCTTGACATTTAAGCTGGGCACTTTAAAGGTTCTTTCTCTTTACTTTATTCTATGATTTATTGATTACTTCCAGCTTCTGTTTCCCTAAGTCTATTTCCTTTCAAGTTTTCTCACCCTTCCGACTTGTTATTTCATCCCTCGATACAAATCATGCTTCGCAGTCCCAGTTTTAAAGCCACAACCATGGCACAATTTTTTCTCCCATTGGCTTGCATAGTGGCATTTTTTTTTGCACACGGAGGCCCAAAGACATTGTAAACGATTACAGGGGTCATTGTTGCTGATGAATGTGTCATGGCCACACATTTACAAAGGGCCTGCTGAGCTGCACTGTCCTTTGCAAGTGGTCCCTGAGGAAGTCATAGGCACTACTCACAGATCAAGGGACTGCTCCACGTGGGAAAGTGACACTCTGCACTGGAACACAAGTCAGCATTGTGTGGGGAGAAGCCCCCTTCCCAAAGGCTGGGCAGTGCTGGCTATGCAAGTCTGACTGAAAACCAGAACAGTATGAGATGCTGGATGAGGGGGCTTGCCAGCACTTAAGGATTATTGCACCTACACATTGTGATGCACATTCTGTGCTAATTTCTACCTGGTGAGAGCCATGCAGTCGGTGACAGAGCGTGGCTATGTGTGTGCTCCCATCCGCATTTCTGCAAGGCACTGTTTTGTTCTGGTGTTCCTCCAGTA
Source organism: Cnemophilus loriae (assembly GCA_013397755.1). Classification (NCBI taxonomy): domain Eukaryota; kingdom Metazoa; phylum Chordata; class Aves; order Passeriformes; family Corvidae; genus Cnemophilus; species Cnemophilus loriae. The sequence continues at coordinate 1,961,805 of VZTF01002825.1, read as the reverse complement.
AAGGGAGGCTTGCATTCAACAGAAAGACCAGTTCTAGCATGAGAAACGCAGCAGGAGCTGTATTAGGTGTGGGTCTCAGTGTGAGTCTTGGACTGAAGTTACCTAATTTGGCTGCATCCCCAGTTCCCTGCCATGACGTTGGCATAATATTTGTGCCCGCCTTGTCATCTTCCAGGGAGTCAAGCTATACAAGTAGTTTTAGAATCATCATATGGAGGAGCCTAGAATGAAGCAAGGCATTACTACCTATGCGAGGCTTTGAACAGCCTCCCTTCTCTGTCTCCTGCTCTGTTATGTCAAAGGACTGAAAATGACCCTTGTCTTTCTCACATCTGTGTTCCCATCTCGGACTGAGTGACACAGGCCCTCTAATTTCCCCTCGGTGCCCAAAGCAGTGCAATGTTTTGCTGCTGTACATGCACAACGGGAAAGCACAGTAATTCGCCTGGACCCAGCTAGGAATTTGTATATAAGGCATTAAGGGGTAGATTGCCCAAGGTGACAGCTGGATTCTGTGCAGTGGAGTGCTGTGTTCGGAGGAGCACTTCTGCCCACTTCCAACTCAGATACATGGGGGTTGCGAAGCATACTGTAACCAACACTCACATATAAAGCATGCGCTAGTCAATTAGCTAGTGATTTTTCTGTCAGCCAGGATTCTGTGCAAATGAAGAGATATCAAAGATGTAGAAGTTGATTGAACTCAGCTGAAAATGTACCTCCTGCTTGGATTCTAAAGTAAATAACGATGTTTTACGAGAAAAAAAAAGGAGCATTGTTCTTTACATTTTACTGTTTCAATAGAGATGAAAAATTAAATTGCCAATAAAATTTTATGAGAAAGGAAATTCTTGTTAGAAATTTTATCTCAGAGTATTGATTTTGCTACTATGAAGAAAATCTCCCTTAAAAGTCAATAAATAAAAGCCAAAAAGAATAGGCTTTTAATTGATTTAATTTAAAATCTTCTAACATATCTATGTTTTAAAAGAAAGATGTATCTTGCTGGTTTTCCTACATTCAAATGTCAGTTAGAAAATTTTAAATGGTGAAAAGTTGGTCTTAGGTATGTGAGTGAGTCTGTGAACACGACTCCTTATTAATCTGTGAATATAGATGACTAAATCCTTTGCCTCTGGTTTGTCTGTCAGAATATCTAATGCACATACCAGCAGGATGTTACTCTGCTTCATTTTACATGCAGCACACCAAAGGGATATGTTGTCCTAGAGGCTTAAACTATGTTTTACTTTACGCTAAAAATTCAGCTCAAATTATACAGTCAAGACTGAGAGATTAATAAATTGCAATAACAGTGCTTTTATTAACACTGGAAAAATGGAAGTCATGCCTCTAGTAAGAAAATTGATTTTACCAAAACCTACTATTAGTACGAAATACTTTTGTTGTGGTTTTGTACATTTGTATATGTGTATCCACGTAAGCACATGTATATTATACACATGTACTTGCCTTTCCGTTGGACAACCACACAGTGACATTTTCCAAGGAATAAGAAGCTGAATGAGCAACTAAGACAAAGTTGTGGTTTTGTCTTTTTCAGCAGTGGAAATAATGTTAATCAACTATGTGGCTAGAAATTTTTGGAGAGAGCCTTCAGCAAGCTCCCATTACTTTTCTCATTTAAGAATCTCCACAAAAGACAACAAAAAAAAATATTCAAGATATTTCAAGATAACATATTCTTCTTGTAAAGGGGGAATTTTTGCTTTTTTTATAGAAGCTGTTGGTTTATTTCTTCTGGGTTGCCTGAGAACTGCCTAAAAGCAACCAGAGATATGTTCCCCTTCTTTAGGGCTTTAATATGATCCATGGGACCCCGGTACTCTGCCAGCTCCAGAGGCACAGGACAAATGAGGGATTCTGGGTTGGAACCCCATGTGTCAGAGTGATGCTCTTACATGGGTTTTAATGGTGTTATCTTCAGATGGATTGGAGTGAGGCAATCTCAGAAAGCTGACAAGCACAGATAAATCTCCAAGTGAATGGCCTGGTAGTTTTGTGTGTCTCCTTATTTCCTATTTAATTTTGTTTTGGGAGTGGCTACTGTCTTGTGCTGTTGTGGCTTTGTTTTCTAATCTCACAGATGTCTGCCAGCTGCTGGGTACTCAGAAGACAGTCACTTGGGCTCTTTCCCGTAAGCCGTGTCCCCGAGTAAGTTCTCACACCCAGAAAAGAAATTCAGGGCAACAAAGAGATATCAGTGAAAAGGTTCTTTTAGAGTAAAAATTTGGTGGAGATTAAAATAGGGCAGAAGTTCAAATGAGAACGAGCCACTGCCAAGCAAGCAAGAATCTTGGCAAAAAAGAAGGAAAAGAAACATTGGTTTAAAAGGCAAGTAACCATGGCGAGGCAGCAGCTCAATGCTAGAATCTGGTTAAGAACTAATATCACACAGAGCTGTGATTGTTTATTCAAGGCTAGCCCATGGGAGAACAGTTGTCTCCAATGAGTGTTCTCACAGCTTGGATCCAAAATTATAACTGCATTTTTTTAAAGCATCCAGCACTTCAACACTACCCATTTACTGTTAGACAAAAGAAAAAGAAAGTACGAAGCTTTTTCCTTCGGTCCCTTGTGTGTTTAAGGCAGAGCTTTACATATGGAAAGGCATTTCATGTCAGCTGTTGAACCGGTAACATGCTATTCTGCAGCAGTTGCCAATGGAAACTGTTGATACATTTTCAGTGCCTCTCCCAAGTTTCAGAAGAAACTGGAAGCAGTGTATGGTTTAGAGATGTTTTGTTTGTGTGGCTTTTTGGAGGGTGAGAGAAGAGGTCTTGCACCCCTGAGCTGCATTACTGCAGTTGTGACACAAAACAGCTCATGGAGTGTGGGAGCTAACAGCTGTGGAATTAAGTTTAGGCATGAAATAAAAATAATGGCAGCTTTGATACAAGTAATAATTTACTAAAGATGTTTCGTGGCTATCAGCAAACTCACAACATATGCACACATCCATACACCTGCTTAAGTTGTGCACCTGTTGTCCTACAAATAAATCAAAAGGGAAAAATGGAAGCTTCCAATGTTCTGCTATAAATAAAAGATGATTAATACCATTATAGTGACAAACAGGTATTGGCAGCACACAGAAAGAATGGAAGATTGTCATCTAATTTGTGCTTTTGTTTCAACATCTAGATGAGCTTGGAATACATATACAGTGCTAGAGGGCACAGCTGCAGCCCAGCAGATGAGAAAGAGAGAGCAGGTCAAATTCATCTCTCACTGTAAGTCAAAAGTAGCTCAACCAAAGCATGAATTATCATGGAAATGAACACCATCTGATTTTTCTACAGTCTGGAGGATTTTGTCACTTACACAAATTTATTGCTCAGAGCTTCTCAGCCTAAGCTACGACACAGTGATCTGTACTAGGTCTGCAGGTCTCAGCACTTCTGGGAACCTGACTTTGCGGCTATTCTTTGGAGACCTATAGGTCTGCATGGAAGTTCTCTTTTTGGAATTAGTATGCACGTCCTTAAAAAGATCTTTCAGGCTAAGACCTAAATGCCCACATTTGCACTTTGTGGAACCGTTTACACATCTGCAGAGGGCAGCTCTGAATATTGCTGGAGTTTGCTGTGTAGACAACTTCAAAGCTCCCGTTTACCCATAGACTAATTAAAATTTAGGGAATAGAAGCACAATGTCTTTGAACTTTCCTACTTCGGAGCTGGCTACACTGGCTGTCAAGGTGGTTAAAAAATATTTTTCTTAAAGGAGAGGGTTGGATTTTAGAGGGTAAAGCTAAATTCTTTCCCTTGCCTCCGTCCTGTCCTTCTCCTCTACCTCCTCGCCTCATGCCTTTGGATGCATGGCATTCCCCTCCACCAAGGCAGCTAGCTGCCTGTGGAATTGCCTCTCCTGAATTCAAACTCTCAGGTAGGCTGAGAATGACAGTTGGACAAACCACTCTATATATGAGCGCCATTCCTTGTTTTACTAGGCAAGACACCTATTCTAAGATACAATTTATTTCAGTGTGTTAATGGTGTCTGAAGTGTGTTATGCCCATTCTTGAGCATATAATATATGTTATAATGTAGCATATATTAGGGGCAGAGAGAAAAGGAACTCTGTTCGGCTGCATTTTCCGTGTGCCTTCACAGCTCCGAGGAGCACCTCCCAAAACTCACAGCTGCCATTGTATCAAGTCAAACTGCTACAGCACGTTAGAGAGATATGCACAGTCTTCTATTCATTTTTTTCTTTACCTGTCATCTAAAGTGAAATCACTCAGAGCAGGAGCCCCTCCTCAGTCTTTCAGTATGGAAAAATCATAACCTTGTCCTTTTGTGGTGTTCTGCATCCCACCTGCACTGTGCTAATCTCCTAATGTCAGACTCTGTATCCCTAGCACATCAATGGAGCTGCACAGGAAGAGCAGAATTTGGCACCTTAGTTTTATCTATTTAAGAGCTCAGAGGTCTTCAGGAGCACAGAGGCTTTACATTTATTTTTCTTATTATATATACTTCGGTGGGAGCACAACAGGAATGCCCACATTTGATGTCATTCTCTTGTGCAGGGCAAAATCTGCTTTCAGATTCTTTCTGCATATTTCTAATCTGTGATGAAGATCTCTGTAGTGTCTTTCATATTCACAGCCTGATCCAAGGGGCACTGAGTCCCTCTCTGCACAGATACATCCCTGCTATAAACAGGCGCTTGCAAGGAAATCAAGAGGCAATCCAAAACGTATGTGAAAGCGAACTCAGCCCACTTCTAGTGCGTAACTTAAGTCTGCTAAACAGGAATATATGTTCCACTTTTATGTTATTGTTTTTTCCTTGGTTGACAGTGAGAGCCTTTGAATTCTGCAGTATGGAGTGAGGACACATTGTCACTCTTTCTTGATGATTTTTTCCTTCTTCACCATTGTCAGGAATTCACAATCCAAATGACTCACATTATGTGAGCAAATATTGCCTTAGTTTGAATTATTTTATTTTTGTTGCCATCACCTTTGAATGTTACTATAGTAATATCTCTGGTTTTTCCTGTCAAGTAACTGTCACAGACAATTTCATAAACCTTTTGTGCAGCTACAGTGCAAAGAAAAGGATGCATATATTTTACTATTATGCTTGCCTGTAAATAATAAGGATATTTTAAATGCATATAATTGCATCATAAGGAAAGAATACAGAGATGCCAGAATAAAACTGGTTAAAAATGAGAAACTATTGAAATCAAGGTTAATATTATCTCTCTTGCTCAGTGTTGCCCAAAACTCTACCTCATCCCATTCATGCCTTTTTCTCTGGGCATGAACAGTTCTAGAAATCAGAACTGAAAAAGAAAATTTCCTCACTTTGTGCTCTGTTGATGGTAGCACACTATCCTTCAGCCACTGTAAGGAAGGACTAGGTGTATTGCTGTCTGGAACATGCTAAGTCACCTGATAGCAAGACTCTATAATTTGGTCTCTAGGCATGAGAGGATGAAGTATCCTCATTGGAAGGGTCTGAAAGTGGGATTCTTCAGATACTTCTGTTGCTAAGCTTCAGAAAGTCTTCTCCAGACATAGACATATGGTGATTTTCATTTGATATATGTATATATATATATATACAGTTTGCCACATCTGAGAAAAATGTCCACTAAAATGGCAAACAAGCATATGCACAGTAACATCCTGAAAGCAGATACTCTGTTTCAAGCAACACAGTGTTAGGGCATCTGAATGAAGGCTGTATGCTTTTTCTTTTCCCAAACAAATAATTTTCCTCTATTTCAATCTCAACTTCATAAGAAACCCAAAAACTTGAAATATTTTGATTGAGTTCCTCCCAAATCCTTAGCTTTGGATGGACAACAGGGAGAGAAAAATATTCGGTTTAACGATTTCACAATTAAATGTTTAAACAACTTAACCTGGCAAGGTTCTGAGAACATAAGAGCAGAGTATTGCAATGGGAAGATATTCAGGGGAGAAACTGGGACCTGTGTGTTCACTAAAGCACAGAGGGAAAGTGGGACCTGTCCACTTATGTTTACATACATCTGTCTCTTGTCACCCACAACATTCCATACTGAACAATGTGCCTGGCACTCCCATGTGTGTGGCTTGGTGCATCATCTTACATTGCTTATCCAGGTGTGGCTTTTCCTGAAATGTAAGAGCTGGCTCAAAGCACCTGAGAAGGGGCTGATTTGTGAGCTCTTCTCCACAGATTGACATGTGTGCGGTGAGCAGACGTAGACCCAAAGAGACAATTCAACATTCCTGCAGTGTCTGGCAGGAATTCCTCTTTATTCTCATCTGTGCCTGCCTTGAGCTTCCTGCTGCCAGTTCCCCTCACGGGAAGAATGGAAGTGCCAGTCCTCAAGATGTCAGAGGGTGCAGGAGAAGCTCCTGGCTGCTGCTGGGTGAGCGAAACCAGCCAAGTGTCCAAGTTTGTGTTTAAGCAACAGGGTCTGACCNNNNAGGGCCAAGTTTGGTTTTAAAAAAAAGGGGTAAAAAAAAAAAAAAAAAAAAAAAAAAGTGAACACAGGTTTTCTCTGAGCCTGAGATGAACTAGAGAACCATCCACACTCTTGGAAGAGTGGAGCCTCAGCAGAGCCTCAGTAGGCATAATGAGGTCCAGTCCTGCCCTGGGAAAGTGACAGGACTGGACCTCTTTTTCCAGTGAGGACTTGTCCACTGAAACAATTCCTGAGCAAATTATTGGCTCTTTAAAAGAGGTTGAAAACAGAGACCAACTATGAGAAGACACAGTATTCCCCCTGCTGAGTGAGGTTACCATGGCAGAGTCCCACTGCTAGAGTCACAATTTTCTGCTGCTGTACCATATGCTTCCCTAAGAGGTCTGTTATTTAAGTTTCCTTATATATCTCCCAGAAAAGGGTGCTGTTAGGTAACAAAAATCTGTCAATTTCATTATGGCTAGATCAGTGGTAGACCGAAGACAAGGATTATTGCATGGATGGATGTTTTTTTCAGGGTCATGTACCAGCCCACACAGATTAATTTTATATTTTAGACTTCTTATGGTTACCATTTTACCAGTCACTGTAAGCAGGCTCTCACTTCAGCTGTGAAGAATGAAGCATTTTAGATGATGAAATGGCATTAGAAACTTGACATAGCTGTGGAATAAGATCTTTAAAAAAGTACGTGCCTGTTCCTTATGCTAAGGAACAAACGTCCATAGTTGGCTTGGGGCAAAGCGGGAAGGAAGGGCTGGTATGGAAACACTGCTGCAGGACAACTGCCAGGCAAGTTTACAAGTACTAAATGGAGTCTGTAAAGTAGAGGGAGGATAAAACATTGATGGTATGTGATAGGATACTGCACAAAAAGAAGAGAAATGAGAGGAGGTAATAGTGAAGAAGAGAAGCTGGAAGAAAAGAGAACCATTGGAGAAGGGAGAAGAGAACAGCAGGCAGCAGAAGCGTGGAGTTTAGTAAAAAATATAGAGACTAACAAGTACAGGAAGGGTAAACTTGCAGGCAAATTCTGTTTATTTCCTTGGCCAAAAGTAGGCCCTCATGCTTTATAGAACAAGCAAAGCTCTCTCTGGTAGCATCTCTTATGCCAGCTCACTGAACTCTCTCCTTCAGATGCAACCATTATTTATTTGTGTCAGCATGCTGCCCTCCTTGTGATGCAGGAGGAGGGTGATTGGAAGCATTTTGCCAAAGTCACTTTCAATAGGACAAAATTCCAACACCAGCTAGGGCCAAGAGTCCAATCTGAAGCACACTGTACACTTGAACAGTTTAACCTCAACTTTTTTTTTTTAACAAAAATGTGTTTGCAAAGAGGAATCCATTGTTCAGTATGAACAAGTATGAATAAGCAGCTCGGAACTGAGGCCACATTCAAGCTATCTGCAGGGGTGTATTTGCAGAGGTTTCATCACTAGCAAACTATACTTGGTAGGTTCACAACATAAAATAAAGACTTACTATTTTCCATCTGTTTTGCCTTTTAGCATTTGTCCATCACACACTGACACTTCAAGCTGGCTTGCTGTGATTAGATTAATGTGGCAGAGAGATTGCTCACATCATCAGTCAGAGCTCGTGCTCACAGTCCTGGGCTGAAGCTGAAAGTCAAATCCACGCTAAAGCCTTGAACTGTTATAACAACCTGATGGCCATTGGAAAATTCTTTCCTTTTTTCTTTCTTTGGCTATTACAAAGTTTTTGGTGAACAAGGTCTGGAAACAAGAATGAGGTGTGGGGGTGAGGAAGCGGCTGTAGCAGGGGGAAGAGCAGAAGAGGCAAGTTATTTCATATACAAATGTGCTGTGCATATGTCATGACTCACCAGGACGTGAATCTGCAGTGGAAATTAGAGAGCAAAGGGAAAAGCCAGAGTAGGTTTTTCATTTGGGTTCACACTGACTTTTCTTATAAAGTCTTTGTGGTCTTGACTTCCCACGTTGATGGGACCAATTACTTTTAATTAAGTAATGGTTTCACCTGAAGCTGTTTAGCAATGAGAGGGCTGGCTAGCTTATGTGAGCAGTGGTCAGGCGGTCAGGCCACCAGCTGAAATGCGCTCAGCCTTGTACAGTAGCAATTCTGATTGGATGTTGCTTGCTGTGGTGACTGTGAGTTGGAAGATCTTGGCTCAGTTTTGCTTGGCCACAGGTCCTTATCGTAGAAAGGAAGGAAGGACAAGCTCTCATTTAAGAATTTCCATGGAAGTTTCTGCAGAGACCATGAAAGCACAGACATAAAGGAGGAAATCCTTCAAAGTGGACAATGTACTGTTCAGAAGAAGGCAAGCCCATCACAAACCTGTCACAGATAGGAGAGAACTTACTGTGCAGGATCATTGGGCACCTTCTGGTGAAGAGGTAGAAAATGCCTGACTTTAATTTTGTATTACTGCCTGACTGCCACAGGAGTTCTTTTGAGCTGTAAGAAGTCATGATAACAAAGCGCAGTGATCATATCACTTTAATTTATGCAACCAGCAAGGATGTAGAATTATGAGGCAAATATGTAGAAAAAAACCACCCATCTCCCTCAGGGAAAGTTGCACATAGAGACCTATAGCAAAATGAGATTTCCAGAATGATAACAGCTCACCTTCATAAGAAAAAGATAATATTTAGATGGCTGGTTTCTCCCTCCTCCTCCCCCCCATCACTAAATACTGTTTGTATTTAGCCTAAAGCTCCTTTAATCAAGGGGCTAGTCTTGGTTCCATAGATGAATATTCCCATTCAGTTGATAGATCCAGAATCAAGCCCTGAACTTCCTTGGATCCAGGTAATTTAAGGATTTTTAATTCAGTAGTTTCCACTGAATTAAGAATTGATGACATTTTTTTCCACCGCAGTAAATGGAAGGTGCTGTTGCCAAAATATCGGCTACTGTGTGAGCGTGGAAAACCTGATGGTTTCTTAAGGTGTATTAAGGAGCTATAAACCTTTGAAATGTAAGTTGCAAGAAAATGAATTAACACATAAGGCACATTTTGTGTGAAAAACAAGGGAGGTGTTATGAGATGGATAAGAAACTTCGTCTCTTGGGCTGTGGTGCCTCACTAGGAAATCAAGGCCACTGCAGGCACTCTCATAGGTCAGATAGGGCTGCCTCTACCCTTATTTTCAGCCACAAGTGCCAACCAAAGGCCGTATGACCATCTCTGGCTGCTTGTTTAAGGGAACAGGGCTGCACGTTAAGTTGTCCTGTTAGTGCTTTTCAGCACACAACCAGACCACTGTACACCTAGGTACATTACTCTGTGCCTCAGTTCCCTGTTGCAACAGGGTATCAGAGGCTTCACTTATTCACCTTTTATAACATCTCTGGGATCACAGAATCACAGAAAGATGGAGATTGGCAAGGACCTCTGGAGATCCTCTTGCTCAAAGAGGGCCACAGCTCAGATACTCAGATGCTGGACACTATACAGTAAGCTAAATTTGCTCTAGCTAATCACTATTTTCAAATAGGAAATAATTTCAGGTTTGAGGCTCATTGTTCTTGAAATGCAGATGAACACATGCCATTCCCTCCCCCTCCCGCCTCCTCTCAGACCCAAAACTGGTATCAAAACTGGCAACTGTCTTTATAGTTTTTTTTGTTCTTCATTCATGAACAACACAGCTAACAGTGAGAGAGAAAAGATGTGAAGACAGTAAATATCACATTTCATCAGATGAACCCACTCTACCTTCGCATTTTAAAGTACTCTGGACCAGTTTCATTAGAAGGGATTAATCCTTGAGCCTAGAGACCAAAAGGTAACTCACTCCCCACTCACTCTATCCCCATCCACTGAGGAGAGGCATTGCAGATGCCAAGGGTGCAGGGTGCCCAGGAGGAGCACCCCAAGCTCTGTCCCATCCCAAATGGTGCCCACCTGCCACAGCAGCCAGCTCTCCTGGGCCATGCTCAGCTCCATCCAACTGGGGAGGAAGCTGGCATTGCATCAGCTTGGGCAGAAGTGCTCATGCTTCTCATGCTACCATCCAGGACACCCAAATACCACAAACCCCACTTTCCATGGAAGCTCAGTGAGGCGGGGAACCACATCACCTCCTGAAGAACTCCAGGCTCTGACAGACTTTCTCAACTCCTGAGCTGCATGCTGGAGGCCAGGCTGGCAGGACCGTTCTGGCCCTGTGCCTTGTCGTCATGCTGGCAGCAGGAGTGCCTTGACCACACTGGGCTTCTGCACAGGGTCACAGAGCATCTCAGATCACCCACATCCTAAACCATTCCAGGCTGGTTCTCTCCCTCTCACACAGTAACTAGATTGATAGATTGAGATTTAATTAAAAATGATCAGCTATTGCAAGGACAGGCTTTTGGTTGTTTTTTTTTTTCTTTCCCCAGGCACTTGGTTTGCATGTTTACTGTGCTAAAAACAGTTACGAGCAATCTGGATAGCCCTCTGTTAGCTGTGATGAAAACATTCTCCAGTATATCTGACAGTGCCTGCCACTGAAGAGGCCCAAGAAATACTCCAGCTTGATGGGTAATGATCCTAGCTTTCTACAAATGACACGCTGGAGACCTGATGCTGCTTTTCACCTGGGGTCAGTGCTGTGGCATCATCCCTGGTGGGGACTCAGGCTTATTTGTGGTTCTGACAGCCAGGATACAGGTACTGATGCCTGTGGGCTGCAGTGGGATACACCCTGTGCTCGCCTGTCCCTCCACCACACCACACCACACCGCTCACAGAACTGTGGTGGATGTGGATGTGGGTGGCAAGGAGCTTGCTGTCAGGGCCTGGTGCTCTTGGGGGTGACTGCCACATTCAGCAGGGAGAATAACATAACTCTTTACAATCCCTGGCCTCTGGTGAGCTTGGGCACCGAAAAACAAGCTTATACCCAAAATCTTTGCAGAAATATTAGCCTGACAGCAGACTGGGGTAGGACACAGTAGCAGCTCAGCATTCTCAAGCCTGATGTACCCTCTGCCTTGGAAATGCCTGACCATTGCATCCCCCCATGGGACATAGCTGAGGACCACTGCCCATTCAGCAGCAATATGGTGCTGTGGCCATGGCCAGCTCTCCTTCATCTCACTTCAATCTACCTCGTGGCATCTTTTTCCAGAAGCAGTTATACAAGCCCTTTCTGTGGCTGCAAAGCTGTTTCCTGCTCCTGCATGCCACTGTTCATTCCCAGACTCATCCTGCAGTTCACCGCTCTCCCTCTTGTGCCAGTCTGGGGCCATCTGTACACTGGGGCAGTGTTAAATCCTCAGTACGGAATTGCACTGAGCTCAGTGGTCAAGTGTGGCCAGTCCTCCAAACAGGGCTGGCAAAAAAAGGAGAAAGTTCATCTCTCATTTTTAGTGATAAGGAATCCATTCATTACCAATTCAGTGCTCCCAAAAGTTCTTCTGGTTTGCTTACAGACCTCTATTGATAATGCAAAAAATTGTCCTTCCTTCCCACCTCACACACAAAAACAAACATTTGGTTAACCTCATGGTTAGGATTATTATTTTCGTAGGTGCTAGTGAGCTGTAGCAAGTCAGAGCATTCCCAAAGCAAAGCCGCTTTATTACCAATTTTGAAAACGCCTCTGTCCATCATTATCAAATATCCTAAATACCCATGTTCAGCAGCATTCTGCTGGTACTTAGATTATGAGTCACTGGGTAATTTAGCCCCGCAAGTGAGATTGTAAACTGTTCTCCCCCTGCTTTTTCCAGGAGGAGATGCCAGTGGGGGACCTTCATTAATATTCACTGTAACATACATCTGTTTGCCCCCTCAGCCACTGTATGAAAATACACAAGGAGAGGGGGAAGGGCAGAGGGAAAGCTTCAAAATGTTTGCAGCTAAGGCAGGAGCCAGGGATGCACCCCGAGCTGTGTCTGTCAGTCTGACAAGGACAGCAAGCATTTGCCATCTCTACGAGCCATTCTTTGTGGCTTTATAAGCATTGAGGCATTTGAAGGAAGAAAGGCACTGGCTCTGGCTGAGGAATAATAGCAGAGCTCAGGTTGATAATGCTGCTCAACAGCTCAGTGTTAGGGCTGGATCTTGGGTGTGGATGCAAGTGACCCACTTAAGGTTTTTTGTTGCTGTTGTTCAAAAAACCTCACCGTCTACCTTCTGTCCCATTGAGACTCAGCTACGACAGAGTCATACTTCATATTCATCTATAGGAACATCTGGCCCATGTCTAACATTTAATTTCCACACCATTAGAGTCAAACAATACGTGTACATCAGTAGATAATGTAATGCATTATCACGCAAGGCAGAGAGCAGCAATTTATTAGCCTAATTTAAAATAGCCTTCAGCAAAAAATAGTGCATCTTAATTCATGGATCTGAAAGGAATGACATATTTTCCTGTAAAATGCAAAGGTATGAACAGAGACATGCTTTTCCACAGTGGTGCATATATTATTTCTTTTTCTTGTAAATCTTTTAAAAGATGAAATATCAGTTCTCTATCCAAAAAGAAGAAAAAAAGAAAAAAAGAGAAAAAAGAGAAAAAAGAGAAAAAAGAGAAAAAAGAGAAAAAAGGAAAAGTTCAAAACCAAGGTACATCCATAATAATACAAAAGGAGAGATCTTACCAAGGGGACAAAAGAGAAAAAGCTGCCCCAGAATACAAGCAAAAGTGACCTTTCTTTTACAGTGAAGTTGTGATCTGAATGTGAAGATCACTCAGACTTTCCAAGCTCATATTTCAACAAATCCAGGCACCTCAAGTGCACATCAAGCATTTCCTCCTCTTTTTTAATCTATTTTTTTAATCTGTTTTTTCCAACAAGAGACATTTTCTGGATAGGACCAAAAATATCAAAACAAATTAGAAACCTTTGCCAACCTAGCAAAATTAGTCACTTTTCACAAGCCTTTGATTAAAGGCTGTAACTTCCTTCTAGGGGGAAATTAACTTCCCAAATGGCAGAGAGACACCAGGCTTACGTGACACCCAAAGTTCACTTCAGTTCTCTGAAGTGGGATAAATTTTCTCATTTTTGGTTAATAAATACATCACAGGCTCTGACAATCCTGCTCTGCTCCAATCTCTAATGTACCCAACGTTTACAGCTGTCTGAAGCTGAGATTTGTATTTGGCAGCTTTTCTGGCTATCCTTTTTTTATTTGACATCAAAATGTCATTGAAAAACTACGTAGCCTTGGAGCAAAGTCTAACCCAATAAATCCTGCATTGTTTTTCCCACAGTGGAACAACTGTGCTGGGAGAACTAGGGGGTTGCCGTGCCCCACCTGGGATACAGCCTGGAGGTGGGAGGGTGCCCGCTCCCTCAACAGCATTTTAAAAGAAAGCAGATTATGTGGGCAGCTCAATCCTGCTGGCATGTGTCAGGTGCTTAGAGAGCTTCTTGGAAGACTTAGGTACAATAACCCATAGTTCTGGATCTGATCAGCTTGAGCCCTGCCAAAACTGAAACCGTGCAACGATCAAAGCAGAACTTTTAGATGACTGGGAAACCTTTAAGGTAAAAAAAAAAAAAAAAAAGCTTATCTCAAATATTTGCGTCAGTGCCACCCTTGTTTGGCAGCACCTGAATGAGGAGAGGATTACCAAAATCTCGGCTGTGGACTCTGCCCCAGACAACATATAAATGAAAATCCTAAACAAAAGAAGCCTTAAGGTTAGTTATTCTTTTGGCATTAAAGACAGCGATCTCCTTTTCATCCCGATGAAGTGCTCCTTTCAGTGGGCTTGCACGGAATAGTGTAGGGATGATTGCTCATGGGGAATTATAAACATAAAAACACAGGGAAGAAAGAGAGAAATGACAGCAATCCCAGGTTCTTGTGGGAGCTCTTCTGGTCAGCCACGGGCAGGACCTGCCTGCAGGCCATCTTCAATGTCACAACTGTACTAAGGCCAAGGGGCTGGGCTGGGAGGGAAAGGGCGAGGGTGTATGAGCACACTTCATGTGACAAGGACATTGAAACTGGAGATACAGCCCCATGCAGAGAATCCCACCGCAAAACTGTGACAAGGCATGCTTATCAGAAGTGGCAAGGGGAATTCTGGAGCTGAAGCTGAAAAATTGGTATGTTTGACCAAATTAAACAAGTATTCAACCAGAGAGACAGTTTCCCTGCTTGGAGAAGGACTGATATTCATGTGCTTAGAAAAATACTCTGCTACTGACTTGAAACATGAACAGAGGCAAGAACAGGGAGGATCCAAAATCCAGGCAGGTGACCCAGCTCAGCAGTCAAATAGATCACTGACAATACTATACTGTATATATATATAGTATACAGTATATATATATAGTATACTGTACTATAAGAACAGACGAGAGAGAACATTCAGAGATTTAGAAGGAGTCACACCTGACACAGGTCCACTTGACACATGTCAACAGAAAGAGAAAACCGGTAAATATTACACCAAACTAAATTCCTCTCATCTAAATGGCTGGTGTACTGGAAGGCTTCACCTGGACGGTTCACTGGCTGGCTGCAATACAGCACCATGGCTTGGGGTGGGGGTGGGGGGTGTGCAGTGTGTGAAAAAAGTGAATGATGCCACATTAGCAAAAGATTTTGGCTTTTCCATCTCAGCTGGAAAAGAAGGGGAGAGTCTTCTGTCTACCACACCCCATGATATCTAAAGTGACCTGGAATAAAACTGGTATATCTTACCTGACCTTCTGTTTACCATCCCCTTAATAAAAGGCATTGGAATGTATTCTCCTGGCACAGTTACTACCCTTGTAAGGATGCAGCTTATGCCGAGGTACCTGCGTCTCTCTAGGAAAGAAATAAGACAAAGAAAAGGTGCTTACATTAATGCTGCCTCAAGGCACCAGCAAGTTACGGGTTGGTGGGTTTTACAAGACTACTTACTATGCTATTCAATTAAAAAAAAGAGCAGTTACCATAGCAACACCCACATCTAATGGCTCTTATGCTACCTCTGAGATACAAAGCACCTTCTTACAGAGATACATTGACCAATACAGCATGTCGTGGGAAGTTTTATGCTTCAAGCAATGGTTTAAGGGGGAGAATGTGCGTTCCAATAACCAGACATACTTATATCCCCAGGTTGTAATATTAATTTATAACAAATTGTTTTCGTTCCTTGATATCTCTTTTCTTCTTATTACCATTTCTTTTCTAATAGCGCTTCCATTTTTTTCTTTTCCTCGCCTCCCCGGATGGATGGTATTTGATTAAGTACAGGATGAGATTTGCATATGGGAGCTCTGGGATATGTCCCACAGTTCGGTGAGTCATATCTGTCTGTAAATCTCATATCTAGGAAACGCTACCACCTTATCATAGCTGAGCACTCATGGTGGCCAAAGGAAAGCCGGGGTGAGTAGGTGTTTGTGGAATGCAGTCTGACACTATTGGTGGTAAAAGATGGGTTTGCTGTCCTGAAAAGGGATGGAGAGCAGCAATTTTTATTTCTTTTGCCCAGCAGAATAAAGTGGGAAGGGTAGGTGGTGGTGCATCTTCCTCAGAGGTGTAGAAGGGGGAGCAGAAGTCTCTTCCTTGTCCTTTGTTACAGGCATGATTGAATGGGAGAGAAGTTACATGACCCCTTTAACATGGTGAGAGCCAAGAGCATCCTCCCAGACATGCTGGAGCTGGAGAGCCACGGTCAGAAATGTGAGGAAGAGAGAAGGCAGAGCTGGGCCTCAGGATGTCCTCCTCACTCCTTGGCCGTCTCTACAGACATTTTATTTCTCTGCAATAAGTCACAGAGGCACATACACATACTGTTCATGAAAGAGCGAGGTGCTGCAGGATTCTGCATCCCCTGTCCCCGACTGCTGCTTTAGATATATCCCTACCAAGTGGCACATTGCTGGGCCACGGTCACTTGGGCAGGCAGGACTGGCTTCCCTGGGGACCTTGGAGGGACGAGGGGCAATGCAAGAGTCCCAGAGCTGCTTACCTTTCCCTGGGCAAAGCCCAGCTTGGGCACTCTGGATCGCACAGCTTGTGTGCCAGTTGAGCTCCCACTGTGCCTCTGAAATGTGGGGTCAAAGCTGACAATTAGTTTCCAGAAACAAAAAAAAAGAAAGTGAATCTTCAATAACCTCTGATTTTGAGTCTTCTAATTATCTAGCCGGCTCAGTAGGAGAGGAACAACATGTTTGTCCTTCTTACACCAAATATTCCTTGTAAATCTAAACAAAAAAATTCCAGGAAAAAAATCACTAATGATTTAAAGAAAATGAGATACCGATTAATAACAGTAATTATTATTTAGGTACAGATTATCTTCAGAAACACAGGACACTACGATTTTGTTACTGCAGCATCACTGAAAAATGTCTTTCATTCAAATTGCAAGATTGAGCATCAATTCTATGTTATTTTTCTGTGAACATAGGGCTCCATGTATTATTTGTGATGTTCCTAATTTTTAATTACCCCAAATTAAAACAATGGAATGATATATGATGAATGAAACCAAGCATATGTTAAAAACGTCTAAACAGTTTTACCTGGCAAAATGAGCAGAAACATAAATTGCTTGTAGTGCATATTTAAAAATTCAATAGCAAGCTAAAATTATCATTTGCATTAATGTATTCTGAAATATGAATTATTAAGTGATTCACATTGGTGCAACAAAAGCCAGTTTGGAGAACCTAGCTTTAGCCTGCAGCATTCCTCAGCAGCCTTATCTTCCCAATCCCCTCTAAATAGTGCTAAATATATAAAGGAGATTCTTCTAATTGGAAAAATGTATAGAGAACACCTGTATGAAAAAAAGAAAGCCCTTTACATTTCCAAGCAGCCTTAATAAAAACCCCTCTCAAACAAAAGAAATTCAAATATTCAGTGCTATTCAAGTCTCTCATCTCTTTTTCTCTCTTTCCTTTTTTTAACCCCATTTGTACTTTGCACACCTGTAATTTTTTTCTTTGCTTCAATCCCAGCCATCACAGTTTTTTCTCTTATTTTTTTCTTCTTCTTTTCTTTTCCTCTTTCTTCTTTTATTGGCCCTCCATTCTCTGCATAAAGTTTCATTGTTTAAAGGTCAAGGCAACGACCTGCCAGAGGAAAGCATGGCAGGCGCCTCTGCCTGCGATGCTGTGGAGGAGCTGGGGACAGCTGTGGCACCATCCTGGAGGAGCACTGGGCGGTGGGACAAGGAGGCTTTTCCACCTGTGGGGCAGGAAGGCTGCCTTTCTTCTCTAGACAACATCAGGGGGGCATGAGGGATTGTGCAGGAAGGTAAATCGGACTGCAACATTACCGGGTACTTCATCCAGTGAAATCTTAGTTCACTGAGTAATACTTCCTCCTCTGCATTGTATAAAAAGGGAGAAACCTCTCAGTGAGGTCTTCTGGGTCTGGGGCTTGGGCTGCATAATTCAGGATCCCTTTATAGGACATTTTTTCCCTCCTGCCTTTTTATTTTTGGCTGAGGAAATGAGATCCTGATGCATAGCAAGAAAAACAAGTGCTAGTTAAAGAAGGACAGCTCAATGATAGAAAAGCAGCCGCAGGTCACTCTTGGACTCCTGTCCTTCTTCTGTTGTGCTGAAGGTCGAAAAAGTTTGTGAAAGAGCCAAAGTTTGCAGCCTGTATTCCCAGCACTCTGCTTTCACTGTACAAGCTTGATTTCCTGGAACACTTCCTTAGCTCCAGCTAAGGCAGCTTCACTGAGAGGACAGTTGCAAAATATCTTTGCCTACTCAGGGCTGAGATGCTGCTGCTTTTCCAAACAGTTTATCAGTCATGAATGCCAGATCTGTGATGTGCATTGTACAGCCCAAGTTTACAAACTTCCTTCTGCACCAAGACACGAAGCTCAGCATTTTGGAAATTGAATTTCTCTTCATGCCGTGTGATTACAGATATATTCTGACTCACTATTTCCATTTCTCTTATGTATTAGTAAAGAGGAAAATATGGTCAGAAAAAATTATCTCTGTAGCATTATTTCTATAAAAATTCATTTCACATGCAAAGTGTTACTCTGCTCTGGGAAAAGTGACACCGAAGGACTTATGTGTAATTATGTCTATGTGTTGTGCATATACAAACACATACACACACACACAGAGCGCCTGATGAGCTGTGCTAATAAAGAAACAAAAAGTGGATGTGACATTTACCCGATACAATAAACATAGGTCAAAAAATAAATTGCCACAGGATCATTAGGAGCACAGTTATGCATGAATAGCTTTACATGGCCAGCAGTCTTGCTACTCCAGCATCTTGTCACCACACAAGCGTCTTTAGGAACCCTTGTTCCCAGTAATATTTTAGTCCTGGTCTCCACTCATTAGAAATGGGTATAAACCTTGAAGTTGAAGTGTTTCTTCTGGTTTTGTCGAATTTATTAACCTGGCTGGATATCTTTGTTATATCATTAGGTATAAGGTCCTCGAAAAAAAATCTTCTATATTTTTGGCCTCTGAGATTTCCAGGAGCAGAGAAGAGATTGCTTACATGCATGCAGGCAGAAGAAATAATCTGTCTTTCATTAGATTTGAATTTTCCGGTTTTCTACATCTTTGAATTTCCCCGTGTTCTGGTACCAGAGTCCATCATGCTCACTGGGAGAGGAGAAGGGAGGGCAGGACCTGCAGAACAAGCTCCTGCTCGTACAAAGCTCCCATATTTCTGCCTGAGAGATCCCAGTCCAAAGTGCCTCTCTCAAGCTTGCCCAGTGAGTCCATGCTCTGTGCATGCTCTGTGTTGGTTGACCCAGGAAGACTGAGCATTACTCAGATTTTGTGGAAATAAAAGTATGTGGAGATACTGCTCCACATGAACTTCCAGGTGGCCGGGACATGCTGACAGATGAAATGCAAGAGGAGTGTCTACTCTGGCCCGCTTTGCCTACACTTACTTCAGACATCCTGACATCCTGAAGTCTCACACTTTGCTGCTTTTCATGGGATGTGGTCTCTAGTCTGAAGCAAACATGGGTAAAGTGGGCTCCACCTACCCGTGAAGATGCTTTTCCAGGTAAACCCCTGGCTCCTGAAGGGATGCTTCCAGCCACTGGTGGTCTAGAGCAGCTAGATCCCTCCCAGTTCTCTGCATGGGACAGAACTGAGGCCTGCAATTCCCCCAAGTCATCCCATGCCTCATTGTTACCCAGACCAAACCATGTCTGGGGAAGGGGGTACCTCTCCAGCCTGCTTCACATTCCTTTTGGGCAAGATTTCTAATCTGTTATTGGCCCAGTGAGTGTGGGGTGGGAAGAGTTCCTTTTGGGCATCTCATAGCTGGGTTCCAGGAACTCTCTCCTTGCATCTATCTGCTGAACCTCATGAACTGGGGCAGCAATTACTGCTCGGGCCCCTTCTTGGAGACAGCTTGCTCCCACCTGCGGAGCATAGCCGGGCAGTGGTGAGTCAGGGGCCATGCTTGCCCATTTCTCCACATTGTTTCACGTTCAGTTAAAAACAAAGCTGTCAGTAATTAGCAAAACATGAGATATTTGAGAAACCAGATTTGCCAAGCTGCTATTTTAGCAAATCATAATGGTGTCGCTGCCAAAATCATCACTTCTCTTCTCTCCTCTGCCCCCCCTCCTCCAGAATCAGTTGTGTGCTGTGAAATTGAAAAACTCTGTGTGAAGGAAGAAAGTGAGGTTCAAAGAGAGCTGTGGTTTTTCAGTTTTTACACTACCAATGCAAAACACTCCATAAACAAAATTAATGGCACTGTCTAAAAAATTCTCGCTTCTTTGAATTTTTCTTTCTGTCTCAGTAATAATAAGCGAGCTGGTCCTAATCAAACAAAACAATTACCTGCCATAGAGCTTTGTGAAAAAATTAGCATTCTCTCCCTTTAAACAGAGGGAAATTCAGGCTGGCAGAGTTGTAGTAATTCATAAAATGTGGTTTGTAGGCCAGGAGTGAAGTACGCAGCTCCAAGGGCCCAGTCCAGCACTTTGACTGCTGAACTGCAGTGGGGTCCCCTCCTGTTGCCGGATGGGGTCCCAACATCAGAAGTTCTTGCAGGCCCCATTTTGCACCACGCTTACTTAGTGTTTTAAGATGTGCATGACTCTCATATCTCACAAATTTTAGCTGGAACAGAAAGCTCTCACTCTCTTACTAGAGTTGCTTAGTATTAGCCAAAACTTAATGCAAGGCATAATCTACAAAACTTTGTTGTTTAGATCTGTATTTGTTTAAAGAAGGTCAGTATTCACCAGCCTTTAGGCTTTGTTCTGAGTTCAACCATGCTAGTAAACTACCTTGACATTTGTAAGAAATCAGGCAGAAATTAGGTACCAGACAGAATGAGATTGCCGAGGATTTTTGTTATAGGAACAAAGCTGTATGAGGTCAGGCATTAAATAGGGTGGAAAAAGCCATATTAAAAGCCTGGGACAAGACCTGCATGAGTCATCAGAAATTTTCTATCTGACTTCGGTGGATCCTGGATGAGGCTGTGAAAAAACATTATGATTTCACATGTCAGTATTCAAACTTCAGGATGTCAAAATTAGGATATTTACACTGCCCTAGGCATTTGGATTTGGTAGCACTATTTTTCATATAACCCAGTCTTATAGGAGACAATTTCTTTTAGAAACAATATAATAAATGTTGAAGAATAATGTAATACTGGGATGCTAATATTAAACTCACTGATGTAATTGATTAGCACATCTTTGTTGACTCATGGTGACATTTTCTGAAGTGCTTAAACAGCTGAAGAATACAAACTAATTAAAATGAATTTATGTCCCTCTGAAAAAAAGGAGGCACTTTCAAAGGTGTCCAATTAGGATACCCTTTTCCCACTAGAGATGAGAGAGAATTGAGTGCCAACTTTCTAAAACTAGTTTTGAAAATCTCACCTTTAATTCTTTCTCTGAACCACATTTTACTATTTTTCCATCCCAATACATTTATGCAAGCACTGTCACTCCATCTTGCTCTTCTAACAGGTACTTTCACCAAAGACAGCAATACTGAAATACTCATGTATCTCAAGATAACTCCTCCAGTACTGCAGCATCACACTTCTCAACATGTGAGACAACGTCTATCCAGGGATTCGATGGAATTTCCTGGAGTGCTTTAGCTCCTATCTAGTTCCCCACTCTCCTCTTGCTGGTTGCCTCCTATCACAGAAAGTCCCTTAAAGCTAAAATAGTCTGCCACCGGCTGTGAGTGCATATGGAGACACAAAGTTGCCTTATTATCCATAACAGTGACCCGTCTTGGCTGAGAACTTTGCTGAGAGTTTCTATTCTGTTGTGCTCCTCCATGGGAGCTGCATGCACTCCGTGTACCTGATGTGCTGTTAATATGGGCATTAGCTTTTACGATTACCCTGACCTCTTCCTAGAGGCATTTGCATAATTATTTCATGCTAAGTAGGACAGCTTCATGTCTCGAGGAAGCTTCTTTGCACCGTTTACAACAGTGCACGTGGGAGCACTAGGTTCTGGCATTCCTTCAAAACTGGGTCTCTCATATCTGAAGATACTGGGTACACAGTCTCTTCTCCCCTTCCCTCTTCCCAGCACTAGCCTTCAAGTGAATTTTAGGTGTGCTGTGGGAACCCCTGTATGGTCAGGCTGTGATACCAGCTGCTAAACACAGGGGAAACCCAGAGCTTGAGAAACCCACCAAACCTTTGATATGAGGTGGGTTTCTGAAGAACAGCTCAACAGTTACCTGGCTTAAAGGGTTTTGCAGGTCAGCACAGGCAGAAGGGAGGCCACTGGAGGGCTGTAGGTACCTCCACAGTCAGCAGGCAATTAGAGGTTGTAAGGAGAAGCTCCATGGTGTTCCAACACTGAAGTAAGACTCTGCTCAGGGATGCTTTTTAGGCTGCTGCTGATCCACACCAAGATACTGCCTCTCCTGGCCCAGCTCGAGGCATGACTGTTGGCTACCATGCCCACAGCACATCTTCAGGATTATACTCCAACCCAGTTAAGGCAAACTGTTCTTGTTTATCCTTAACACTTTTGATAGTAATTTTTTTTTTTTGTAATTTGACCATTTTGGCCAGGCAGGGAGTGATGATGATAATGACAGCAGATCTGAACTCAAGGGGAGAGGGAGGCAAGTGCCTATAAGGAAGATAACTGATGAAAATGGGCTGTGTTTGATAATCTCTTAGTTCATATCAGCTGCAGCCAAAAGAGCTGCTTTACATCTGATTATAACCTTTGTCTTCTTGAGAGCTCTGAGTCCCTTGGCGGATCTTAGCAGTTTCAAGAAATTATCTGCTATCTGCATATCCTACGTTGCTTAGGTATACAAGCAAGATATTCCTTACAGCCCCTCCCTCAGACACTCTGGAGACACGAGACAGATGATTCCAGTCTGGATCCATTCCACTACAATTATCCACTGGTTTTTTGTAACATATTTTTTATTTAAATAAATCAAGAGGTTCCATTTAGCACATTGCGTTTGTCTTGGCATACACTTCACACATGCAGAAACTCTATATTAAGGCTCTCATACAGCCGTTAGCAAAAGAATCAGCCAAATGCATCCCTGGTGTGTAACTGTACTGACTTCAGTGAAGTTTCACTGGAGTATCCTTGTTCTGTTGATTTGTCCCCCTCGTTCTCATTCCAGAAGAGAAAACAGAGGAAAATGTATGTTTGTCTTTAGTTAATGCAACAAATTCCCCACATGAGACACAAGTAATCCCCTGCACTTCATTGTCTTCTACGTTGCTTGCTGCTTTATAGGACTGATTTTCACATTTATCTATCATTTTGGTTTTATGACAGCTGCCATAACAGCATAGAGGTTGCAGGAACAAGCAGTAGGAAGTCAGGAAACATTAAAGTCACCATTTGCCCATGAACATAAGTTAGCAACCTTGAAGTGGGCCTGTTGGCACCAGCAAACATAAGAGCAGCAGGAGTCACTTAGTTTTGAGTGCCAGTCTCCAAGGATCAGTTCTTGGCCCTATTTCAGTCTAAGGATTCAAGAAGCAACATCAAAAAGGTAAGAAGAACCAGATCCACATGTGTTGGTCTGGTCTGAGAGGTGTGCAGGACTTCACCCAACTTGCAGTGCAGTGTTTGCACTGCCTGCGTGTCATGGCTCCCGGTTTGCTTCAACAGGTGTCAAGGTAAGCAGAGCTCTGCCTGCTATGAGAGTCAGTTCAGAAAAGTTACCGCAGAGTGACACCGGTCAAGGAGGTGAGACTTGGGTGTGCTACCCTAAAATTTAATTTCTGCCACTTTGCTGTCAAACACTTTTATCATCAGCATGGATGGAAACATAACTAAGTTATGGACTGTCATAGAATCACAGAGTTGTTACACTTGGGAAAGAGCTCTACGATGATCAAATGCTACAGGCTGGGGACAGAGTGGCTGGAAAGCTGCCCAGCAGAAAAGGACCTGGGGATGCTGGTCGACGGTGGCTGAACATGAGCCAGGATGTGCCCGGGTGGCCAAAAGGCCAGTGGCATCCTGGCCTGTATCAGCAATAGTGTGGCCACCAGGACCAGGGCAGTGACCGTCCCTCTGTACTTGGCACTGGTGAAGCCACACACATTGAACACTGGGTTCAGTTTTGGGCCCCTCACCACAAGAAAAACATTGAGGGGCTGGGAACGGGTTTGGAGCACAAGTCTGGTGAGGAAAAGCTGAGGGAGCTGGGGTTGTTTAGCCTGGAGAAAAGGAGGCTCAGTGGGGACCTTATCCCTCTCTACAACTCCCTGAAAGGAGGGTGTAACCAGGTGGGGGTCAGTCTCTTCTCCCAGGTAACAAGTGACAGGATGAAATGGCCTCAAGTAGTGCCAGGGGAAGTTCAGTTTAGATATTAGGAAATTTTTTTTTGTGGAAAAAGTTGTCAAGCATTGGAACAAGCTGCCCAGAGAAGTGGTTGTAGTCACCATCCCTGGAAGTGTTAAAAACCTAAGCGTATAGGGCAATTGAGGACATGGTTTAATGGTGAACATGGTGGAGATGCTGGGTTAACAATTGGACTTAATGATCTTACAGGTCTTTTCCAACCTTAATGATTCTATGACTCTATGGACAGGAAACACTGTTTCTCCTGCCACACGTGTGCCTTCGCTGTGTTTTGTAGTAGCATGATCTCTGCGAAACTGTGTTTCTGGGTGTTGAAGCATTGATAAGCATTCAGAAAGTATCCATTCAGGATAATGATGGGCTTGGGGCACATGGCTAGGGTACAGAGCAAAAGGCACAGTGTGGTTAGCATGTCAAGGAGAAGGCGAAAGACTTATTTAATCACCATTCAAACAGGGTGCAGAAACCTGATAATATGTGGTCTTTTCAATTTAGCAGATGTGTAACAACATTCTGTGGCTGGAAGTTGAAACCAGTCAAAATCAGAATAAAACTGACATGCATATTTTTAACATTCAGAATGATGAAAGTGGAGTTATTTCCCAAGGGCTACAATAGAGTATACATCACTGGAAAACTTTTCAATCAAAAGAGAATGAGGCTGGATTTTTGTTTTCCAAACAGATATGCTCTAATTCAAGGAGGAATTAATTGAGGCCAGTACTGCAGTCTGCACAATGAAGCAGATCACATTAAATGTAACCCTTGATGTTTTGAGCATCTTTTACTGGCATAGAGGCCCAAAAGCAGGATTGTCCATATATAAAAATAGTCTTATTTATTGCTAACACATGCAGCAGTGGGCCAGGACTAACATTATTAGGCTAAGCATTCATATGCTCAGTATCCATGGGGCAGCCACCTCGTGAGTCTCTGCTGGCCAAGGTGCTGTCAATCAAGCAGAGAAGTGTCAACCTTTGTTTCTCCTTAGAACATGCAGATGCTCAGTCCTGTTGATGCACTGCCTGCCTCTTCTCTGCTTCCTCTCCTAAGGTTTTTAGATCTTGACAAGTCAGTGATGGTTTTCTGCTTTTTTCCCCTGCTGAATCTCTGATGATTTTACTTCTCTGCTTCCAACCATTACTAACTGTTACTGATCTAACAAGCTCACCTCTGTGGCCCTCTTTGTTTCTGCCTTCTTGCCTATCAAAATCTCTCTCACCTCCGTCTTAAAGTGGGAGAGACAGCAACAGCTCATCCCCGTTAAAACCGAACCCTGAGTCACATAAAGGGTTCCAGTGGTACCGTTTGTTTTCACAGTCAACAAACACACAAGGGCCCCTATCTGCTCCAAGGCTTCCCCTCATGGATTGCATCCCATGTGGACATACCTCATAACTTCAGCCTTCTTATGCATGAGGGCTGCAAGCACAACCAAAGAGAGAAAAGGAATGGTTCCCACCTTCCTTACCCCCCTGTAATGTGAGCAATGGCTATGGAAAGCTGGAAAATGAGTAATTAAAAAGAAATTCTGCTTTTGCACAAACACTGAGGGTTATGTATGATGGCACTTGATTAGGATCTCATAGAGATAGGTGAAACTATTGAATAAATAGTACTAGGTACTGCTGTGCTCTTATATTTCACATTTCATATGTCTCTTGATAACTTTAGCTATGCAGAAAACCCAAAGTCATGGCTGTGGATGGGGATAATATATGTGCCAAAGTTCAAAGAGCTACACCAATTCTCTAAGGTGTTAAAAGTGCTTAAAAAACAAACCAGAAAGAGTGCAGTTTCTCCCCCGCCCCATTTTCTAAATTCAAACCTTAACTACAAAACAAAATCTAGCAACTTCACTCTGAGTGCTTCAAGGGATAGGTAATATTTTGGACAAAATGTCAAAAGAATTATGAATATTTTGCAAATGTTGTGTAGAATTAAAGTATTTTAATTATGGGAATCTCCAGAATGGAAAGCAAAGGATTTTCTAGCAGTGATAACAAGTGGTACCATAGGCAGTCCTTAGCATCCTGCTTCACAAGGCTCTGCAGTGTGCCACTGTCCTGTGAGCTACACGGAACCTGTGCATACATCCCTCTCAGCACTGCTGTGCCAAGCAGAGGGGAAAAAACTTCCTTCATCTTTAGTGCGAAATTTCCTTGGTGGATAGGCAAGCAATGTTTGTTCTGGCTGTAGTATCTCTTTTAAAGGTTACAAATTGCTGTGCCTGGAAACTCTACTAATGGCTGTGTGTGTGAAGCTGTGACAGATGGATTACAGAGATTGATAACACGGGACATTTTTATGTACTTGTAGCCTGATCAAAAATATTTCATTTTTACATCCATGGATAACCACCCCCCCTCCAAACAACCCCCCAAGCCCACAACACCCTGGCCCCAACCAACAAAACCAAAACACTAGCAGAGATGCAAAAGACTATCAGAGGACAATGACGTTATTTATATGAGCACCTACCTCACCTCAAAATGAGATTCAAGTGAGCTACACCACTAAGAGGTCTCCAAAACCTCCCCATGTAAAGCTTTTTCAGGAGGATGTGACACACTTTCAGTCTGGCTCAGAAGGAAGAGCCCACATGAATTTGGCTAAAGGTAAAACTCACTAACTGAATGCTGCTTTACATCTTTGTGCTTATGAGATGAGTACCTCTTTTTCCTCCAGCTTGTAGGAAGGAAATGCATCTCGTCTCTTCTTACCTGTTTCCTCACCCAAGGAGAATCAGCAGCAGAAAGGTTCTCAGAAATTTGTACACATTGTTTTTCTTCCTTTTTCAAACAGTCAGGAAGATTACAGGGTAACTGTTCTCCAAGCATTAGGCCACTTCTGCTTCTAACAGAAAAAAACAGGGCAGATCCCTGCAAACAATTCTTTGCTTTTTTTTTAAATTAAAGCACTTCCATTCTCAGAGAGACTGTTTTGATCTGGATGTTGAGGCAAAGTTTTTGTTGTTTCTTATTTAAAAGTGCTCATCCATACTCAGTCATGGCAGAGTCTGAGCACAGCATTACTTAGGTGTCTGCCTGGGGTGTATTTGTGTGTATGGATGTGTTCTATTTTTGAGCTATTTTAACTTATGCTTCATATTCTAGTGCTTTCTGATAAGTAGAGTTTATGTCAGAATAATTGGCCTGAGGATTTTTCTTTCCAGTCCAGTACATTTCTGAGGTACAGCTACATGGGAGATAATGGAAATGCCTCTGGAGTATCTGTCTGACAAGGGAAATAGCAAGAGTAAGGAGTGAACACAAAACAGGGACCTTGTCAGAGAGTGTGCAAGTGAATCAGTCCAATCACTCACTGTGGGTGACGTATCTGAACAAATTGAAGCTGACACAATGGTCAATTTGACTGAGGAAAGTATAATTTTGGATTAGGGCAAACACCTTTAATCTGTCAATTGTGGCAGTCTTAAACCTGTAATTGAAAGAGCACAGCAATGCTTTACTCCAGATGTCAGTCAAACCCATTCACCCTCCTCTGATCACTGATCAGTTTGTAGTCTCTTCTGTATTTACTGATCAGGCTCCTAAATATGTCCTCTTTAGACAAGATTCTTTGTTCCACCTAAAGAAAATATCAATCTAATGAGAGCAGCCCTTCAGAATAACACTTTGATTCACCTGATTTTCAAGCAGATGGTATTCAGGGCACAGGAAACAACAAAACAGAGCATCGCCATGTGTTTAATTTTAGGCTCTTGATCCCTGAATTGCTGTTTGAGCTATAAAACACTATCTTACTTTTAGTGTGCTTGTGTGCCTTGCCATTCCAGAACTGAAGTCATGCCTCTCTAGTGTAATTCGGAATAGGGTGATTTCCGTCCTGGGAGCAGCACTCCCAGAAGATGGTTGAGTTTCCCACCCACCTTATTTGTCCCACCTGTCCCAGTCTGGGACAGGTAAGTAAATGATTTACATAGGCATCTTACCCTCAAACCTATCTGTGAACTTACAGACCAAGGATACTGACTTGTGAGAAGTAAGGATATCTTAACAGCTTCAGGAGAAGAATTACTCCATCCCTGCCCACTTGCATGCAGATGGTTCTATGATTTATCAAGAGAAATTGTCCATATGCTGCTCACAGTCTCCTGAGACTTTTAGCCTAACATCACCTTTTCCAATGTTTAGATTAAAGCAACATGAAATGGAGAATAAAATTATCCTGACCTTGCAGTAAGCAAGAAGGTATCGGAATGACTTGCTGCAGGAGAGGCTCTCCACTTCTTTGCAGCATCTCAGGGAAATCTAAGATCAGAATCACAGAATTTTCTGAGTTGGAAGAGACTCACAAGGATCATCAAGTTGGGAGTTTCCTTATCTTAGCTCATGCTGCAGGTGAGCCATGCCCCACACTAATATCCTTCTCCGAATACTGAACCTGACATTCTCCACAGCAGTTTGAATTCCAGCCTCTTTAATTTTATGGTCATCACTGATGCTATTGTTTTAAATGTTTGCTGCTGTTGCAGCTCTAGAGGCAAAAGGAGATAGGAACCTCTTGTCATTCTTAACAGTAGCCTTGCCTTTGTGAGGCAGGCC
Source organism: Cnemophilus loriae (assembly GCA_013397755.1). Lineage (NCBI taxonomy): Eukaryota > Metazoa > Chordata > Aves > Passeriformes > Corvidae > Cnemophilus > Cnemophilus loriae. The sequence goes on along the minus strand of VZTF01002825.1, from coordinate 1,933,031 downwards.
ACAGGGTCCTGAAGAGAGAAGCAGATTTCCATTCCCTGGCAGGAGAAAATGCAGCAAAATATTAAAGTAGCTAAGCAAACTCATTTCTTCAGCATGTGAGGTTGAAATAAACAGGCAAAGAAGAATCCCACCCCCCAGAGCTTCTCAAGAGTAAATCGTCCAAACTGTTAGTTATCCATCCTCTACTCTGTCACTATTCTCTGCCTGTCAGCTCCTTGTAAGGGCTGCCTGTTCCACCCCTCTTGTCTTATTATGGTTGCCATGCCCTCCTCTCACCAGCTCCTATCAGTTATAATGACACAGTGAGGGGAAAAAAAACTCACTCAGGCTTCCAAATTACCAGGAATTAGAGGAACAACAATAAAATTGCTTAAAAAAAAGAAAAGAAAAGAAAAAATAAACCCAACCAAAAAACCCCCCAATAAACAGAATAAAATAACCAAAATGAGAGAGTGAGAGAATTTTGCAATCTGTAGATGATTTCTGCTTCTGGGATTGCATACGTCATTAAGATTTATAGGTCAGTCCAGAGCTTAAAGAGCAGATGTTTTCTCATTATTTATCTTCCTAGCTAAGGCAGAAGATTTCTTTTTAAGGAAATCTGCGTAACACATGCAATGAAAATAGATCAGGTCCTACGATCAGCCTTTTTAACCAGCTCGTAAAGGGTGAGCTGACACACCCATCAAAGAGAAGTTTCATTTTACCCTCCACAACAGAAAGAAATGTGCTCACTAGTGTCTGATACTGAAAATGTCAAATAACAGAACTGAATTTTACCTCTTATCTGACTGTCCTCTGACTATAGCTATGAACATTCGAAGAGTTTCTTGTGTGAACAGTCAACTGGCTAGCAGGCTTCAGCTTCTGAACTTCATCCCAAGACCTGGATTTTTGAGCTTTAATCAAAAGATTACTTTGATCAAAGTACTATTCTGAATATCACTGTTATACATGCTCTTTGTAAAGCACAACCTGTTAGTGCTATGCTGCAGTCCCCCAAACCAATCAGAGCGATGTCGTTTCCACAGGCATCTGTCCTTATCAGAACCCTTCTGAGCTTTATACTTACATAGCCACAGAAATGAAGCAGCTTTCAAGGACCCACTTTTCTAACCATTGCACCCCTTTGTGGGCACTTTGGAGCCAATTTGCACAGGTCATCTTCTGTTGTGAAGGTGGAAAGGAAAAATCAAAATACAAAATATTCAAACAAAATATTCCAAGAACTTGAATTCTGAATTTTCTTCGGGTGTCCTTTACATCAGAAATACCTGATTGAGAGCTACAGAATATCCCTTTCATCTTGTAACATTCTTCCGAAATATATGAGTTCTACACATTTATAACCTCCATAAATTTGTGCATATACTCTTTGGTCTTTTTTGTCAGTGTAATTGGTCTGAGTAGGGATCTCATATATTCCCAAGGCAGCTGAGACTGTGTCTGACCTTTGAAGTGCTTCTAACTCCAAGATCACAGAATGGCTTCTATGTGAAGATCCTCTTTCTGACTGCTCTTCCCTTGAAGAGATGCCTCTGCAATCCTCCTGCTCCAAGCCTTACAAGCACTGCTGAGACAGCTCATGCCTGAATAACCTACTCAAGGCCACACACCTCCGGGGTGATAGATTCACTTCGGAATCAAAAGTAATTAAGAGAAAAAGGAACACAGGCTTGCACAGCAGCCTCACTATCAAACAACGCAAGCAGTAAAGCTCTTCACGTAAATCATCAAAAGCCTTCATAATCCTCTGCAGACCCAATGCTCTCTTCTTGGGACTCCATGGGATCTCCTTTTCTCTGTGGATGTTAAGGCATGCAATGAAAGAAACCTTGTCCCTTTCCCTGAGATCCCAGTTTCTTACAGCAGCCACCCTGCTTCCCAGCATCTTCAGGCAATTAAAGCTCAAAACCCATTGCTGATGAACTGGAACAACTAGTTCCCTGGAGCCTGCCTGCTTCCTTTAGCAAATCTTTTGCTCTGAGAAATACCACCACTGGCCCCCACAGCAGCTGTGATGGTGAGGTGCTGTGTGAGATTTTAACTCTAAGCAGGGTCTGGACAAGCTGGATCAACAGGCCAAGGGCCCGTTTTATGAGGTTCAACAAGCAGAAGTGCTGGGTCCTGCACTTTGGCCATAACAACCCGTCGGGTTCAAAGTAGATAGGACAAAAGGCAGGAGTGAAAAAAAAACAAACCCAAATCATACACGTGAGAGAGCCATCCAGAAAAGAAGCCACCCACAACATAGGTCTGAGGTCCACTAAGGAAAAAGCTCCAGGGTCAGCATTAGAAACAGGCACACCTGTTTGTTTCCTGCTGTATTTAGCATTGGTGTGGTCTCACCTTGAGTGCTGTATGCAGTTCTCAGCTCCACAATTTAAGGCAGACACGAAGGTTCTTGAATGTGCCCAGAGGAGGAAACCGAAGCTGGAGAAGGGGCTGAAAGACATATCCTGTGAGGAGCGGCTGAGGACTTCGTGCTTGTCTAGTTTTGAAAGAAGGAGTTTGAGGGGCAACCTCACTGCTCCCTACAGCTTCCTGAGGAGGGGAAATGTAGAGGGAGGTGCTGAGCTCTTCTCCCTGGGATCTAGCAACAGGACACATAGGAATGTTATAAAGCTGCATCAGGGCAAGTTTGGACTTGACATTATGAAACAGTTATTTACCAAGAGAGTGATCAAACCCTGGAACAGGCTTCCTAGAGAGATGGTTGATGCCGTGAGCCTGTCAGTCTTTAAGAGGCATTTGGATAATGGCCTTAATAGAATGTTTTAACTTTTGGTCGTTCCTGAAGTAGTCAGGCAGTTGGAATCAGTGATCATTGCATGTCCCTTCCAACGCTACTCTTCCATTCCACTCTACCCACAACACATCTCAAACATAGATGGAAGCCCAAGCCTGAGCTGAGATGGGGGTCTTGGGTCCATGGGAAAGGGTTAGGCTAGTCATGAGCATTAAGGACCATTAGTGCCCTCAGGGCTCTGACATCCATCATGGGGCATTGATCTGTTTACCTTTAGGTAACCCAGTGAGGTAGCTCAGCCAGCCTGACCTCTCAATATCACCCATGGCAGACATTTGGATTCACTTTTACAATACATAATTGGAATTTGCCTAGATTAGCTGGATGGTGTGACTGTCCCCCTGCAGATCTCACTACCTGTCTCTCTCTGGGGAAGTATGATAATAGTTCTGTACTTGGGACCCTCATGCTCTGCTGGATTTTCCTCTAGGTAGACTGCACTCTCTCTTTAGTCCCACAAATTCCAAAGTTTTCCTCAGTCATTCTCAGACCAAATTACCCTCTGATTCTTGTCTTTAACCTTTTTCCTATGTATTTGCGTAGTGGCTCAATGAGCCATCTGTAGTGCCAGTCTATCCGTGCTCTGTTCTACTATGTCATGAGGAGGTAAAGAAAACGCATTAAAAAGCTGCAGTCAGTGCTGTGTGCCAGCTGCTAGTGTCCCTTGGAAAATATTTGCACTGTTTGTTACTGACATGAAAGTTCTCTTGGTAATTGGAGTGCTGCTTATAGTTCTTCAGGATTGCTTCCCTCTTTGACTACCCCAGAGAAATGTGCTGTACAGGCCAATATGAGCATTCAGCTGAGCTGATCCAGTCCAGTACTTTTCTGTATCAGGCGAAAATGTTGTTTTCATTACCAATCTTTAACTCTTAAAAAAA